>WEIV01012644.1:78273-98501 GCA_013390005.1 Calyptomena viridis
CGGGCTCTGCGGGGCGGGCCCCGCGACATCCGAGCGCCCTCCCGCAGGATAAAGAGCGAACGGGGCTTTTGGCGCCAAACGCGCGGCCCCGCCCTGCGCGCGTGGAGTGGGGGCGGGGCCGCCGCTCCCGCCTTTCTCCCGCTGTTTCCCAGCGGTCCCTCCAGAGTGTGTCAGTTTGGGGATTTTTTTTTACCCCCTTTTTTTTTTTTTAATGCCTTTTTTGGGGGTTAATAATATCCAGCCGCTTCAAAGCCAGGCAGTGACAGTCATCTGTCTGCGAGCAGAGGGTGGATGCGGAGGCCGGGGTGGCCGCGGGGGCCGGCGGGCGGGCGCGGAAAGTGCCACAGACACCATCAGCTGCTTTTTTTTTTTTTCTCTCCCCTTCCCCCCGCCACTCCTCCCCCTCGCACACCCACCACCATCACCAAGGAGGTAAGAAGAGGAAGCTGCAGGCTCTGGGCTGCAGGACAAAACCCCAATCAAATAAATCCAATTCCCCATCGCGTTTGAGTTGCCGAGAGGAGGATGGGGCGGGAAGGGGAGCGCAGGGGCAGAGCGGAGCGTGGATGAGGTTCTAATTGAGAAGAAGAAAAATCCTGGAGGATATTTGTGTTTTGGTTTGGAGCTGTCGCATTGAGATCGCCGGTGTTTTGTAGGTGCCTCTTTACTGCTTTGCATTTTAAACGGTTTAATGTATTTCCCGAGTAGAAAAATGCACAGTCCTGGAGGCGCTCAGGGGGCGGGGCGGGAGCGCAGCTGAGCCGAGCCGGGCGCGTTTCTCGGCGTTTCATCATAAGGCTTTTCATGGATTTTTTTTCCCCCCATTTGGTCTCCGTTTCACCGTCAGCTGTTGTGAACCCAGCAGAACGATTTCTCTTCGCTGTACCTTTACCGAGCTGAAGGGAGACGCTGACTGGCTTTTTTTGGACTTTAAGCCTTTTTTCTTTTTTTTTTCCCTTTTTTTTCCTTTTTTTTTTTTTTTTTTTTAATGTCTGATCCAACGGAGCTTTCGGCAGAGGAATGGGGCTGTGGTTGACTGGCCGTGGGTAGTCAGTGGGGGTTCCGGCCGAGGTAAGGGCATCATCGTGCATTCCCCGGAGGTGAGAGAGCTGGAGAGCTGGTGTGTTTTGAGGAGGTCTGAGTGCATGAAGTGGCAAAATACCTAGAGCTGTCCCTGCAGCCTCGCTGTTGCAGGAAAAAGAGGGAGAAAAACTTTCTGTGCCTTCCTGGCAAATCAGGGGGCTTTGTTGGTGTCGTCGGGGTGGTTTTAATGCATTTTGTGCGTGAGATTATTACATAAGGTTGATAATTTCTGTTGCTGCTGGATTTCCCCTCCTTCCCCCCTCCCCCCCTGGTTTGTGTGTGGATTTCGCTGGCTCGGTTTGAGTGAATGAACTGGCGATTTGAGAAGTTGCAAAGAGCCCCTCCGCCCCCTTTTTTGCATCCTTCTCTACCCTTTGCACTGCTCCGCAGATGACAAAAGGAGTAAACTTCCTCTACTTTTCCTGGCATTTAAGAAGCCTTTCTGGAGAGATTACGGTATCAAAGCCATGCATCTGTCTGCAGTTACTCTGCTGTTTTGAGCGTTTGAAGCGGTTTGGGGAGAGCAGGCGAGGGCTATGTGCACGGGCTGTGCATCCCCGCTGGACCGTGCCGGCTGGGTTTGTGTCCCCACAGAGCGGCGGGGCAGGCTCTGCACGGGGGAGCACTACCTGAGCGCTTTGCTTTCTTGAGTCGGGAGGAAAGGTGTGTGAGATGCATTTTTTTTTCTCAACTTCCTAAAGTTGCCTTGCCATATGGTGGGATTATTGTTCTTTTTTCCTTCCATTAGGAGGAAGGGAGTCACGTTCTTGTCTGTTTGCTAACTCATATTTTAATTGGTGGGGTTTTTTATTTTTTATTTTTTGGTTTAGTTTCAGGTCTTGGGAGAACCTCTTTTCTTCCCCCTGGTGGAAATACCCATAAAACCTGTCTTTGAAACTATTGCCCGACCCAGGGATCAGCAAAAAGAGACCCGTAATGCCAGGAATGGTCAGTAAAAATCCAGACCTCGAGTTCGACTCTTTGCAGCCCTGTTTCTACCCAGACGAAGATGATTTTTATTTGTGCGGACCGGACTCCGCTCCCCCCGGCGAGGACATCTGGAAAAAGTTTGAGCTGCTGCCCACCCCTCCCCTGTCTCCCAGCCGGGCCGGGCTCCAGGAGCACCCTCCAGGGGGGGCCCCGGTGCCGTGGGGAGGGGCGGCCCTGGGGGGCTGCCGCCCCACCGATCCCCTGGACTGGGCGTCCGAGCTACTCCTGCTGCCCCCCGAGGCCGACCTGTGGGGCGGCGCGGACGGAGGAGACTTCTTCGAGACGGGCCCCGGCGTGACCAACAATCTCAACTCCATCATCATCCAGGACTGCATGTGGAGCGGCTTCTCCGCCCGCGAGAAGCTGGAGCGGGCGGTCAGCGAGAAGCTGCAGACCAAGGCGCCCGCCGTCGCCGCCCCGCCGCCGCCCCNGGCCTGGGCCGGCAGCGGCAGCGCCGGGGGGGAGGCGGCGCTGAAGCCTCACCAGGGAGCGGGCCCGCCCCGGGGGGCTGTGTGGTGCTGGGGACCCCCCGGGCTCCCTCACCGTCTCCTCACCCGGGGGGTGGGAGGGGGCTGTGCGAGCTGTCAGTGCCACCCTGGGCGGTTTATGGGGGATGACCGTGTGCGTGTACCCTTAGGCGTGATCCGGAATGGCTGGAGCCGGGCTAACGACCCCTTAGGGCAGTGTTTGTCCTCAGAGAGCCCAAAGTGCCCGAAACATCTCTTGTCCGTGCACGCAGAAAAGTCCATTTGGACTGAAACGCTGTTCGGCGTGTGTAGATGAGCTGGTCCCTATGACCACCGCCACAGATTTGGTGATCCGTCCCGGGTTTCAGAGCCTGCTGTCCCTTTAATGTCTGGTTTGACAGCTTTGGGTGAGGAAGCACTTCCAACAGCTGTCTTCTTGGCAGTGCACCAAGCGCCGGCTTAAAGGGTCCCCGGCTGGAGCAGCTTCACCTTCTGCCTCAGAACAAACCCAGCGATTGTTTCGTTTTCCGGCTGCTTTTCTACCAAGCAGGGGCTGTGTTGTGGCTCTGTGCTTGCCTTTTATGCTGCAGCTCGACGATTCCATTCAAAATACATAATTCTGTCTGGAAATTATTTTCTGCCTCTGCAATTATGTGGGTGGTAGCCCCGCATTGATTAAAAATTAGACGTGTTTAAAAATTGCACCTGATTAATAAGTTTTCAGAAATCACTGTTCTTCTGTTCTTTTCAGGTGTATTACATACTTTTGCAGATCTCTATCTGAATAAGGATGGTGGGCACACCCTGTTTTTGCCATCAGTTATTTCATTAATGGTTTTACGGGATATATTTAGTCAAGAAATACATCTGGGTTGATACTTTGTCAGGGTATTTTCAGTGAGAATAACATCTATTTTATTTTCTGTTTCTTATTACCAGAAGATGATGAAGATGAGGAGGAAGAAGATGAAGAAGAAGAAATAGATGTTGTTACAGTGGAGAAAAGACGTTCCACTACCAACAAGGCTGTTACCACCCTTACTATTACAGTGCGTCCTAAAAATACCACTTTTCCATCAGTCAGGACACAGCAGAATGGACTGATTTTAAAGCGCTGCCCACCAATTCACCAGCAGCACAATTATGCCGCTCCTTCTCCATACGTGGAGACTGAAGAGGCTCCTCCACCACCGAAAAAGTTAAAAACCGAGGTGCCCCGTCCAGTAAAACCCGTGATCCAACCAAAGTCTAAGAGTTCAAGTCCTCGAAACTCTGATTCAGAGGATAGTGAACGTCGACGCAACCATAATATCCTGGAGCGTCAACGACGTAATGATCTACGGTCGAGTTTCCTCACACTAAGGGACCATGTTCCAGAACTGGTTCAAAATGAGAAAGCTGTAAAAGTTGTAATCTTGAAAAAAGCCACTGAATATGTTCATTCTCTTCAGGCAGAGGAACAGGAGTTATTGCTAGAAAAGGAAAAATTGCAAGCCAGACAACAACAATTGCTAAAGAAAATAGAATACAAGCGGACTTGCTAAACTTGTTTTTGTTTCTGGTGTTTGTTTTTTTTTTGGCTGACCAGGACAGTCATTGCCACTTTGCACATTTTTGATTCTTTAAGAAAACATTGTGTTTTTTGACGTTAAGAATGTTGGTTTTAATTTCAATCCAGTCCCTGAAGTAATTGACAAACTATATTATCCGGGTACGGAGCAAATGGATGTTCTTGTAAGGAGTTTATTGCAAGACTACCAAACAACAATAAACTGCCTTTGTTTTTCTTCTTAAGAACTGTAGATGGTGGGGATTTTTTTTTTTTTAAATTGTTGTGAGCATTTGGAGCTGCTGATGACATCTAGTGAGTTTTAAAATGTTCATTCCTAAGTTTTATGGTGCTTATGTTCTAACAGATGTTACTTTAGGGGTTGGCATTTTGTACCCCTGTGGGAATTTCTGTAAATACCATCTACACACTTGCCTTTTGTACATGTCTTGGGTTATGAGAGGTGGCTTTTGCTGCCAGTATTAGACTGGAAGTTCATACCTAAGTACTGTAATACCTCAATGTTTGAGGAGCATGTTTTTGTATACAAATATATTGTTAATCTCTGTTATGTACTGTACTAATTCTTACATTGCCTGTATACTTTAGTATGATGCTGATACATAACTAAATTTGATACTTATATTTTCGTATGAAAATGAGTTGTGAAAGTTTTGAGTAGATATTACTTTATCACTTTTTTGAACTAAGAAACTTTTGTAAAGAAATTTACTATATATGCCTTTTCCTAGCCTGTTTCTTCCAGTTAATGTATTTGTTAATGTTTGGTGCATAGAACTGGGTAACTGCAAAGTTCTGTGTTTAATTTCTTCCAACGATGTACATTTAGTGCTGCGTCTTATAGCACTTTGAAATACCTCATGTTTATGAAAATAAATAGCAATTACATGATGTGCCATTTACTATTTTTCTTTTAAATAAAATCTTTTAACTTTTCAATGTTGATGAAATACAAAAACATGGTCCCTTATCCTGGACATTTCAAGTCTCAAACTATAAATGATGCTTTACAGAAAGCTAGGCAGGACATTTCCATTTCCATCTTGACCTGCATATTTTACTGGTTAAAAAAAAAATTGTAATAAGAACAATTTTCCTATTATTTCATAGTCGTGATGTCAGGATCATCCCAGGGGACCAAATATACCACATTTAATGGAATGGCTCTTGTGTCTTACAATGATTTCTGGAATATCCACTGTATCCAGAAAATTGTGAGCAATCAGAAACAACATAGCTAGCATGCTTCTGCTAGGGGACTGCCCTCAGTGTGGCACAGGGTGAAGTACATGATGGTAGTAAACAAAGATCTTACTTGGCTGCTGTTCTTTGCATTAGAAAAGGCTTAAAGCTGTTCCATTATTGCTTGGAGAATTAGTGTTTCCCCTTCCCTTCCCTTCCCTTCCCTTCCCTCCCTTGTTTTTCCATGTTGCAACCCTTGTCCATTGCCTCCTTTTTGTGTTTAACCTTCCGGAAGAGTCTGGCTCCACCTTGTCTGTAACCTCCCCTTAGGGAGTTGAAGACAGCAATTACTTCTTTCTTCTCCTGAGACTACCCAGTTCTGTCTTGTGGTAGCCAAGCAGTTAAAGTATAATAAAGGTGTCAAATAATCAGATTTGTTTGGATATTCAACACAAATCCCATCTGAAAGCCTCTATTTCCATGTGGGAGTGTTGGCCTGATTCTTTAGAATTCAGTGGTAAATGTCCAGCAGATGTCCATAGAGACAGAATCTGGCCCCATAATGCTCCCATATACTGTACTGTTTGCTGCTCTGTCCTGTATTAGCAGTACTTTGGGATTGTCTTTTTTATTTTTTTCTTCTTTTAAATAACTAAGGAGTTAATAAGTTTGTTTTCATATTGTCACTGTAGGGAGCAAGCTGTCAAGGACAATTATTTTTGGTAAAAAAAATCTCAGTTGTAGGATGTTAAGAAGTTATGGCTGTTAAACAGAAGATTTATTTTGTATTTACATGATAAAAAGATAGTGGTAGGAAAGACATCTTTTGAAAAGAAATAAACAATTAATTGTGTAATATTTTCTGAACAATCAATAGCGTACCCAGAAGGCTACATAGAGAAGGGCTTAGAAATATAACCACAGCCATAACAAAAGATCCTTTTGCATGCCTTTCTAGAGTGGAGAGTCCGTAAGGACTCAGTCATATAATGAATTGAGACACTATTCCTTTTTTCTTTTTTTTTTTTTTAAATACATATATGTACATTTGCATAGCAAATGCAAACATACCTGTCTAGAGAATGAATTAGCAAATGTGGCAAGTAGCTAATAGCTGCTCATTACAAAGCAAGTATTGCTGATTCCTGAAGGGAAAACTGAATTAAATTGATCTCAGTCTTATCTGACCTGTTACAAAAATTCCCAAGCTCTTATTCATACAAGACAGATTTTGCCAATGGCATCAAGTGGTTTTATCTAAAATCTCATATCCCAGAGATAGGGGACTCCTATTTATTTTCTTAAAAATGCCACTAAGACCACAAGGGACTTGTAACACCAAAATGAAATGATTCCTCCATAAACTAGTATAAGAAAACTTAAAGAGCTTAAAAAGGTGAAATGTGTTAATAGTGTCATTACCACTTGGTCACCTGTTGCCATGAGTGTGAAGGAAAGTGCATTTCTTAACACCCAAGCTGCTCTTAAAGCAACTTATCACCAGGTCTGGGCTGGACTGCTTGAGGTTTCATAAACTATGTAATTTGCAGAGGGCACATTTGCTTCTGGTAAGTATACTGATAAAACAATCTAGAACAAAACTACTTTTAATGGATCCCATTCATAAGCTTGAATTTCCTAGCCTGTGGCTGGTTTCAATCAGAAGATGTAATTTTATTTAAAATATGAATTTTGAGATAATGACTTTTTAATGTACCATTGCCATATGCTACATTATCTATACTTGAGTTACTTCTTGTGTCCATTTCCCCTTCCCCTTTTCCCCTTTCCTGTCTCCTCTCAGAAACCCAAAGCCATCAAACTTAAAGGGATCTGAGGTGTCACAGCAACTCCTTTAAATTAACTAAGGATTTTAGTAAAAACAGGAGATACACAGCACTTGCAGAAATCTCACAGTAAAGTAATGGTGGAAAATGTGGACGAGAAGTTGACCGCAGAACTAACATGATGGTTTTTTCTCAGCACTTCTGGCTGCTCCTCAAGCATTGACAAGAAGAGCATCCTCTTTATCTCAGCAGTTTTCAGAATTTAGAGCCCTTGGTCTCTGCCAAGACAAGCTTTCACTTCTTCTGGGCTGCCTTTCCAGTCTGCTGCCCTGCACTATTTCTTTGCTGCCTATCTGCTTGTACTGACCCCCTCCTGCAAGGGGGTTTGGCCACAGTAAACCAGGCATTTTGCTTCTGGGTTGTGTGAGGTGAGAATTCCTGCTGCCTGCAGACCTGTGATTATCATCCAGCTTTGTGCCCCTAGTGGTCAGATTCTTCTTTTGATGAGTTTATTGATATTTTTGCTCAGTAGTTGACTCAGAGAAGATAAAATGCATTCCTCATCTCAGAATCATGAAAATTCCTTGTACATGTCCTCTACGTATAGATTAACAAACATACTGTGTGCACACAAGGGATTCCCTAAGTGTTGATTCATGAACCCTGCTAAATAAAGTCAAGTATGTATTTTAACTGAATAAATTACAAGGCTGTCCATTTGGCCTTTTGAAAAAAAAGCAAGCATTTCGTTTCCTGTATTTATGATCACAATATGATATGCATAGATAATGCAGAAATTTAAAAATAAAGTACTTACAATGTAAGTACAATTAATGACAAGTATTTTTTAACTCCATGATGAAATGGATGGATGTGTAGACTTATCAGACTTCAAATTTATCAGACTTATAACTGAATTATGACCTCTTTGTTACTGATTTCTGAACTGTCGAGTTTTCCTATGCATAGTCATTGTTAGGCTCCATATATGCTATTACAGCTGCTCTATTTGTGAGCATATCATTTGCCATCATCTAGTGCTTCCATCTGACATTATTTAGATAAATGGAAATGATTTCATTTTACAGTAAATTAAGATTACTTAATTTTTCTTAGACTGTGCTCCGTATTTCCCAACATAATTTTTCTGCTTTAAGTGTTTACTGCTTTCTATCTGCTTTTTATCTTGTATACTGCATGCAATTAGGGAGAGGAACTGTCTTCTATGTTATCTGAAGCTGAGGTTAGATTGTGTCCCTGTGAGTGGCTGTATCAATCATTATAAAATTATAACAAGAGTCCTATTGTCTAACACTACCTACAGCTTGGTTTTATATTAGGGGTAAGATGAGTCATGTTGTCTACATCTGTCTAGTTTCACCTTCTAATCTACAAGCTTTACAAGCATTACAGAGTTTTAAGCACCTAGCTGCTTAGCTTCCTAATTCTCCTTATGCAGTCACCAGAGAGACACAGGCTCTTCCCAGAGGACAGTTCAGAGCATCTACATTGGGCTCTAGCTGGAATGGGCCCAAACACTGTTCTGTACCTTGAGAAAAGAATGATTACATTATGCAAGGGATGATTACATGAACTATGTTAAGGGCTGCTTTATTGCTGCTAGGAACCATCGAGTTACTCGATCCATTGCTGAACTTACTTACCATATGAAATTTAAAGCAATGATTTGGAGAAAACCGCAGGTTAATAGATTTGTTACTTAGAATAAAATAGTGGATGAATGTATAGTTAATTTAATTGGCATAGTCATTTTAGTTGTAATTAAATAAAATATTTCAATGGCACTTATCTCCATTTTGCTTCCTAACACCATCAAAAATAAACACATAGTGTTTTAGCATTCAATGATTTCACTTCCTCACAGAACAAATCAGTGTAATTAGAATAGCTGTATACAAAATAGCATTTTTATTCTGCAATACATGGCAATTACTTTAGGCATAAACTTGTTTCTTCAGTACGATATAGACTTAATAAAAAAGTATATTGCAATTAATATTGTAATCAGTTTAATTCTAATATGTAATTAATATTGTGGCTCATGGTATAGATGAGGGAACTATCCAATACCATACACACAATTCAGTGCTGGCTAGTAGCTGAGAATAATCATAAAACATTTTTAAAACCACTTAGATAATTTCTTCTTTTAAATTCCTAAGATCAGTCTTAAAATATCCTGGAAATATTGTTATGAATTTGCTTTCTAGTATAGAAATTACCTTGTCTTCTAAAATTGTTATTAGATTTGGGAATTTATTCTTTTTGCACTTTTTTTTTTTTTTTTTTGAGCAAACACTTGGAAAGGAACAATGTCACAGAAAGGAAATTGCACTGTTCCAGTGCTCAGTCACCCTCAGAATTTGGTCCTATAGAGCTAGAAGATAATATTTAGATTACTAAATCAGGTGCTAAAATGAGAACAGTGACACAGAACAGCCTCTCCCTGAAAGCAGCAATGCTTTTTTATTTTTAAAGAGAGGTTTAGAGGTTCATGCTTGATATTTCTCCCCTCCAAGAAATTTGGAACATGTTTGGTTGATCCCTTTAGAATTGCCTACACTCTTAAGTAAGAGTTAGAAAATTCTTAGCATAAAACAAAATCTAACAGGAAAGCAAACATATTGTTTTATCTAGAAGCTGGGTCATCAAAAATGTTCTGTAAACTGTGCTTCTGAGAGCTTCTTGCTTCTCATTTTCCCATTCAATTGTTAGTTTTGGTCAGGGTTCCATGGCAACATTCCTGAATCACATCATCAACAATTATGATTGCAAACATTTCTCTAAAAGCTCTACTTCAGGCCAAACAAGCCTGGGTAAACCACAATGTGCTTCAACTCCAATGTATTATTTCTCAGGTGTAAAAGATAATATCTGACATATCGTAGTGTTGTGAAGCCATATCTCTATGAATATTTCTTTCAAACAAATGATAATGCTGCTAATGAAGCTATGTAGTGATGTAATGTATTTCAATAATTTTTATTATCTTCAACATTTAAACATTTTTATGCTGATCTGATTTATTACTCCTTGTCTTTTCTTTTGCTTCCCTTAGCTAAGTAGCCATGCAGGAGGCAAGGGGGATTTATCTGGCTAAATATCAACTCTTTTTAGTCAATAAAGAAAACAGGTCTTTTTAGTGCACAATGAATTTTATCCTTAGATAAGTATTGAAAGTAACACAAATTAATCTCACCCCAGAAGTACTCATTTTTGGTTGTGGATTATAGAGAAACCTTGGGTGACCAGATACATGTACCGACACTGCAGGTGTGTAATGTGAGGTTCAGTTTAAGATACCTTAATTTGGATGTCTTTTTGTAGATATCTAACTGAAAGCTTGATACATAGGTGCTATGTGGAGTCTGGAGAGGGATTCAGTGTAGATGTCTATTTTAGGATGAACTGGATTAGTTCTCAAGTTTCAGTTCACTGTACTGATTAGCTCTCCATTGGCTATAAATACACTCCAGGCATATAGTGAATTTATAAACATCTATACATTAACACCTAATTTCTGTGCTTTAAACTACAAGTCGACTCCTACTACTCCTGTCTTCCACTCATTTTATTTCACTTATACATCTTAAAGGTTTTTCTTGAACAAGTCAAGTAAGCCAAGTAAGCTGAAACCCCCCAAAGTCTAGTTCATCTTTTCTGCAACAATGAATATCCATTTTCCTTTGGTTGTCTATTATAGCATCTCCATATCTTTAGCACCTTTGGATTTCTTTTATCCTCTCACAAGTCCTGTTTATCATCAATGCATAGCAATATTTATCATTGCCAGAAAATTGCTTGAACTACTAATAAAATTCCCTAAAACCTCTCTCCTGTTACCATATTGAGTGGTGGGCAGGACCTTATTTTCTCCTTCTCACTCCCACACAAAGCTCATTTACAGGGCATGCTGATATATTTTAGATGGTGATATACTGACAACATTTTAAATTAAATTAAATGATAGCACATATAACATGTTTTTCAAACAAAAAAACCCCAAAACACAGGAGAAAAGCAGAAAGTAGATGAACATTTTGAAAAATCACTAGTAACTCTTGCATCTAGATGTGTTATTGGACCCCTTATAGTTCTAACTATTTCAGTGTTTCCCTTCATTTGTTTCTACAACCTTACTCCGGTAGTTCTTATATTTCTTTGTTCCTTAAAAAAATTAATCTTTTCACAGCTCTTGTGGTCTTCAATAACTATTACATATCATCCTACTCTGATTCCTCCTTTCATTCAAACACTTAAACGAGTCACATCTTTTCTACACTTTACAGTCTCACCACTCCTACTAGTCTCAATTATGTCTCAATGTAATTTTTTTATTTAATTCTAAAATCCAGAGTTCTATTCTGTGAGCTGCTGAACACTTGATGAGTGGCTATAGGTCTGTTGACTTCAGTAGGACTGTATAGAGAAAAAGTCCAGACCTTCCAAGATTTTTAAATTAAAATTGTAGGTAAGCCAAGTTACATTGTGCTTTATTTTATATTTTTTCCTATTCACTATTAACCTAGAAGCAGTTAAGTTGCCATGAACTCCTTTGCTGATGAAAATTATACCTTCCTTTTCTGCTTCTGACATATTGTGTTGACAATATGCAATAAACTGGAAGCTTTGGTTGTGTAAACACCAGCGAAAATAAATACCAATTAGAAGTGGTCAAGAGTAAGGCATTTGGCCCTCTATCCTACTGGAAATTTTTAAAATTTACGTTAAAAAACCTATTTAAATGTTTTTCTTCACTTTTAATAAAGAATGGCAATAAAAGAAAACAAATATTGGGTGGCTAGTTTATTTCTTATCAAAACTCTTTAATTTTGAAATTTCAGGAATTGATCTAGTAGCAAGTGTCAGAGTAAATTAATACTTTCTACACTGATCCATGTCACTCTACAGCTGTATAAGAATGCCTTTGGTCTATCCTATGTGCATTATCACTTCTGCTCCTGGACAGGAGATCTCACTCCAAGTTCACTCCAGAAGAAAAGTCCTAGCTCTTTCTTCCATTGGCTGGGCAATAATGACCCAAGAAGGGATTTTACTTGTGCATTTGTTCTGGTTGCCCCCAAAACAGAGCTGCTATAAAGCAGTGTAGCACCTTGGGAGTCAATGGCATTAGGACAGATTATGCCATGTGAGGACCTGGAGTTGAAATAAATTGAGAAACCTGATATAACTGTGCCATTTTATATCTGAAAAGGTATTTGAAGTCCTTCAATGTTTCATTGTGACTGCATGTAGATATGACTTTTAATGTCCTAAAACTCTTTAATCAAGATCTTAGTTTTAAATATTATTAAATATTTTTGCTCAAAGTATTTTTATATTTGATATACCACAATCATCACCTACATTTCAGCAAATACGCACTGTGATTAAAGGGTATAATCTCTCAAGAAAGGTTTATAATCATTTTAATTACCCTGGACTTAATAAAAAGACTTAAGGGATTTAATAAAAGGGCATTAAGAGATTGCCAAAGGGTTAAATATATATATTTTTATAAGAAAAAAATTGTAAAACTTCTGTGGCTTTGAGGTGGGAAGGTGGGAAGATTTAGTGGGAAAAGAGGAGGAGGTGAGCAAAAGTCAAGATGAGGATTAGTGTCAGTTAAACTTCTCTTTGAACCTGCTAACTTGCATATGCAGAACCTGACACAGCTGAAAATATTTGCAATTTCCTGGGCCACACAGACCAGAGAGATTGCTGTACAGCTCAGTGACCTACAGGAAACTCCAAGGGAGTCAAAAAACGGTATAAACTGAGCTTCTTCTAGCTCAATGCTAAGATATTTTAGCTCTAGTCCAGGGGAGATTTGAGTGGATGAGGGAATTTTGAGTCAGTACATTAATTTCTCAGTGCCTAATTATTTTGGTTGGTTTTGATGTGCCTTAGATTACAACTAAACAAATTCTCTGCCCTAATCCTCATCCTCTGCTCTTAAATTTCAGATTAGCATAGAATTTAGTGTTTTTCTAGTTTTCTGGAATATAATATATAAATATAGATGAGAAGATGAAAGTAAACTGACAATCTCCAGGCAGGCAATTCTATAGGTATTATAAAACAAGGCAAAATCCAACATGCAAACACCTAGAACATTGCCTCACTTCACCCTTATACTGAATTAAACCTGAAGCCTTATCCAGAGAGATAAGATGGAGATCCAAGTTGAGATACCTGACCATAAACCAGCACAAGTTCTCTTGAAGGTTTCATTGGCTGAAAGTCAAAGGAGTAGCTTAGGTTTTCCAGCTGGGGTTAACACACATTTCTAATGTGTTTTCCATTTCCTAACACTACAGTCTTTCAATGCTGGGATAAATCTTTTCTCCTGGTTGTGGGTGTTTCTCTAAGGCTTAGGGATAGACATTCTGTACAAGGAAGCAGAGGAGTGCCTTGGGGCTTATAATGCCTGTTTTCTTCTGTATAGAATTCTGGATAGGCACAGACTTCTTGAACAATTTTATATGACCACATATAAGATTCACATCTTGTAACCGTTTCCCCTTTCCCCTGTCCCCAGAGACTACATCTCTGGTGTGCAGAGAAACCCGGTGTTGAAGTCAGCATTCAGAAATGAAAATTAAAACAGGAGAGAATGCAAGAGAGACAAATCTGTGCCCACCTTTCTCAAAGAAAATGCCACAAAACCTTCAGATAGATGGGGCAATGTAACATTATTTAAAAAATCAAGGCCAGCATCTGTTCATATATACCTATGCATGTCTCTGCTTTCTTTGTGAGTGAAGCTACAGAAACTTGGCCAAAGGCACTCAGCTCCTCCTATGTCCTGCAAAATGCACAGGGATGTTCTTTAAGTCTACACTAAACAAGTTACAAGTTTGAGAAAGACATTTTCTCTAGCATGAAGGCATGAGGATAGCTGAGAGAATATGTGTGATTAGTTCATGCTCTGTTCATTGATCAAAGCATAATTGTTTCCCCATTTTTTTTTTGTGACATGCTAAAAATGCAAGGCAATGGCCATTTAAATATTTTTGGCAAGCAGTGACTAGAGATGGCAAGAAAAATGTAGTAGCAGAAAAACTTATATATTTTAGATAACTGTTATGCTTATCAGTTCTTGTCAGAGAAACCATCTAAAATGGAATTTTGAAAATTTTGAGCAGGTCCATGCAACTGCACTAGCTTTGTTCTGAATTCCATGAGGTTGTAATTCAAACAAACATACCAAGCAAAGCATATGTATTATTCTGTTAATGAATGAAACTTAGAGGTTTTTAAAGCCTCTGTTGAAGAGATTGATTCACTGCAGAGTAATTCACTACGTGGTTTCTGCCAAGAACAGAAACAAACAAACATGCAAGCAAATAAATTCCTAGGCATATAACCTATAGAAAGGAACTGTATTTTCCTTTATTGTGGACAGCAGTCAACTCTACTGAGTTTCTGTGTCTCTGAAAAGGTTCTACAGGTCTGTATACATTGAAGAAATGCATAAAAATTCAGTCATATCTGTGCATGGACAGGTTAAAGCACTGTGAGCTTTAAGCACTGTTAGCATTTCATGTTCCATATTAGCTAACTCCAATTAGCTTGTCTGTCTTGGTTACTGGTCAAAGCCAGGGCTGTGATGCACACCTAACTGTTGGCTGATGCACTTCCACCCTTCTTGGCAGCCAGTAGTTAGATTGGTTTAAATTGCTGTGCAACCGCAGCTTAAATTATCTAACCTGGCTCAGGTAACTCAAATTAAGAACACACCTTTCTTTGTGGTGTGTTTCAGCATGACTTTCATGTTGGTTTTATGTTTCTTACTAAAACAGAGGTTGGTATGGAAAGTGCATGTACTCAGAGGAACACTACGGAGTTCCACCGGAGATTTAGCCTTTGGCTACAACAGGCACAGCCCTAAGTCCTGAGAAACTTCCATATACTCCCTGTGACTCATTTCTGCATACCTTGCCCAGGCAAAGCTTCCACTTAATAGGATATTTTTAAAAAGGGCCAGACTAGCAGTTACACAGGATATAGCTGTCAGATTGTCAGATCAAGAAAAGTCAGTTGGCTTTTGGGGGGGCAGTTGGAGGGTACTACAGAGTGTTTTCATAGCATAGGCAGTGGAAAATGTCCCTTCTAACAGTATGCCCTTTTTTAAAAAAGGTATGTAAAAATGCATGGGCCTTATTTTTAAGGTTTTTCATCATTCTGGTCCTGCTTGGTATAAAGCACTTAAGCCCATGCTGTATGTTAAATACATAGGCAGTACTATGAATTTAAATTTCGTTTCATTACATTTAAGCACATGCTTAAATGATTTGCTGGACTGTGGCCAGAGTGCTTGCTGGATCAAATTGAAATACAGCTATGTCTATTCTTCCTCCTTAAACAAACAAGAATTAAATGAAATACAATAAAATAACATTCCCAGAGAAATCTTGTGCCACAGACAGAACTGCTGCATGGTTGTACTAGCAATTTGCCTAATGCTCAATATCTGCACTGTTCATGTAAGTGTGATGCAGTAGCAAATAGGTAAGTGTTACAATTTTATCCTCATGTTATATTGGGCATAGTTTTGTAGAGGAAGAAAGTAAAACAAAAGCTGAAAATGTCATTCTAAATTGCTTGACTCTAACTAACTAACTAACTAGCTAACTAATGGCTGGAGAGCAGCCAGGTAGAAAGGGACCTGGGGGTACTGAATGACAGGAAACTGAACATGGGCCAGCAGTGTGCCCAGGTGGCCAAAAAGGCCAATGGCATCCTGGCCTGTATCAGGAACAGTGTGGCCAGCAGGACTAGGGAAGTGATTCTTCCCCTGTACTCAGCACAGGTTAGCCTACACCTTAAGTACTTTGTCCACTTCTGGGCCCCTCAATTTAGGAAGGATGTTGAGGCACTAGATCATGTCCAAGGAAGGGCAACGAGGATGGTGACGGGAGCTGGGATTGTTTAGCCTGGAGAAGAGGAGGCTCAGGGGAGACCTCATCACTCTCTACAACTTCCTGAAAGGAGATTGTAGCCAGGTTTGGACCAGTCTCTTCTCCCAGGCAACTAGTAGTAGGACAAGAGGGAACAGTCTTAAGCTGCACCACAGCAGCTTTAGGTTAGACATTAGGAGGAAATTCTTTACAGAGAGAGTGATTGGGCATTGGAATGGGCTGCCCAGGGAGGTGGTGGAGTCACTGTCCCTAGAAGTATTTAAGAAGAGACTGGATGCGGCACTTAGTGCCATGGCTTAATTGACAAGGTGTTGATAGGTCAAAGGTTGGACTTGATGATCTCGAAGGTCTTTTCCAACTTAACTAATTCTGTGATTCTGTAATGATATTGCAGTCTTTACAGCAGAAATTGAATCTTGAAAAAATCTGGATTCACTTCCATCAATGCATGGTGTGCAATATAGGACATGCAAAGTGAGACTCACTTCACAGAGCTACAGATTCAAGGCTAGTGAGTTAATGTCTATTTCTTGAATAACTGTTAAATTATAATAATGCTAATTATTAGATATTACAAGGGAAATGTGTTGATTTTTCAAACATGCTGAAAAATATCCCATCTGTTTCCTATTCTACGTAAAGCCTAGTCAGTATATTTTGATTTTTACTGTGCTTTGCTACTAGCATTACATGTAAACTATTGACAAATGAACCAGGGTAAAAGAGTAGAAAGATTGTAAAAGAAGGAATAACAATTGGGCAATAACAAAAATAATACCAAATACCTGTGCACCAACTACTGAAACAGCAGGAATACTTTTTACTTTATTGGATTAAGAATCAGGATCTATATTGCTGTGAGCGGTTTCTTTGGGAAAGGCATTTTCACTATTTTTCTCCACCTAAATAGGCAATGCAGTGCAGGGTTTCCCAAAAATGTTTACATGTACATCTCCACACCCAAGCAGAACAACATTTTTAGGGGCTTTCAAATTAGGCTTTAGGCCTCTAGTAAATCTGTGATGTTCCAGTGACTGCATTGGAGTCATGAGTACTCTTCCATTGACAAGCTTCCTTGGTATTTCAGACTGCCCAATGCTGCACAGTGTTCTGCTCCCTGCTGCACTGAGGTGGACAGGTAAGGTAAAAGGACCAAGTGACTTGTACAAAGATATTGAAAATAAGATATCATGGCTTCAAAGTAGAAGTTTTTTGTTCCCAATCCTGTGACCAAACTTTCACTCCTTCTATCTTCTTGTCTTTCTTCCCCAATTTTCTTTCAAATAAACAAAATAGCTTTAAAAAACCTTCTTCAGACTATGGCCCATCCTGAATTTTCTGCACTAAAGTTGCGAGTTTCCCCATAGTCTCTTCAGTGGCTCAGCTGAGATGTGAAGTTCAGATGTATTTCCATGGATTCAGCCCTGGATACAATAGTCTTCTTGTCTACAGCATGATTGGGCCCTGACAGAAAGGTCTGGTTTATACATTTTCAGAAATGCAAGATTTTTTTGGTTTGCTTTGAACTTCTTAATCCCATTTCTTTTTTATTTCTGTTGGTAATGTTGTTATCGTACTACAAATAATTAGACCTGCAGAAATTAAGAATATAATTAGAAAAATTAAACAAGGAAAGACCAACCAACCCTGTTCCAGTTCCCACCAAAGCCCTATTGATTTAGCCTTTGGATCATCAGATTATGTATGAGCTAGCAAGGGAAAGAGGCCCAGAGCAGTGAAGTTGGCAGTGGCCTGAGATTGTCCCACAGTTACATGGCCAACACGCATCCTGGCAGGGTTTTGACAGGCACAGTGGTCTGGGACAGCTGGCATAGAGAACATTCCTAGTCAGGAGGCTGGATGTGACCATCCTGTGCTTGAAGGTAAGGGGATGCAGCTGCATCAATGCAAATAGCTATGCATAACTGTATGTGATATGCCATGTCATGCTAGTTTTTGACTTAGGTCCAGAGATAGCTCACTAAAATTACTGTAACAAAAATTACCAAAATTTTTCATCCCCTAATGGACAAAGGGTCTTCCAGTTTTTAAGATACTTTTACAGCAGCCGGACCCACACAAATTTAGATGCCTTTTAACAGAGCTTTTTTTTTTATTACAAGTAACTTAATTAATTGCAGCTCATACTCATGTGGTGCCAAGAAGAGTTTTTCCAAGGTCAGAAGGTGTCTCCTGCTGACCTGACATTTGGACATTTACTGGCCCCAGCTGACACACAGAGCCATATATGAAATGCAGCCTCCTGTTCTGCCTTTCAGCTCTGTCTCTTTGCCTCTGCATTGCTCCAGAATTGTTGTCCTCATTCTTTTTGGTTCTTTTATGCAACAGGAATGCAGCCAGACAAGGCTGTAACATCTTACTTTCTTCCTTTTTTTTTTCAGAAATGGGTCTCCGATATGAAATGAACATATAGTCAATTAATTACTTGCCCAATTGAAAGATTCCATGCAGTGACCTGTGCATGGCATCTCTTAATTAGCACCTCTTTCTGCACATAGTGAACTTTCTTCAGTTTAGAACATTCCTGAGAGCATTACTACATTTTATAAATCATGATCATAATAAATATTCATTGCACATATATTGTATCAAACTCAAAAGCTCCAGCTCTTACTTGGATTTTCATAGGACTACATATGACATATTACCAACAGGGATGACATACCTGGCATTTGGAAATATTTTTCTTAATTACTTCCCCCCATGCCTTAGGGTAAGCTCATGTCATCTTGCATACACACATGCACACATTCCTGCAGAAAAGGAGTAGACAATTCCATATGGTCCTTTATCATCACACAAGGACATTTGTACTTTATGACATACAATTCATTTAGAGTCACTTGGTAACTCAATATAGTTATACAAGGACACAAATTTCTGCTGGGGAACCAATTCCCAAGAGGTTTTGAGGAAAGCATGAATGTTTCTTGGTTGTGTCATAAGAACCAATTGCTCCTAAAAGTTGTGAGATATTCCACAGAGAACTTGTATAAGAAGAGACATTGGTCTCAAAGGCATAATTTTGCACAGAGAAAGGGCTATGTTGGGGAAAGGGCCCTGTTGTAAGAATCTGTGTTTTCTGAAGATGGAAAGAAGGGGCAGAGGACATGACTGTATTCTACAGAAGTGCTGCTTTTCTCTATGAAGTTTCCCCAAAGTCCAGACTTGCTGTCTGAATGGTGAGTGGGGTTTGTCATCAGAGTGCAATGACATAGGAAAATACTTCAGTGTGGTGGGAAAATGTTTCAGTAAATTAGCGTTAGACTTAATAAAAGAGGATGGGGAGGGGTTTATTTGCGTATAGAGACTGCTGCTGTATTTTTCCAAGTTTACAACTGTGTCCACTCCTCTTATAAAGATTTCCTTGTTTGTGCACAGCTGTAGAGATCTTACAAGTGGGATAAATTGTTCCAGCTGCAAGTGCACATGAGAGGCTGCCTTTGCTTTCCCCAGGTGAGCAACCTCAGGACAGCTCAGTTACTTGTCAAGGGGGTTTCAAGGTGCATTAAATTCATGCCTTTCTTTTGGCAGCATGTAGGGAGAATGGTTACATTTGGAAGCAGAATCAGGCTGGAAATTTTGGTGTAAAACTGAGGGGACTGTCCGCAGGAGTGGACAGAAACCACTCCATCTCCCAGAGTGATAAGGTACAAACTGAAGTCTAATCTCTGACACACAGACCCAGGGAAGTGTTGGAATCATAATCCCTGGAAGTGTTCAAAAAACATGTGGCACTTGGGGACATGGTTTAGAGATGAACATGGTAGTGCTGGGTCAACAGTTGGATTTGATGATCTTAGAAGTCTTTCCCAACCGTAACAATTCTATGGTTCTACAATGATGGAGGTCTCAAATTGTGACAGGAGAGGCTTAACAAATGTCCATTGACATCCAGCTGCCATTATTTTAACGCAATGTCACCTGACCTTTACTGTCAAACTTGCCCCTCGGTCTGGGTGACTGGGGAGGCAGGACCAAAATGTGCCTTTACTGTATTTTAGGGGGTACACTTTTTATTTTTTTTTTAGTGGAGACCTGGGGGGTGGAGTTGGGTGGGCAGCGGACGCCCTCCCTCCCCAGGGCCCTCTCGCTCCACGCCGGCCGCCGGCTGGGTTTCCATCCCATTGTTCCGGCGTTGCCGCGGCGACCGGAGCAGCTGCCGGCGGCCGGGCCTTGGCTG
>WEIV01012644.1:98555-118923 GCA_013390005.1 Calyptomena viridis
CTGGCGGCCCCGGGCGGCCGCTGCGGGCCGTGTTTACCAACACCGGGCACATGGCTCCCGCCCGGGCCTGCCCGGAGCCCTCCCTCCGGGAAGCCATCCGCACGCGCGTGCCCATGGACACGCTGGAAAACTTTGCACTGCGGGGCCCCTCGTGGCACTCGGGGTCCCCGCGGGTGTGGGGTGTCACACTGTCACTGCGGCCGGCGGGGCTGGAGGCGGCGAGCGGCCACTGCCACGATATTGTTTAATGTGCGCTTTTACTGGCATGTTGTTTCTCTAGCAGATTTACAGCGGGAGATTGCTGCTGCGCTGACCTTGCTTCCTCCGTTCAGGGTAATGAATGTTGCTATTTGAACGCTCTGCCTCCACAGCCCCTGTGCTTCAGTTTTTCAAAGAGCAGCAGAGTACCCAGGGGAAGCCCTTTGTTGCCTGGCTGCGAAACCTGAATACGGGTTCCCCTCTTGGAAGCTTGAGAGGTGGAAAATAACAACTGAGAAGAGATTTATGGGGTGTAACTTTGTCTAAATCATGTCACAGAGATAGAAAATATGGATCAGATCCTGAGCTGTGTAAATCAGTAAAATCCCATGGAGCAGTGATGCTTACACTGGCCCAGGAGCTGGCCATTGCTGCTTAAAATGCAGACGACCATCATCCAGCAATAGCGAGGAGTGGTTTAAAGTAGGTAAAATGGCAGAGAAGTTTCCTGATAGCACATAATCACTTAGATTAAAATATGCTAAATACAGGAATGTCAGTGAAAATGGCTTCGGAATCCTTAAATATATGCACCCACTTTAGGATCAATATATTCCCTATTTCTTGTTCTATAAACATATTCCTTCACAGTCTAAATGGCCAGCTCCAGGAATATAAAGCCTTCTAGTTTAAAATGAATATATTAACACAAAACCATGGAAAAGAGCAGTATCAACTAATTATCAGTTGCACATCATGGAGCTGGTCCCTAGAAAGCCTACTCTTCAGAAATAGTATGTTGTAAATGGGTCAAAAATGTAAGGAATCACAGAGTTAAATACATATCCTATTGAATTTTAGTCTTCAGTAAAATGTCTCATGAAAAATTCATATTATTAATCCCATTTCTCTATCCCTAAACTGAGAAGTATAGTAATTGTTTTGTAGCTGTAATCAATTATACCAAGAAATATTCCAAGAAAGCAAGAAAGAATCAAGAGCCAAGTCTAACATTTTTTAAAAGTTTTAGGATTTCTAGTAAGTAGTTACCAAACATTTCTGAAATGTGACAAGAATTATAATAGGAGATAGTTAGAAAACTGAAACCTGGATTAATTTACACTGTCTGCCCTGTATCCCCACACCACATCCTCACTCTCCTGTTTGGGGAAGTGTGTATTATTTTAGTTGTGTATGTGAATTCAAATGACATTTTGAAAGCAGAGTCCTTGTTTATCACCTTAGTTTAGTGGTACACTCAGTACTGTCCAGTGGCCAGACAGATCATTAGACTAGATGATTCACTCTTTGACCAAGTACAGTAAGATTTCAATGTCACTATCTAAGGCTGCGAGATCTCAGTAAAAATTCAAAATTGAGTCTTTATTTTTGCAATGCAGTAGATTAAAGCAATGTGTGTACATTTTGCAGATAGGGTCCTAAACACTTAAATGACATCAATTTCAGGAGAAGGTTGATTTTCTGTAATTTCTCCTAGATCACACAGTAGCCATAGAATCATTGAATCATTTAGTTTGGAACGGATCTTTAAAATCACTGAGACCAACTGTTAATCCAGCACTGCCAAGTTCACCACCATACTGTGTTCCCAAGTGCCACATCTGTATGTTTTTTAAATACCTTCAGGGATGGTGACTCAACCACTTCCCTAGGTAGCCTGATCCAATGCTTGACAACCCTTTCTTTGAAGAAATTTTCCCAAAACCTTCTCTGGCACAACTTGAGACTGTTTCCTCTTGTCCTATTGCTTGCTACCTGGGAGAAGAAACTGACCCAACCTGGCTGCAGCCCCTTTCAGGTAGTTGTAGAGAGCCATAAGGTCTCCTCTGAGCCTCCTCTTCTCCATAATAATCAACTCCTGCTGCTCCTTATAGGACTTGTGCTCCAGATCCTTCATCAGCTTCATTGCTCTTCTCTGGACACACTCCAGCCCCTTCTTGTCGTGAAGGGCTCAAAGTTGAACACAGTGTTTGAGGTACAGCCTCACGAGTGTCAAGTGCAGGGGAATGATTCTCTTCCTAGTCCTGCTGACTATTTTTAATACAAACAGCCAAAATAATTGCATAACTACCACACACTCACACTGTACAGAAATACCTCTACAGGCTTCTGGTTAGTCAGTGCACCAAGCAGCACAGGCCAGTGATGTACAAGGATATATCTCTGAACAGCAGAAAGCTATTTATGTGCATCTTTAGCATCATTCAGATCTGCATTTTGAGAACTCTGGTGGCACTCAGAAGACAAAAACTGCAGCAAAAATAAAGCAGAAGAAAACAATCAGTTTTGTTCCCAGAAGAGCAGCATGGCTATTGCTGGATGCAGGGCAGATGTTAGACACAAGTTGTCAATCCAGTATCTTAAGAAACCTCTGCAGTACCTCTAAGAAATTAGTTCTTAGTGATGCAGAAGAAAGTAGACAATTTTAAGGAAATTAGACCTTAGTCTGAAATTTTCTTATTATGCTTGCTTTTTAGTTTTTTAGTTGAATAAACTCTGATCCCAGAAGAAGCTGAACAAATAGTGATGGACATATATGCTAAAGGAGCAGCCGGGAAGCCCTCAATATAATGTGCATGCCAGGAATATTGTCAGGCCCCCATTGACACGGGCTTTGATTCAGGGCATTTACAACCTAAATAACAGAAGACCTGTGTCATTTAACAACTGGAAAGGTTTGGTGTTGAACTGGTAATGTAGAAGCAAATGAAGAAGCTGATAAAATTTCAGTCAGGTAAAGGCAACACTCAGAAAATTTCTGCCAAACTGAAAAAAAAAAAATTGAAAGTATTGGTTGCTGTGTTTTTGTTGGGTTTTTTTTGTTGTTGTTGTTGGTTTGGTTTTTGTTTTGTTTTGTTTTTATTTTATTTTTATCTTCTTTAGTCAAAACATCTAAATGCTCAAAAGTTTTAAGCAAAATAAACAAGAAAAGTTTTCATATTTTAACTTTTCTGTTTTGTTTTTTTTTTAAACAGAACATTGACATTTTCAATAAAAATCTTTGTTTTCGGTAAAAACAATTCCTATTTTCCGACTCATCAGCTTGTGTGAATGTCTTCAGCAGGCCTGAAACCTGTGTATATGTATTTATTAGCCAAATGTGAAGCCAGGCTGGCTGCAGCTAACATAAGTATCTCTAATTCTAGCATGTTTGTTTCTCCATTTCTGATACATGCTCTTGACATCTCAGCTAGCACAGTGCAAGAAGGAGCTGCCTTTGCCAGACGCTTTCTGATTTTGCTTTGCCACTGCTCCCTAATTTTCTTATTTATTCTGTGTGCGCATCTCTTACAGAGCAAAGCTGCTTGAAGAACTGGAGGGGAAAGTAGCCTAAAGTTCCTTATGAAGGGATGAGGGGCATGGCCACATGTACTGGAGTACTACACATAGCCTTGCAACTTTTCTGTTGGAATTAGATATATCTGCAGTCATATTTATCATTGAATAAACCAGATTTAGTTCCATTGTATACCTTACTTCATTTTCAAGGAAACCTTTAACTGTAGGACAAACTTTAGAGATTGCTACTGGAAAGTTAAATTTCTTCAGGAACTGAAATCTACAGATTCATTGTATTAGCAATGAACTGTGATGAAAGAGGAATCTTGTGTGTAGTGCCTCTTAAAATCATGGTTTTGGAGTAAAAAAGGTTAATCTCATTGTTAAATTAATATGTGAAAACTTCCTGTTTGCTCTTTATTATTTCCTTCTCATCCACCAAAACACAATAATGAAAAATTAAGCATTAATTTCAATATTGCTAATAAATGTCTCAAATTTTAATTTTCAAAGTGTCTGGGCTAAATGTAATTAGATTTTTAAAATAAGAAAATAAAGCAAACACAAGTATATAAGAACAGTTTTGATAACAAAATTAAAAGATTTCATATAACCCAAGACAGAATTTGGGAGGGAAGGGGATTTTCTTTTGTGTGTTCTCCTGGGAAAATGAACATATTTTGCTCTGTTCACTGATCTGGCCACTGTACAGAATCCATTTCACCCTTTTTGTACTTAGGATTTTGTGCTAGGACTGGTTTCTTGACTAGGGATTTGAATTCACTGTGAGTTCTCCTGAGAACTGTCTGTGTGACTTTGCAAGTGTCAGTCCTGGAGTGGGGTTTGAGGCCAAATTTGCCATCCATCAGCATTGCTTGTTTACATAAACTCTCAGTTCAGTTTTGGAATTATCCAGCTAACACTCTTGGCAGGCTGGTGGACTTCCACCACTCTGCATCCCTTTCTCCTGCCTGCGCTTCCTGCTCTTTCTGGGACCAGCTGTGCTTTGGTACAGACACGGTCCCACTCTTTTAGATACCTCTGTAAAAAAGGATTCATAAAACTTCTCCTATTCACTTTTCTGTCTTTCTAGAGAGGGCTGTGCCACCAGGATGCAGGATGTGGGATTATGGGGCACGCTTTTATAGATATGATGGTCATAATCTTAGATAAAAAGTGATTAAGTGGCAATATGGGCTCTGGCTTATTTTATGAACAAGAGTATGAAACATAAGTTGCTTGGTAGCCATCTGCTGGCATGGTTGAAGTGGATCTTGGGAGAGTAAAGAAAACTAAGGAATCCCTCCTTAAACTGTTGCCAGCCTTCACTCCTCTTCTTCTGCCACTTTCCTAGCCAGGAGACTGAGTTCCATTGTTTCAAAGCAATGTTCCCTGCTGTTAAAATGTAGAGCAACAACTCTCTCTGGTTGCTAGAATTAAAGTAGAAATCGTGCCATGGTATCTTTATTGCTACTCTTAACTGTAGTAGATAGGCCAAAACTGTACATGAAATATAATCGTGCTTCCTCCATATATTATGCTGCCATATTCTTCAGGCTGGAGCTCTCCATGATATGGACTGTCCAATGCACAATAACATCTCTGCTAAGGGTATCAAGGTATTACCATGACAAATTTCAACAGCCATCCAAAGTGCATATGCAGAGTTAGGAAAACTGTTTCCAAACTGGACTGATTTAACCTTGAACTAATTGGATATTTAATTTGGGAAAAAAGAATGTGAATCGTGTGCAGCTTCATTCGTTAACATGCATCTGGATATAAAATCTGTTTCTACAATGAAGTAAAAAGAAACTCAGAAATATTACACAGAATGGTACTGAGAAAACACAATAACTTGACTTTTTTTAAAGTATTATTATGAAATAAAATATTATTACAAACAGAAACCAATATAATCTGTAAAACTTGAATGCATTGTATTCTTTGTGTTAATAGAAAGAAACCAGCAGAGGGAAAAAGCTTTCACGGTAATTTGTGAAAAAATGTGGGTTAACTAACCTTGAAGCAGAACCTTTTAAAAATCTTCTCTGTAATGCTGCTCCTTAGAGCAAACACTCCTTTCTGAAAACTAGACAAAACAAAAAAAAGACAAAAATAAAGACAGAAGATGGGTTCATAATGTTTTTGTTTTGAATGGAGCCAAAACTTGCACAGCTGCTTTGTAACAGCATCAGAGTAAACAATTCATACATTAAATAATTCCAATATGCATTTGGAGCTAAGAACAGCTAGAGGAGTTCAGCTGTAAAGTGAACTTTTTTGACAGTCATTAGAAAACAAATCGATGAATTTCTTTTGTTCTATGCTAGAGAATAAACTGAAGAATAAACCCCCTCTTTTCTTTTTTCCTTTTCTTCTTTCTGATAGGTATTTTACATGTTTGGTATCAGTTTTAGTGGTAGGATGAATGCTGCTAGCCTCTCCAAAATTCCTTCTTTGTAGATGCTGGATAGCCATGTAATAATTTATCCTTGAGAAGCATAATAGTAGAGTGAGACTGCTGCAGAAGCAGAGCAGGCACCAGATGGTGACCCCCGTTTCACATTCTGGTTCTGTGTCCTTGCTCCAGAAGGACTTAGGGGCAGTGGGCTTTTCTGGTGGAAGAGTTTATGTCCCACACCTGCACCAGCTCTGGAGGCAAGCTGTTGCAGGAGGATGGCAGCCAAAGAGACTTTTGCTCCATGCATCTTGTCTACTATCAGAGCAACAGGATGTATAGACGTTAATATTTTCTTCCTCACATACACTCCAGTCTTGTCAGGCGATTGTGTAACAGAGCTTGTTAGGCCTTGATGTGCCTTTTATGATCACATTGCACACTAACTAAAGAGATCTGGATTTATAGAATACATTATCTTTGCATGGACTTTGTTAAAAGACTCATGTGATTTCTATTCTATTCTATTCTATTCTATTCTATTCTATTCTATTCTATTCTATTCTATTCTATTCTATTCTATTCTATTCTATTCTATCCTTTTTTACACCATGGCAATCAGTGGTGTCTCTTGCTTATTTTACTGTAATATTTTTCCTTGAATGAAAAACAAAAAGAGAAATTTTCATTCCTTGCTCTCCCTCAAAATCTCTCCTTGTGAAAAAGTGAAATTAGTAGAAGAAATTGTCCAAGGTAGTCTTACTGAGACTACAAGAACCCTGGATATGACTGAGCTCACAAATTCATGTTGTGAAAGACTTCACATTTATTCTTGGCACATGGGTGAAGGTGTATTTGATAATAGCAACAACAGCAATTAACATTATCAACATTTATTATTTTTTCTTTGGAAGGTAGTCAAGCTGCTTCCATGAATCCAATTTCCATCTCCTTCCCTTTGCACAGAACTACTAAACCCACCAAATGTGGAGTATTATGTTGGTTTGTGGTAGGGTTTTTCGTTTGTGTGGGGTTTTTTTTGCTTCCAGCATAAAACTTCTTGCAGAAACTTCTGAAGGACTTATTCTCCCTTGAAGCCAAGCATTTGAAACCCTGATGTTAAACCTAACAGGTGAACCAATGCTTGTAAGCCCTGGGTCTTTTAAGAGAAGCTTCTTCATTAGTGTTTTAGTTGCTGGTGAATAGCTCACTGCAGCTCTGTTTATATAGACATATGGTGAGAAGAACACTAATACAGTTGTCTGTGCACAACTGTAACAAACAATCTGCGTATTGTGTATTTTTTTAGGCAACACTTCATGCTGTCTAACAGGTGGCCCCAAGTTACAATAGGCACACTGTCGGGGTAGAACAAACCCCATTTACACAAGAGTCTTGACGGGAGATAGTGACTAAGACAGCCTGCAAAATCAACCTTAGAATATGATTGTTTAAAACACTGTAAATGCCACAAAACTCCAGTAAATATGAGCCATGCCTTTTATATCCTCCTGTTGCCCTCAATCTATCTCAAGGCCAGTGGAATTAATTCCTCCCAATGAATGAATGAATGTCAACCAACATTTAAAAATCTCTCACATATTATAAGTCTCAGATTTATGGATATAATGCAGTGTGATTTATGTCAAAACGAAGTTATTTTTGCTTTAACTAGACTATCAAATTTTATTGCAGGTTTTCAGTTAGTTAGGAACATGGTTTCACCTGTAACCTCAGAGTTTTTAAGTGTTGCACACTATTCTTAATTCAGAGCATATTGTTGCACAAGGTGTGTTCATGTTCACTGCAAACGGGGTAAAGCAAATCATTCAGCTTTTTCTCTAAAGGTAAACTTCTATAACACTCCTTGTTTCATTATCCTTTGTGAATTTTTCCCCAGAAATTTCCCTATCATTCACTGGTTTTATTTGCTAAAATTTTCTTTTTGGGTGTGCAGTCCTGAATCATTATGTTTTCAGTAGTTCTGTGGGTAGTTGATGTTTATGGTTGCAGTTTTTCTTCTTTTTAAAATTTATTAGTTTTATTTTAATTTCTTATTCTTTAGACTTCTCTTTGCAGAGAGAGATTCCCAGGACAGGATTTCTTTAAAGTTTCTAAAGCTCTGTTTTTGACACAATACTCAATTCAGCTGTCATTAATTTTACAGAGGTGGATCAAGTTCCATGTGAAAATCACAAATAGTAGTGAGATGGTAAATGGACAGTCCTATCAGCCTTGTAAAGCTGCCACCAATGATCATATCTGCATAGTAAAGTGGGCAGTAATTTATATAGCATGCAGAAAAGTTTCAATATTCCCAGACTTTCCTTCATCTCAATTAATTTCAGTTGTATGTATATTCCAAGAAAATCTTTTCGGGTGTCCCGGCAGCCCATGGTTAGAGATGGGCACCTCTCGAAGCCAATTCATCTCATCAAGCCATCTCTTCTTGGACAAAAAGGAGTTCCAAGGTGAATAATGCTTAACTTCTCAGTGGTTGCAGTAAGATGAGACCAATGCCAACCATTTCAACTGAATGTCTGAAAATAATAAGCATTCTTTGGCCAATGGGACTAGAAAAGGGATCATTCTCCTGTGCTTGATACTCTTGAGGCTTCGTAACCTGAAATCCTGTGTGCAGTTCAGTTTTGAGACTCCACTACAAGAAAGACATGGAGGTGCTGAAGTATGTGTAGAGAAGTGCAACAAAGCTGGTGAAGGGTCTGGGGCACAAGTCTGATGAGAAGTGGCTGAGGGAGCTGGGGGTGTTTAGCTTGGAGAAAAGGAGGCTCAGGGAAGACCTTATTATTCTCTACAACTGTCTGAGAGAAGGTTGCAGCCAGGGGGGTATTGGTCTCTTCTCCCAAGTAGCAGGTGATAGGACAAGAAGGAACAGCTTCAAGATGTGTTAGGAGAGATTTAGGTTGCATATTAACAGCCCTTTCTTAAAGGAAAGAGTTGTCAAGCATTGGAACAGGCTTTCCAGGGAAGTTGTTGAGTCCCCATCCCTGGAGTTACTTAAAGATGTGTAGATGTGGCACTTAGGGACAAGGTTTAGTGGTGGACTTGGCAGTGGTAGGGTAATGGTTAGACTACATGATTTTAACACTCCTTTCCAACCTAAATGATTCTATGAATGTATTTGCGAGGTGATGTCTTCTCTCAAAAAGTGCTGAGTTTTTTCTGATTTACTTGAGTTCAGCAAGACTTGACTGTACTCACTTTCATGACTATTTCATGAAAGGAATGACGCATCTTGATAGCCTGAATCAAAAATTATTCAATCAAGATTTGGACATGTTTCATCTTTCTGGTGAAATACTGGTTTTTAATTTATGGTGATCAGTTTCAAAGGTTACTTGCCCAGGTAAGTGTCCTGATTACTTTTTCCTGCAGCTTTTTCATCCCGCTTCCCATTCCTTTTGCAAAGTGTGCGAGAATTTTGGAGCACACCCGTATTTTCTCATCAGATAATATCTGAATGAGATTACATAGAGCCTGAATCAAAATCAAACCTCACAAAGTCAGTGGAAAAATTCCAGTGGTTTCAATGGTATTTGAGTGAAGCTGCTACTACACTAATTCGTGAGGATACCTTGCCTAATTTAAAAGAAGGGCTGCCTTAGGCATCATGTCTGGAGCATTTCAAATAATTTGCCGAGGATGTGTGAAGTAACCTAACTCTATTGAATAGCACTGTACCCATGCACATCTTGTAGAGTTAGGGCACAGGGCAAGTTAAAACTTAATTAATTATCAGATCTTGAACTCTGACAGATAATTGAGGAGTAGCATGTTGTAGTCAAAGCTAAAGGACAAGACTTCATTTATTATACTTAATATATGTCTTATACTGACCCAGGTTTTTTTGATTTTCACCATTAAGGGTGTCAGAGATGGTAGACTGCAATGGAAAATGAAACCATAAAAAGGAATGTTCTCACATTATGTGTTTGTATGCTTGGATGACTGAAAAAATGCATCTCCTGAAAATGTAAAGATCAATCCTTGTTCCATTCTTGTTGGTTATATATATGATAGTGAACTAACAGGAGCCAGAGCCATTATGGAAGCTCAATAATTTATTCCGCTGACAAACATTCCCTGACACAACTTTGATCAAGGCCAATCAACAGTCAACCCCCAGACAACTGCCAGGCAAAGTTCAGGAGTTTGAACAAGCCAGTGACCACTCCTAAAACATATTTTGGATGTGGCCATCTTGTTCTGTAGATTAAGGAAGTTTAATAGCAAAGACCTGACCAGACCACACCGTATGGCTTGTGGACTGAGGAATGAGCCTTGGCAAGGTTTAATTTATCAATAGGAATGTTCCCAGACATTTTCTGGGGCAGAGTATGCTGTGATCTGAGTGTGCATGACCTGAAAAAAATGTTTCCTTGGCTCCAGAGTATAAATATGACAAGAATCAGAACCAAGGTTTTGGGTGGGGGGGGGAGTTTTTGTTTGTTTTTGGTTTTTTGTTTTGTTTTGTTGGTTTGTTTGTTTAATTTTGGTTTGGTTGGGGTTTTTGTTTCATTTTTGTTTTAGTTTGTTTGTTTTTAATTTCTCCTGGTGCCATTATGACTTTTTTACTCAGAGGAACAGTAAAAATACAATCATGGCAAAAAGATGAGGACCTTTGAAAAATCATCCTCTATATATAGGACAGTTTATATAAATTTACAGATTCCCAGTTAAAATAAAAAAAAGGTACTTTCCTTTGTAATGGTATGTCTTTTACACAGAATTATTTTTTTACTGATTTAAACCTCAAGTCAGGATTTAAAAACAAATTTATCTAATGCCAGCAACTTCCAACCCTTAAATCATAAAAATGAATGTGCTTTTCTTATGGCTTCATGCATTTCAGAATAAAGGGCAAAACTGCAAAGGTGATGGATCACAACAGATGACTCTACAGCCCTTGCCTTTGTGCAAGAACAAGTGTTTAGCTCAGGTGCCTCCACAACCCGGGACACAAAGGAGGTGAGAGAGATGAGCAGGGGGAAAGCAGAGCTTTTGAATGGGTCTGTGTGTTCTTACAAATGGTAATTTTAGTGAATGCCATGTGGGTTTGGTACCTTGCAAAATGATACTTTTTCTTCTGTAACTACAAGTTACAGAAACCATGGGTTCATCACGTAGATCAGTGCAGAGGAAGATGCAGTCATGCAGCGAGCTGTAGGCATCTTCTGAAAAGATACCAAAGTGATGTCAACTGACATATTGAAGAGTTTCCCAAGAGAACTAGCAGAATTTCAGTTTCTGTATCTTTGGATAAACAAAAATTTGAAGTCAGAGTGACATTAGTACTCATTGAATGTCTTTAAGATTGCTTTGAATTTGCACCTCGCTTGAATTTACAGTTTAAATGCTTGGTAAACTCAAGTGGCTAGGTGCCCTGTTATTCCCTGGAAAGAAGCAGATGCCTTTTGAGCCCTCCAGAGGAGACTGTCTGCCTTGTTTTTTATTAACTTCTAGAGCATCACACTCAGATAACAATGATGAGCACTGGTCCTTAGTGAATACAGTTCCATGCTCTATAAAATCTCTTCACCCTCTTACCACTGAAAAGAAAATAAGTGAAAACAGAAATAAAACTCCTTTCAGTCCTGCTGTAATTTCTGACAGCTGCATAAGATAACTGTTATTGGGAAGAAGAATTAATACTAAACTCAAAAAGTTCAGATGGTGTAAGCTCAATGTCTCTGCCATATGTTTGAGGAAGAATGATGCACCTGAGGCACTTCTGAGTCTGGACATCTGCTTTACAATATGTTATATTTATAATAGCTCACTCTAGCAGGGATTACAAGCTCCTCAATTTCTGCTAGTGCCTTAGGGCTGGTGTTTGTAAAGTTCTTCAGCTAAATTTCTTTTAAATGTTACACCAGAAGGCCTTTTTATAAACACCTCGTGTGTTTGTGTGTGTAAGTATATATGTGTATGTATATACATGTATGTATACTTACTAAGTCTTCTATTTACTGAGTTAAGGAAAGCCAATGTCAGCAGTAACTGTCCTGTCCGCCCTGGAGGGGATTCTCTCTCTTTGAGAATGAACTGAACTGCAATAAAGCAAACACTTTCTTTCTGCAGAATGAATAGTTTCCTTTTGTAGGTTTACACTAGTGCTTAAAATAAATTTTGCATTTTAAAATATGTGCTTTAATTTAGCTTCTGGGAAAAATTTTATTGTCTGTACATGGGAAATCAAAGTAATTTTCCAAGTTTTGTACCATCTATCGCTCTGTAGCAGGTAGGCTGAATCTGAGTATCTGTCTCCTTTTAGTCTAATTGAAAAATACCTACATTTTTCTGGTCACTTCTCGGTCTTTCCTATAATTAACATAGCTGGAATATTACCCCAATATTTTCAAAACTATGTCATCTTCCATAGTCAGAAAGAAATTTTGAAAGACAAATGAACAGCTTTAGCTGTAGTATTAGAGCCATGTGCTTTGTGGAGGGATGGAAGTAACAGAAAGGTGGATGCTGTGCCTTCATGGTGGCTCCATCCCTGCATCTCCTGGACTACATGTGTCTTCAGAAGGGTTATAAGAAATGTACAACAACAATATTAACCACATTGAGTCACAAGTAAAATACATATGGAACAAGGTTAAGTGTGTTCTTGAATGGGGGGGTCGAAGGCATCTGCAGAGCCATTGTGTTTAACATGTATGAGTGTGGTCTGTACTGGCTAATCCTGATAGGTACTGGACTTCCTTGTTCTTTCTAAGGGTCAACCCAGTTCAGAGTTACTGTGTCTCAAGTGGTTTTTACATGGGCAGACTCTGTATTCCAACTGCTCTTTTTTGGGGCTGAGTCTCATTATTCTTTTTCTCATCTGGGTACAACATCATCAGTCTATTTTTCACTCTGTCTCTGTTTTCCTTTAATTCTTTTTCTCTCCATGCGTGTTTTCATACATCTTGTGTTTTGGTGATTTGGTTTTTTTTAGTTGTTTGGTTAAGTTTGTGTGGCGTGGGCTTTTTTGAATGTGTATGTGTTTTCTTTGATTGTTTTTACTATTTTTTCACTTAATATTTTGCTATTTTATTTTTATTTTTCCTCCCCCTTTCTGCACCCCTTCTTTTTTCTCCCCATCCTGTATCCTGTTTTATGTGCCTTGCTCCCTTTCTATATATTTTTCCTATCTCTTTGCTCTAAAAGGCCACCTAAGGTTGCCCTGCTGTGGTACAGCCTTCATGGCTTACCTTGGAGGGAGACAATATTTTCTCTGTGTTCTGAGGTCTGTGGTTCAAACACTCTCTCTTTTGCCCACCTAATGGGGTGAGAACCGCTCTGTCCATAGCAGACTATTTCTCCCTTGAGTATTATGCTTCTGTGTGATCTTGTGAGAAGTCGTACACTGGATGTTGTCAAAGAGAATGATAGCATTTATTAAAAATGGCTTAAAAGGTAGAAATCGTGAACCATGGAAACATGCTATAAAAATGAAACATACAGAAAAAGACTCTTTTTAAGATGCTGTTTGTAGTCCTGGAAATGTGGTTACTGAAAAAGATGATATAAGTCATAGAAACACCCATTCATAGAAATCACAGCTGGACTTCTACCTCAGGAGCTGACAGAGCTAGAAAGCAACCAAGAACAACTTCCCAGATCCTCATCCTTCAGCTATTTCTTTCCATAGGAATCATTCTTTCTTCTGTTTTACTGAGCCCACCATTCCTAGCTCATACTCATCAATAATGTATATCCTCTTTTAGTATCTGGAAGTTTTATATGCACTTCATTGATTTCTTGACTTCTTTAGTATCTGATTTCAGGCAGAAACCACTCCTGCCTTTAAGTAGGAGGGGTAACCCTGGCTCTGTGTAACGACTGGGGAATGAGAGGCTGGAGAGCAGCACTGAGGAAAGGGACCTGGGGGTCTGGTCTAGGGAAGGTTGAAAATAAGTCAGCAGTGCCCTGGCAGCCAGGAGAGACAAGTGTGTCCTGGGGGGCATCTGGCAAAACATCACCAGCCAGTCAAGGGAGGGGATTGTCCTGCTCTGCTCTGCAGTGGTGTGGCCTCACCTTCAATATTATGGCAGTTTTGGGCACCATGACATAAAAAGACATCACACTGCTAGAGAGTATTGAAAGGAGGGCAGTGAGGATGGTGAAGGGTCTGGAGGGGAAGCCATATGAGGAGTGGCTGAGGGCACTTGGTCTGTTCAGCCTGGGGGAGAGGAAACTGAGGGGAGACCTCATTCCCTCAAGAAGGGAAGTGAAGGGGTGAGTGCTGATTCCTTCACTCTCATGACCAGTGACATGACTCAATAGAATGATATGAAACTGAGTCAATGGAGGTTTAGGCTGGATATCAGGAAAAGGTTTTTCATTCAGAGGGTAATTGGGCACTGGAACAGGCTCCCCAGCTAAGTGGTCACAGCACCAAGACTGACAGAGTTCAAGAAGTGTTTGGACAATGCTGTCAGGCACATGGTATGATTCTTGGGGTGTCCTGCACGGTGGACTGGATGGTCCTGATGGGGCACCTCCAACTCAGCTGATTCTGTGATTCTAAGTATTCACAAGTAGGTGTTATTAGCCAATATTTGTCTTTTGCACCCTGAAGTGCAGTAGTTGATTTAGTGGCTCTCCACACCCCAGCACCAGCTGCCTTTTGGTTGCTCTGTGTGTTATCTGATTATTGGACACCTTGTGATCCTTTATGATCACAGACACTTTATCAATAATATAGAGTCATGTTAAACCTCCACAGAAGTACACAGGAGCAAAACATAGGAAATATTCCAGAAACATGAATTTAGCAACAAGGCATCCATTTTCACCCTTGTGAGAAAGGTAAAATTGTAACCTCTGTGTGTAAGAGACTGAATTAATACATAGCTGTTTGTTGGCAATTTTTAATGCAAGTTGTTGCTGAACAGTCTACTCTTTTTCTCCCCTTTTCTTTTTCAAAACATTCACTAGATTTCCAGTCCCCCACTTTTTTTTTTTTTTTGTTAAATACCTTGATAGACTACTGGTAATCTACCACTAATCCTTTCTCTTCAGTACATGCATAAAGAAATAAAAGATGCCAGTTTGTGGTTTAGCTGCATTCAGGAAAACTTCCGTATTGCTGCCAAGAACTGCCATCTGCCACCTACAAGCGCAGGTGCCAGGGAGTCTCCTCTGCACACAAAGCATAATAATATAACACAAAGGACCAATGTGCACTAATAATTGCTAAACACACAGAAAGAGGGGCCAGAACATTTTTATGAAAGTTTACTTAGTCTGTGGAGATTTGCATACAGATGGCTAGGTCAGGGTGCTGTGTATGCCGCCTGGGCCACTGTGGGGTAGGGCTGCCTTCAAGCAGCCTTTATAAGCACACACGGCTTTTACTATAGCATAGTGTTGTGGAGAGACCTCATTCTGCACACACTGAATAGTCATTCAAGTAGCTTGCTTTGAAATGAGAAAAGACCTTGGATAGGGGGGAAAAAAAGCAAATTCTTTTCTTTGTGAGACAGAGGAGGAGTGTTGGGAAAGAGGCCAGAGGACTTAAAGAATGTGGGTTAGCAACCAGGAATTAGAGGAAAGTTTCTGTGGAGACACACAATTAGATATGTGGCATTCACCCCTCTCCTTCTAGTGGGCAACAAGAGCAAGCACATTTCAAAGGGCTCATCATCTGCATGAAACAAGGATAGAGGGGAAAAAAACACCCTAATTTTTAAAGTATAAAGCAAAGAGTAACTGTCTTAAAATAAAACAAACCCAAAGGTTAAGCAGCAAGAAATTTCCCTTCAACTAAGAGCATAAAGACACAAACCCTGAATTTAGTGCTTTTCCTTTGTGTATGTCTGAATCTGAAAATGTACATATGTGTGCATACATACATGTGTGTAGGTGCTTTCTAATATATTTAGATGTTTTAAATTTGAAATCATTGCTATAAGAGTTAGTTTGTCATCAATTTATGGAACACCTTTTTTTGGTAGTTTTTTTTTCTTTTCCCCTATAAAACATCCAGGACTTACTGACCACAAAATTCAGAAAGATGCTACCTTGTGTAGAATACTTATGGCAGGTGTCAATATTTAGTTACCACTTTAGTAGGTATCTTTACAAGCACTATATGTGAATAGAGGGTGATTTTGAAAGGTGCTCATCTTTTATGGATTTTCAAGTATAACTAACTATCAATTCATTATCCTAGGTGTGTGGTTCAGCCTTTTCCTTGCCGTTTACAGCCTGGTGATTTCATCACACCTGTGAATCAGTTCCTGATTCTGAAAGAAAGGAGGATTAGTTGTCTGGGCCGCTCACTTGTCTCAATGAAAAATAATCTATTCATTTTCTTCCTGTATCTTATCAGTGATTCTTGGAAAAAGAAATATTGCACACACCATATTTCTTTGCATCTTTCAATTTTTTTTATAGGTCCTTTCAGAAAACAGAAATACAGCTGCAAAAGATACTGCAATTAGCTCAGTGTGTCTAAAAGTGAAAATAACATAATCTTACATTTTCAAAACTCTGTATAGATTCATGACACGTAGAATGAGTGCTTTACAATAAATGGATTCGAAAACCTTGCAAAAACTCTGTGAAATGAAAATATATAAAACATGATTTAGAGTAAAAGAGCAACAGATAGGCTTGCCCAAGGTCACAGAGGAAGTCTAAGAGAGGAAAGAATTGAATCCCAGTCCCCTGAGTACCAAGGCAATTCTGTATCCATTATCATTCATCCTACTTTGAGAGTGCTAATTGATTTTGACTGCTTAGCATGAGCTCTTTAAAGGGGCCTGATTTTCAGGGCTGTTTGTCTCCTGCAGAATGTGGGGCTAAGGCCTGGGGCAGGATGAAAAGGGCAGCAGCAGAGATGCTTTTCCAGAGTTTTGATTACTGCAGGGGTGAGTCTTCCTCACTGTCTCTTCTTATGCTCACCTTGTGGCTACTTGAGCCGTAGTTTCTTCCTTCAGCTTTTACACTGCACCAGCTTCTCTGGGGCAGAGCAGAGAGCTTGGGGTGCTCATTACTTCTGATATGCTTTTGACAGTCAGGGGCCTGAGATTTGCAGTTCTGCCCTTAATACTGGCTTTGTCACAAGTATTGCTTCCTGTAGGCTGGTAGAAATGAGCAGTAGTGGAAACTGTAATCATACATGAACTGCAGGGAGAAATGAGTGATTTTTCTGTCTCAAACACTTTATCTCAGATTTTGTATGTCATGCAAAGGATTCTCTGAGTTGACGCTTGGTTACGGTGTTAGCATGTCCATCCTTTGAAATAAATAAATAAATCATTTGTCACTTACATAAAATTGCAATTTTAAAAGGCAAAATAAACCTGAAATACTAAAAACTAAACCCACCAATACTTTAATTTTCTTATTTACCTATTGTAAGGGATTTTCATTTGACCTGCACTCATGACATTGTGCTTTCTTAAGGCATTGTGCAGCAAGTCATATTGTCTTTCCGAAAGCAAACCTCCACCTCTCCCCTCACAGCACTGGAATTCCCCTTTCATGACACTTCATGTACAATTAGGGTGTAGAAGTAGATTCAGTAGACAGAGAGCAACCAAGTGGGAGGTCTCCAATAACTCAGCAGCAGTCTGCAGCTGCTCTCCAGGTATGTTCTAGCAGCTGATTTAGGATCTAACAACACTAGATGCCAAGGTGGAGCCTTAGTTGCACATTTAACTTGATCTTTTCTTTGAACGTGTAGTTCCTTTTGTATAGGGCTACCATCTAAATCCTGGCTAGATGAAGGATGAGTACAAGAAACCATATGCTTTTTTGGGAAGTCGTATGCTTAAGTGACAGCATGATTATGGGAGAGCACAATAGTATCTCTTTTCTTAAATGTACAGTTTGCAATGCATTTCATAAGCCTTCTGGGTAAATTAGGAAAAAATAATAAGTTAGCAATGGATAGAATCCAGGTTCCTAAATACCAAACACTGCAAAATTTCCATATAAATTATCCCTTCGGGAGCTGGGTTTTGCTTTGAATGCCTTCTTGGTGTATGAGGTCTGAAATTATGCCAGTCTGAGGGAGTTCCAGATATTTTCCATAAAGCCTCCTTTCCAAAATCTTTCAAAGCAATCACAGGATGTCCAAGAATGTCCTAACCACTGTCCTTCTCCTGCTCAGGAGGACAGTAGTTAGGAGAAGTCCAGGAGTGTCCTCCTGATTGCTCCTCCATAATGGTAAGGTAAGCCTGAGTTCCTTTGGTCCACTTCAATGACTTTAGCAAGAATCACAGAGCTAATGTGGAAATTATTTTAAAGCAAATGTTTATTGCAAATAATTAAAAGCCATAAAAGTTTTAAGACTCAGCTTCGCAAAAAGTTTTATGTCACTGGTAAAATCCAGAATCAGTAGTTAAACTTCGTGACTTGGAGTTTAGAAATTAAATTACCCTAGTTGAAATGAAATTAAATTAAAGCTCCTGTTCAATGCCTATAAGTGACACCTTGGCCTCAAAGCAGTAAGGGCAGTAAGGTGGCCAGTGACAGCTACAGAATTAGAATTTCTACTTCTGTGCTCAGTTTTTTCTCTAAAGCTAAGTAACATAACTTTTTTATGTCAGGACAGATGCATTAACATTCATGAGATACTTTCATACAGCTCTGTGCTTGCTCTCCTATCTTTGGAAAAATGCCTGCTCTCTCTTTTCATTTAATATAGAAAGGCTATGGTAATTTTTAGTGTATATATGCACTTCTCAGTTCACAGAATGTTTTGATGTCATCTGTAGATGTTGAATTTGTTTGAATCCTACCAATTGTAAAGCCAAATTTTCTTGGAGATGACTTGCACTGAGTTCACAAAATACTCTAGAATTCATAAAGATAAATGTCTCAAGTGTGGTTGCCTGCTTCTTAAAATGCAGTTAGTAGGAATGTTTAACAAATACAAGAGAAAGCTTTATTTCTCTCACTTTTCTTGCATTCTAATGAAACTGTGTTACAGATAAATAGTTTTCTTGAACAAAGTATAGGACATATCTAAAAAGCATTTAATATCTGAATCCAGATTTATTACATTTTTACTTTTGATCTCTAACCATGTAATTCTCAAAGAGAAATTACTTGAGAAACACCAGTTTGAAATACATTCTTATAGTATGTCAGCCCATACAACTATAAAGATATTTATTTGGAAGATAACTTTAATAAGGAATCTTGAAAAAATATCCCACATGCATGGCCACTAATAGGCACTACTTGTATGAGAGCATGTATGGATCTGAAAGCAATGGGTCAGTAGAATGGATCAGTCTTTTGAACGAAGAGTCCAGTCTGCCTCTAAATAGCACTAAAATTCACCTCTAGGTGAAAGACAAAGGTTCTAAAAGTGTCATTTCAAGGCAGCTGAACGCATTATAACTTTCTGATAACTCATGTCCCTCTTCTCATATGAAAAATTTATGCTATGCTACTTTTAAGTGACAAATATAACTTGAAACACGTCTGTCTTGCAGTAGGTAAGCATAGATGCAGTTGCTGACAAAATGTGCACAAGACATGGATTAATATCTGGGAGATATGAAGATACAATTCTTGTCTGACTTTGGCAGATGTTTTTGTCAGCTGTCTTAAAAAAAATAAAACTGAGTTTATCAACCAAGCGATAACAAAACCGTGGTAAATTTTCATATATTTTTGCTATTTCCATGTCAATTTTTAGTTAAAAAGACAAGGATCCAGAATCAATTCCCTTGGACCGGATCTTTAACTCATGGACAGGATTTTCTGAAGGAGAACAGATCATTTGGAGCTGTAGAGAGGATGAGGTTCTAGGTCATTCACATAAATATTAGGAAACTGTGTGAGATTTCAGGATAACAAGTTACCAGAAAACAAAAAGACAATGGAGGAAGGACTGCAGAGCCCTCCATCTTTTCCTAAGTGGTAGCTGGGTTTTTACATCTAAATATGTGCCCTCTTTTCATGGACAACTTGTCCTAACTTGAAATAGCTTCCAAATAACCAATGAGGCAATGCAATACTTGCCTTGATTGCACTAATTTTTCTTTGCTTTTGGAGTCAGAAGGAGAACTGAAGTCTGTACTGGAGCAATTTCTTCATATAAGACAACTAAAACAACTCTGAAGAGGCAGAGTAACATGGAAAATTTTGGAGGCTAGAGGCATGTCATTTAGTGTCATGCCTAAAAAATTTAAATCCATTTGCCTAAATATGGACTGAGGTCCCTAATTCTAGTTTTAAAATCTGGCTTCTTGTTATCTTGCAAAGGAAGATTTCCTTCCTTTGGAAGGAAAAAAGGAGTAGAGAATTATGACCTATTGATAGAGAAATACACTACATTCATTGGTAAAAACACGACTTCTTAACCCTCCTTCTCTTATTGTAATGGCACCATATTTGCAATCAAAACAATGACTTTCACACACAGAGTGAAAATAGCAAAGGAAACCTACTTTCTTGATAAAATAAGATAGGTAACTTTTTTTAAGGCTG
>WEIV01012644.1:122558-148224 GCA_013390005.1 Calyptomena viridis
AAATTTTAAAACAAAAGGTTTGGTTCCTAGGGCTGTCTTGCACAAGGTAAGTGCTCAGAACTTGAGAAATTTTAAAGATATCCTCCACAATAACAGTCCCTTGCCAAGATGTTTTTAAGATTTGCATTATGAATACACTTAAATTTATGCAAAACAATAATCTATAAACCATGATGCTAAAGTTTAATACAGTTTCCTAGACAAAGTGATTCTGCAAGACATTGCAGAAGAAAACCCAAATATTCTGAACTTGTTTATCACAGACAAATTCTGCAGGAAAGAGCAGGAATTCTCTAGGGGCTTACAGGAAGCAGTCCTTCACTCCCACCACTCCCAATAGTTAGAAAAAAAGTGAGGCGTAGACTGGAATAATGCTAAAGGGCTTAGGATAGGGTTTGGTTTGATTTGGTGTCTGGAAATACCTGATAAAAAGACATTTTTTGTATACATGTGTAATTAACTTTTTCTTTCTGTTTGCAAGAGACTTTGAGAGACCATTATTTGGAATTTCATTGTTTTTGAAAACGCTGGATTTGTGTCAAGGTGGGTAGGGACCCTAGGAATGTGTAGGTGTGGAGTCTGTTTAAGTGAAGTGAAGGAACAAGCAAATAGATGATTGATGACAAAGATCTGACATAACTATTGTGTCCTAACCAAAACCTGCATGGCAGAGCTGGGTGGGAGACACAGTAGTGACAGAGGGAGAAAGTATACAGCCAAACAAATTTGTTTGGAAGGAGGAAGCAGGGGGAAATGCCCGCAATCTGAAGCAGAAGACCTTTGAGCACATGTCTAGATATATGCTAAATAATAAAACAGTCCATGAACTGTTCTGGCCCTGAGGCTAATCTGGACATGGCATAGTTCTTACCCATAGAGCTAAACACTCATACCTTCCCAAAATATATTGACTGTATCAAAGTTCTGTATTGGGAATGGTTCCTGGGCCTTGCTAACTCCTGAACTATGCGTCAGTGTTGGCTGGGAGAGCTTTAGTTGTCACAACCTGAGCTATAGAGACAATGCATCGGGAAGAACTTTTCTGTGAGGTTGACTGAGCACTCAGATAGGTTGCTCAGAGAGACAGTGGGGTCTTCTTCCCCACTGGACATATTCAAACACTGTCTGGATACAATCTTGAGTAATGTGCTCAAGGGGACCCTGTGTCAACAGGGAGATTAGACTAGATGGCCTCCAGTTGTCCCTTCCAACCTTAACCATTCCATGAATTTGTAATGTTAGGACTGTGATATGGACCACTGCAGACCTGCACCTTTGTCTTGGCCTCAAAATGGTCTCTGAAGTTTGGTAAGTCATTTGTAGTTTGATTCCCTGGTGCTCAAGGAAAAAAGAATCTGCACATCAGTGCTGAAAAACCAGTACACATCAGTGCTGCATTAAAGAAACACTTCACAGTGTCCTCAATTTCCTTTTTTTAGTGAAAAACCCATCAGAACTCAAATTTCCATTGGTTATGGCAGGATGAGGATATATAATGAGCTGTATGTATGGTTGGACAGGAGCCATGTGGAAGTGTTGTATTCTGTGATCAGACATCTCTGCACACCATGCCAAACTGCAGCATATTCATGAATTTTTGTTACCAAATTTTGCATATAATTGCTGTTCACTAGCTTGTTGACAGCATTATTTTCCAGATTTCTGTTTCCACTGCATATTTTATATTTCTGATTCTTTTGCTTGAGAAGTGCTAACATGTATTTATAAAAGTCACTGGTTTTTTGGTCTCTGTAGTTTTTTTGTGTCATTCCTTTGTGCTAACATGTACTTCCTAATGTGAAATGAATCATGAATTTATCAACATGCTGTTTTCTTTTTATTTGAGAGCATTAATGAAGATTTTTAATGACATGGTAACTAAGATCAGGTATCATTAAAAATCTTCCTCCAGTTGGCTGTCATTTATCTTTTTCATTTTAGTTGCACACATGAATCATGTTACGTATTGCACAGTTATATTTCAAAAGCACCAAGGAAATCTCTACTATTTTTTTTTTATTTCTACATATGTGTATATTTCTTTCTCCTATAGTAAGTACAGATTTGTATATCTGTTCTTTGAAAGAGCATCACTGAAAGACTGTTTTGTCTATCCTGAAAACCAAATTCGTCATAATGAGAAAAAAACCTATATTAGTAATAAAAATATTTATAGCACCTTTTCCTAATAAAAATCTCTTGATTCTTTACAATACTTTTGTATCCTCTGTGTATTTAAGTCAGTTGTCATTTTTTAATACATTTTTGTCTTTCAATAAAAATGGCACCCTAAGCAAGAACACAAGCAAAACAAAACACTGATCCTACCATGCTGAAGCTTGTCTATCATTCACAGCATAGATACTCTGAGCAAAGCATAAAACTGGACCAGGTTCTGCTGCTGTCGTGTAGATTGTACTGAATCTAAACCTGGGTCCAACTTATGCTTCTGAAGTTACATGTGAAACAAAGTTCTGCTTGGCTCATGAAAGTCAACCCATTAAAACTTAATACTGGCTGAGCTGTATAGAGCAGACGTAGAAGAAACTGAGGAAATGAACCTCTGTCTCTGCTTGATGGGATCACAGAATCCATATGTTTTAGGACAACACCTCTGCACATGCAATGCTGTGCAAGCCATTTTGAAAACAATTGTCGAACTGTCCCATAGGAACATTTTCCATTTGCATTTTCATCTACAAGTGGTGTGCATTAGAATGATTTTGACACTGTACTCAACTAGCCATTGGCCAGGGTCAGAACAAGGTAAATAACTCAGCATACCACTTCCCAGGCATTCCAAGGAAAGGGGTTCTTTGTTTTTAGAGGCTATTTCTGGCCTTACTAACCCTTTCTAGCATGAGTGGTAGCTTCAAGCCACAAACATAAGTTTTAGGGCTCTTTGTGTGCCACTTATTGTGGCATATTTTGCATGGATACAGAATCATCAGTCAGTATGAAGCACAACTTATATGCTCAAGAGCAGCGGCTGAGATAAACCAGACCTTATAACATGTAGAAAGGATCCAGACAAGAAGCAGAGGTGCCAGGAAGAAGTCCCATTAGGAATAGCACATACTCATGTAACCTTAGTGTTTTCAGACTAAATGTGTACTTTAAATACAGAATAATTTATCAATAATGATCAATTTCAATATTTTTTTGTAGTGAGTAAAACCTTTCTACATTAAAAAAATCACATTGATGTTGGCCCTCACTTTTGTAGAGGGCCAAACCCAAAACCCATTTAAAGCCATTAGAACATTTCACATAAAAAACCACTTTTAATTTGCAGAGGACAAGGCACTGTAAAGATGTGTGGTAAAATCCAGCTTTATTATCAGACTAAGGTTTCTGTGTAAAACCTGTAAGGAGAACAACTGTAAAATATGCTGGTGTCGACTACTTGCTTCCCCAACTAAATGCACATGAATAGCCAGGTAGACATTGTTTGTACATGGTTATGATCAAACTTCTATGAATATTTGTTGAATTAGCTTTGGTTTTTTTGAAAATATGGTTATAACATATAAGATGTTGTATATAAGCANGTTTTTTTCTAAAATATGGTTGTAACATATAAGATGTTGTATATAAGCAGTGCAATGTCTTTTGATTTTTTCTCCTCTACACATTTGAAACAAAATCATTTTTGTCAATGACATTGCATTGCTGTGTGCATTGCTTGAGATCACTCAATTAGTTCAGGACTCTGGTCTGCTGATATGCCATACAGTGTAGAAATGAATTCCTTCCTTCCTTCCTTCCNGCTATATTCTTTTGTTCATCTGTTTGTTTTCTCAAGCTCTTTGGTTTTCAATTTTTTGCTGGTTTTACTTTTTGTTTAAAGTGAACATCCCCATCCAGAATCATTCCATACAACTGCATAAAAGCATATTTTGAAATGGAAGCATCTAACATCACTATATAATGTTTTAACCTTAAACTTGTTCTGGCTGACTGCTATGAAAACTCTTACTGCAGTTTTTCTGACATAGCATTATAGGATTATATCTTCGGGAGGTGATTTTTGCTAGTGAAATGGCAAGAGTAATCTCAGTAAGGTGAAAGTGTTGCAAAAATTTCATGCTTTAATGGTCAATTACAGACTAATGAAATCTTATTTCCAGATATGTGAGTCATGTTGTAAGGCTCACATGTACCAAGCTTTGTTGCTAATTACCATTTCACTGCTTTACATAATTGCACTGAATAGTATAGGCTGGGTCTATCAGAAAGAGTTTAATGGCTGAGTATCCCTTGGCATAATTAGCATCATAGGTTCTTATTTCTTTGGTACTTGCAGGCAAAACACTGTCTACTGCAGCTGTGGTAGTAAGAAAGGCCATTTCTATGGGGCTCACTATATGCTAAAATGAATGTGTATATTTGGTTTGTGAACAGGATGTGGGTGTATTGTGTGTTGCCTATGTACTTTAAAATAAATGACTTCACTTTTAAATCTTGAGCTATATGATTACATATTGCATAGGGTCTCTGCTTCAGATATGTTTGACTCAGTCATTTCCCCAATGATTTACAAAGTCTTTAGCATATCTTTCCTTTTCTTACTGGTTGTTGTCAATGCAAGATCTGGTAGCAGTGATGTTTCATAGAGCTAAAAGGTGTAAAACATTCATCTAGTCAGAGCCTAGGGGATATAGTCATTGTAACTGTAACCTTTGAAGAAGAGCTGGTCTTTCCTGATTTAGAAATACAGAACTGATTCATTTATTACAGATAATTCAAGGAAGCTACTGGGAGGCAAGAGATTAAGATCATCTGAACACTGAGAGCACACAAAAAGATCAAGACTTGCCTAAGAGCTTTTGTAGCCAAAGAGGTGGATAAGTAAGTACCCTTGTTCTGAAAGTCAGGTTACCTATCATTTAAAACTAAGAACTGTTTACCAGGTGCTTCTCTACTTTCTGTTTGCCATTTACAACCTCTGTAAATGTAAAAGAACTTGCCCTGAGCTGGACCAAAATGCTCAATATCTGATATGGAAAATTCCTAGCAGAATCGGGTTAACTGTCTGAAATTAATCATCTTCTGCCAATCAATTTGTAAATACTGTCAGGAGTGAATATAGGATTTCCTGTTCCAAGATATTGCCATCTGAACAGACATCTACGCCCTGCTTATTCAAAGTGATCCAAATGTCATGCAGAGCACTCATTGCTTGTCCATTTTTGGATTAGGCAGATGGAGCATGGGATGGGATGAAGCAGAACCCAGTATGTCTGTTTTGTAAAATTTGTGGTTTACTGTCTAAGGTCTGAACTCTTGAGTGTGTCTGAGAGCTTTGCAGACTGTAGTTCACCAATATGTCAGGCAACTAAGAAAGCTTTTTATTGCAAAACTTACAACAGGGGCAATGGTGACTGATTTTCAGGTTTACAAATAACAACCAACCATTTCATTCCCAAAGAATTCAATATGACAATAGACTCAATTTGTGCCTGTGAATGGATCTGCTAAAGTTTTGCCAGATCACACAGGTGTTGAAGAGAGCCAGATGTTGAGACTTACAGGTGTTGTATCTTGCTGGAGTGCACTTTTGGGAACATTGGCCATTCTAGTTCAGTCTAAAGCCTTCCTTTCTCCTACAGAAACCAAAAATGGTTGGTTTGGAAAAAGTTTAAAGAACATAATAAGCACATGGTGATATTTCCTCAGGATGTTCTTCTGTGACGGTGCTTTTATGGGTTTATACATTTATAAGGGTTTGATATATAGTTTTGTTAACTTTCATATATACTCTCTGTAAATAGACTGTTCTAGTCTCCCCTCTCCCCTTCCCATTTGGTTACTCCTGACAATGTCATCCCTGCCCTCAGTTGTATCCCCTCCTCGGACCCCTCCTCCCTTATTCCATATTTGTATCCCAGCTCCCCCCTTCTTCTAGTCCTTTCCCTATCAATCTAAAGTTACTTGGTCCTGGATAGGGTTGAGTAGAAGGCCTCTGGCTTCTGCCCCTGTCTGTTACCTCCAGATCCCACCTTCCTTTGTCCCTAGTTGGTGTTTTACTCTCCCCTCCCATCAATCACACCCCCTAGAAAAGGTTGAGCCCGAGGGTCCCGGGGGCTCTCTGCAGTAGGCTCCCATTGGGACCAAACCCCCAATAAACTGAACTCTGTTCTACCTACTCAGAGAGACATTTTCTGCTTCCTTTAGCAAGCAGTGGCTACAGGTCCTTCATCCTGGAGTGCTGTTTAGGTAAAGGGCGAACTGACCACACTCAAGAAGCCTCTTGCGAGGTGTGTGGCAGGGCGTACCACCTAACTAGTGGCTCCAGAGTCGCCGGAGTGCCCGAGCTCTAAAGAGGAGAGCCGCTTGGTGCTCTGGTGCCCAGACATCTGCCCCGTGGCCCTCAAAGGTGGCTGTGAGCTAGCCTGGGCTAAAGCAGGGTCTGAGGAGAAGCCACCAAAGAAGGCACCGTAGCATTCTTCTTTGATAGTCAGGAGATTCTGAAGGCAAAAATGTGGGGATTCTGTGAGAAAGAGTGTGTGTGTGTATACTGATCATCTCTGAAAGATTTGTTTCCATTCAATTTCACTTTAAAACATCATGTTACTTATTTAACATCCATTACACCCTGTTCAAAGGAGATATAAACTTATTTATGCAACACTTTTTGTGAAAATATTCAATTTTGGCTGTTGAGACTCCTTCTTTTGGAAGGAACACAGAAGAAGAACCCTGACCTACAACTACCCTGGCCTTTCTGGCCTCCATCATGTTCTTTGATTTAGTTCTCTTTTTCAGGCGGAAGGGTTCTAGGCCATTTAATCATTATTTTATGTAACTAACTTGTCCACTAAACTATCCTTTTTCTCAGAATGTGCTCTATCCATTTCTTTTTATGTGAAGTAGGTTTTCTTCCTTTTTCATTTTCTGCCTCATGGAAAGGGTATGATTTAGGTAAAAGTGGGATCATATAGTGTGCTAGGGATGCTTCACAGTATTAAATAGCACAGATAACTGGATCAGTGTGAACACATTTGTCAGTGCTGTATTAATATACTAATGTGATATGAAAGTAATGTTCATACTTTACCAGTAACAGCAAATGCAAATGAAACATTAGGAGTATGACTCACAACTGCTAATATGATAAGTTGTTGCATTTTCACAAGTACAGCAAAGCTGTTGGCAGCTGCTTAGCTTACCTTCAGCCTCAGCTGCTGTACCACTAGCATTTCGAGAAGCTCAACACAAAAAAGCAAATGGGAAGGACACCCATTTCCACCAATATTGCCTGGGATTACTTTTGTCAGGCAACTCTAATGCTCCCCATGTTGAAAACTAACTTGAGCAATCTTGAGCAAACTATTGACAAGACTTGAATAGGTCTCATTTTTCTGACTAGAGTTTTTGGGAAGAGACTAGATGAAGGCAGCAACACTGAGACAAGCCTTACCAGAAGGTATGTTAAGGAGGAACAGCTGTCTTTTTAAACCCTTCTCAGATACACAATCTCACTGGCCACACTTGGGGTGATCATTTATCAGAATTCTTGTAGTAATTTTATCTTTTTGTGTATAGAAAATGTTTGTCTTGCCAGTTCCATGAAAGTCTCTAGAAGTTCTAGCTAACTGATTGCTGCACCAGGTATTAAGCCTGGTTGTGCAGCAGAAGTGACCTTATTTCCCAGCTGATAAAAGAAATCTCCAGATGTGTTAGAACTTTGCTCCTGCAGCACATCTACTACAGATTTCTCTATGTGAAAGACAATGTGGATTAAAGGATAGACAGAACAGCACACTGGGTAAGATTCATCTCACTTTAATTGCAGTTTCTGAAAGAGTCATATACACTCCTCAGCTAATCACCTTTGGATTTTCTTACTGTCTGGTGAGTACAAGCCATGATGTATGCATCTACCTGAAGCTGAACAGATTTACACTGTCTGCTACATGGTCTGTAGTGATCAGTCCTTGGCTGGCTGTAAAAGGAACCTGGAGAGAAGAGCTTGGATATGCATTGTGCATAACTATATTTAGTGAGAAGCATTGCCCTTTTTGAAGTATCAGCTCAGTTCTGTCTTTTCCCAGTTCCTCAGTAAGCAGCACAGGGTATGCCACTCTCTTCTCTTTGATTTCTCCCTCCTCCTTTCCTTTATCCAGCTTACTTTACAGTGTGTAAGTGCTGTGGGACAGGGACTGATCCTTGCTTGTGTCCAGTTATCAGTGGAAAGATGTGTTTGTATCTTGGTTTTGACCCAGGGGCGAGAGACCTTCATTTGTTTTTATTGCAGCACAGACTTGTTCCATGAGGTTCAAATTATTTTCTTTAGAGTCAGTTATTTTTTCAGAACTACTTTCTTTATTCAAAGTTGAGATATAGTCATAAAAGCCATTAAAAATCATCCAAGTACTATACTATACTATACTATGCTATATAAGCACAGGCATGTGCTTATATATGTGTGAAAGGCAATCTTATTTATTCTTATTTGAAGAATTATTAATGTCTCAGAAAAAAACCCCAAACCAGCTTAAAAAGCTACCCAGATGCTTTTCCTATTCACAAATTTGAAAAAGAAAGAGGCTTACAACTATATCAAATATACTTGATAGATTTAACATTGAAAGTTCTAGAAACAAATTTCGTTTAGTAGTTCTCTCTAGAAGCTTGTTGTAAATTTTCATTGTCTGGAACTGTATTAAGTTTATATGAATGAAAGAGTGAATGTGTGGTGCCTTTCCTTATGGAGTGAATATAGCTCCTAAACTAAAGTTTTCAACAAATTCTTGTGCTTAAAAATGTAATTTCTTTAAATTCTCGATATTGACTGTCAAGCCATTCACTTCAATGTTCACAGAAAAAAAACATAAAATATGCATGAAATCATTGTAAATGAACATCTTTAAACTTCAAATGAATTTTAAAAGTCATATTTTGCAATATTTGCTTTGAACTAAAATCCTTGAAATTAAGAAATTTAAATCACTTGACACCTACCTACTTAAATTTAGTGTCTGGCAGAGAGAGTGAGAATGATTTTATCATAAATGAAAAGTTAAAATAATTTTTAGATGCTTCACTAGAAGCACAGTAGTACAATTTTAACATTGATTACTGAGTATCAAACCAATTTCTTACATGATTTGTCCTTTTCCAAACAAGGAAACCTTGTGGCTGTACAGAACATTGGATTCTGCAGATGTAGTTTTAGCTGAACATTGGCTTGGCTGAGTGTCTAGCATTGTTATTATTACTGCTGTGAATGACCTTAAGGCATGGCAAAAGGGCCGTATAGGCTGAATTGAATATTAATGTGATGATGAGAATGCTTAGTTTTGTGGCATTTCAAGTTTCAGAATGAAAGCATAAGCCATCCCTTAATTGATGTGACAGGTCTCTGAAGTGGGAATTAGCCTGTGTGGCTTCATCTACCTTGGCGTATTTCTGTGAATTTTTACATTCCTTAGCAGTAAACAAAAGACTTTTTGCAGGGAAGACTGAAGTGGGGAACAGGACTGCTGCAACAAGCTTCAATCTTCCTTCTGGCTGATTCTGTTTCCTTTTTTCCTCTAATAAATATTTTAAGGAAAGGGAAAGTTTACCTGCATTGCATGTACTTCCACATATTTCTTCAAGCAGATAGTTTCAGTATTTTCAGAACAAGCTAAGAAGGGTAGTTGTTTCCTTGGTCTATTGCTAGTGGGTAGTTTGAGGCTGTATGTTATATTCTGTGGCTGAAAAAATAGTGTGATGTTTTGATTTGATTAAGTATGAGAGCTGATAGACTAATTCATGTTATGGCTCAGAGCTGGGCTACTCATCTTAGTACTGCGATTAACTGGATATTTTTACGTGTGCCTGAGGCCATGTTCTCTCAGTTACACATCTACATCTACAATGCTACAGCAGTTTAAGTTAAATTATAATTTTCAACTAGTTTGGTTAATCCAATGTGAAAAGACTCCATTTAAATTCCTTTTGCTTAGGCTAAACTTACAATGTTTTAACCTAAATCAGTTTGGAACAGGGCTAAGCTAAGCCAAAATAAGAAATTCTTGAAACAAATGTCAAAATGCATAATTTTAACTGGACAAGCTTAATAAAATTGGGGGCTGTGTTTGTGCAAAACGCCTGCCCCCTCTCATCTCCTGCTCTCCTGGGTCTCCACGTAAGTGATAATGCCCTGAGCTAAATCTAAGCCTAATACATGAAGTGATTTTGTAATCTCCTTACAAGCTGCAGCCTTACCATTCCAGAGATGTTGGGTTTCAAAGAGCAATGAAACCACTGATGGTTGGAAGCTTTTGCTATAGGAGATTAGATATATTTTGCACTACCGTGTCTTTCTGTGCCATCACTGTTGACCACTGATGGAATGGGATGCTGGACAAGATGAACTTTTGATTTGACATGACACAGCCACTCTTACACTCTGTCTAGAAAATATGACTTTTCAGCTCCATTTCACAGGCCACAGGAGACCACACAGGAAGGATATTTTTCTTGAAATGAACTGTTCCATTACAAAAATTGTCTAAATTTGGTTGAACTCAAATGGGAAGAGAACATTTCCTGAAGGGAAGTGGAAGCAGTTTCAGAACCCTCACCTCATGCTGTGGAGATTACACTTATTTCTGAACCCTGCATGAGCTCAGCTTATGCACCAGCAGTCCTTGTCCACCCAATGTCTCTCCTGCACATGCACTCTGTGTGACTTGTGTGCTGAGCATGATCCTGAGAGGAATTCAGGGCTGGCTGTGGCCATGGTGGAGCTGTCTCCTGTCCTTGGAGCTCTCACATCAGAGTGACAGACAATGTGATAAATTATGGTTTTAACACAGACTATTAAGCAGTTCACAAACAAAATTGGGATTGTGGAAAGGGCTCATGGACTATAAGTTGCAGGTAACTGCCTAAGGAGAACAGCAGGCTTGTTTCTGGGACATTAGAGTGGCACAAGGAATCATGGAACAAAGAAAAGAAAAAAATAAAGACAACATGTACAATTAAGCAGAGAAGCAAAACACTTATATGAATCTCCAGACAGCCAAATCTGAGAGCTTCTCGAAGCTTTTTTACTCTGCAGAACATACTTGTTTCCTGTAAGTAGCAGACACACAAATAATTATTTAGGTCGAAGAGTCTTTAAACCTTTGGATGATAAAAAACACCTGCCAGTTTCAAGTCTTTTTCTCATAGGTTACAGGGATGCACATGAGCTAAGTCTATATGAGCAAATTAAACAGTGCTAACTGGGATTTGCTAATCTCTGCTGTCATGTCAGCTGAACCATCACTGACACAAACTTGGCTGGCACAGACACAAACCCAGAGAACAGTCTGAGAGTCGGCAGAGGTGGAGACCATTGCTGCTGCAGCACCCAGCTGCAGGGACCATGGCTGCCATGGTCCTCCCCAGCATCTGGTCCACAGCACCTGATAAAATCAGAGTGTCTGTCCAGAGTTATCTTGTCTGAGTCTTGACTCCACAGAGTACTTTGGCATGGCTTCAACTTGGGTTGTTAATTAAAGGTAGGATTTAATTCCAAGCGCTCCATTGAACTAGAACATCATTATAGTTAAATTTCTTCTTCTTCTCAACAGTTTGGCTCCTAGAAGAGAACAACATAATCCTTGGAGTGATAAAGAAGAAAATAGAGAAGTAAGAATGCTTTGTCTTTGTAGGTCAAAATATGACACTGTTAGAAAACTATTTTTTAACGTGTGCATATAAAGATGCTATTCAAAATTGTATTAAAAAAATCTAAATTTTTAACACTGATCGTGTCACTGTACATATTGTTGATTAGGTTACAAACATCTCCCTGCAAACATCTCCCATTTTAACAGACAAATAGCTATTCCTTTTAATAAGTCTCAAAAATACACATGCAGACAGAAAATCCTAACTCTCCAGCTCAAAAAGGTATGATAGCTGTATATACAGAAGTCTGTATACATCACTTGTTTTTTGGTGCTCTGTGCTTCCTCTGAATTTTGACACAGTTGAAACTAGTGCATTTTCTGTTTGTGAACTATCCACAGAGTGTCTTTCTGCCCAGATGTTTGTGTGACATTGTTCACAGAGCAATGGTATATCTGTGGTTAAATAGCCAGAACACCAATGGTTGATCAGGGGAGTTATTGTGGAATATATTTTATCCTCTGTCTTGTGGCTTCATCCATTTTTAAGTCTAACTCAAGTTATCCATCTGATGCAAATGGCTCCAAGTTATCTGTTCTATAAATGCCAGATGCTGTCATCTGAACTCAAATCTTTGCTTAATGCTATAAAAGATAGCTGTATTTTACTGGCCTCTGTTATTTAAATGAGCTGAACATGTTTTGCTGATCACTTGACTGAAACTAAAGCATTGTGAGTATGTGTGCTTTGTTGTCAGCTACTAGTGAAAGATCAAAGAGATGGTACTGAACACTGTCACAGACTCTAATTAATTGGCACTTGCTTACATCTCAAGTTAGCTGATAAGCAGCCCCCTAAATCTGAAATAATTGGTGACTTCTTATGTTTTTTAAATGATATAATTTTATTTTCTGCTTTGTATATGCATGCTATTGTGAATGTAAGGAATATTGATTCTAAACCTTCTCATCTAATAAAGTATATTTCTGATCTTAAGGAACATCCTGCAAATGTGATACAAGCATATTTTGTTATTGAATTGCCCATAAAAGAAATACTCCAACAGTAGCTCTTAATTTGTAAGCTATTTCACATTTATTCAAATGTTGAAATAGAGTTATGCTAAACATAAGTGAGTACCTCTCAGCTTAATCTTCAGATTCAGTTCTTTTTCAAAATTCCCAAAGCAGCAAGAGAAGCTCAGATTTTAAAACTCAATACAAATCTGTATATTTCTTTTAGAAACTATTTGAAAATTCCAGCTTTAGTCATTAACAATTAAAATTGTGGCTAATTAGTGGACAAATAGAGATGAATTTGGGCTTTATCATTAATACCAACAGAAAGGTATACCAGTAACATGCAGAAAATACCATCATGGTCAATGTCAACTGTTTTCTACTTTTTTTTTTTGTAAGTCGGTCCAAGGCTGAATGAGTCAAAAGATGGAACTACATCTTTAACTGTAGGAACTATACCTATAACTTAACCTTTGCTGAAGAAATTTATTGATATAATTATGACAAGTTTTCAAAGGCCTTTTTGTTTTGTTGGGGTTTGTTTTTAATTTGCCTCTGCATACCCACTAACAAACTTCTTATTAAGTTTTGTCTGAAATCCGTTTCGTTAAGTGCAATGAAATGTCTTTGACCAACTGTCTGGAAGTAAGGTTAAGTGTGAAAATTGTGACATCTAAACCTGTTCAAGTCCTCTATATGAATGTATGCATTTTTTGTATATGTTTGTAGAAAGAGAGATTCCATAATTTTCTATCTAATTAGTCATATATTTTCAAATACAAGAAGGTTCATAGTTCATTGAATGGAAATTTAAACCATAACAACATACAAAAAGCAGCAAAGTTTGTGACTTATTTCCCATTGGTCTTCTTAAGTATAACTGAAAGTAGTTGCCACTCAGGCCAAAGTCTGTTATTGAAAAACCCAAATAGAATAGCATAAAAAATTATTTCCCACAAAGCCCAAATTTCATGTACTGTTTCCTCACAGAAGAGCTGTAGACAAAGACTTTGTACAATCATTTAACTGGTGTGACTTCATTGCTGTCTTGACAATAAGAAGCAAAACTTTGAGATCTATTTGGTGAAATAAAATAGATAACAGGTCTAAGGATCTTGTGACAGCTTGTGGTACAGAGCAGAGAGCAACAAAGGAGTCCAGGTGACGTGGAACTTGTTTGGAGTTGATAGGTTCATGCTGGTTGTGCTACTGTTATCCAAGTGTGTAAGAATGGCATGGTCAGCTTTGGGATGAGATTCTGTATACAAAGCAACTGGTGGGAGAAAGTATTTTTCATACATTTTATGTGATAACTAGTTGCAAGTAACGATATTGGGAGCTTTCTGAGTTTATGAAAGGTGTATATGTACTCTTAATCATAAATTCCACAGAATGATAAACTTCAGAACCTCCTCACCATGAGGATAAGTACCTGCATTATCTTTGATTAATTTAAAACATTCATTAACTGGTTTAGCCTGGGCGGTAGTGACATGGTTGATATAATGCAGAATAGCTGGAGAAATACATGTTACTTCTTGATAACACTTGAATTTTTGTCAGCTTTTCATCTTGCTCAGTGTCTGCCTGAGGACAAAACTGAGACAAAGGATCATGGTTTTGGGACTCCTTTTACCTTATACTCACTGAGACAACAGAGAGCTTTCTGAGTCTTTGAAGGTCATAGAGTTGTAGAGAATCATAGAATCGTTAAGATTGGAAAAGACCTCCAAGATCATCGACTTAAACTTTGTCAGAACACTATCACATCAACTAAAACATAGCATTAAGTGCCACATCCATCCATTTCTTGAACACTTCCAGGGATGGTGGCTCCACCACCTTCCTGGGCAGCCCATTCCAATGCTCAACAACTCTTTCAGTGAAGAAATTCTTCCTGATGTCCAACCTGAGCCTCCCCTGGTAGAGCTTGAGGCCATTTCTTCATGTCGTGTCACTGGTTGCCTGGTAGAACAGACCAACCCCCACTTGGCTACAACCTCTTTTCAGGCAGCTGTAGAGAGCAACCAGGTCCTCCCTGAGCCTCCTCCGGGCTAAACACCTCCAGCTCCCTCAGCTGCTTCTCATCAGACTTGTGCCCCAGACCCTTCACCAGCTCCATTGCCCTTCCCTGGACACACTCCAGCACCTCAATGTCTTTATTGTCATGAGAGGCCCAGAACTGCACACAGGTTTCGAGGTGCAGCCTCACCAGCACCAAATACAGAGGGACAATCACTTCCCTGCTTCTGCTGGCCACACTATTTTTGTTACAGGACAGGTCAACACACAAGTCAGAAAACTAAAGGATTGAAATATCGACAGTGGATTTTCTCATGCTTTCGTGTTATTTCAGGTCAATTATAGTGTTTCTATCCCAAATTACAAAACCAAAAAAAGCAATTCCAGGCTTCATGTTTAATATTTCTTAATTTAATGTGTACTTGAATGATGTCTTCAGCTCCCGCTGATTGGGATTTTAATTGGTTGCAGAAGAAACCTCAGAAAAAATCTCTTTCCAAATAGAGTTCCTTCAGATCACTTGTTCTTCCTCTTAAGATTAATTTCCCATACAGAAACTGAGAAATAAGATGAGAAATGTGCAAAGTAAGTATTCAGCAGTGAGTAATATCCGCTGGTAAATTGGGGGACTATCGGTATGCAGTGATTGTCACATCTTTTTAAACACACTGATTAATGGGTGGATCTATTACTGAAAGCATGCATGCTTAATTTATTCAGAGAAGTTGAGTGTATGTCACCACTCACAGGCCTGTTTCTCTAGCACAGCGTTTCACATTTACAATGTTATAACTACTGACAACTCAATGGAAGAAAGAGAACTAACTCATAGCACAAAGAACTAAAAATACAGCATGATCTGTAAGTGATATAAGCTGACATAAAAGTAAATATCAGTGGGATAATTTAAATCCAATAAAAATGAAGCTGTCATCAGTATTTCGATACATATTCTTATACTAAACATTTTCAATTGTGACACTTCTTTCCATATTCTTTTTTTCCACCCTGTTTTATGGGCAAATGTGTTATTTAGAGAACAGCATGTGGAAACACTATGGAAATGGCAATTCTTTGAAATACCATTTGAGAACTGAGACACACTTTTAAACAAGGAATGGAATTCAGGTCAAGCATCACAAATGAAATAGTTATTGTAAAAGCACTGAGAGCTAGCCATCTGCCACTGCAGCACTCAAAAGGGCTGAGATACAGGGTCTCTGCAAAGATATTCCTTAGTGCAGTATCAGTTAAGGCCCACAGCAGGCTCAGTTACAGACATTAATATAGCAACAGATTTTCTAGAGGGACAAATGTACTACATGGTTACAAAAAGCTGTGCTTATGTCCATGGAGTAAAGTCAGGCAAGGAGAGGAATAGCATTTTGGTCATTTTAAAAGAAGGTAATTTGTGCCCCTTAAAGGAACTGATCCTGAATTATTTACTCAGAGGCTGATTATAGCTCCTTTTTTGGCATGAATAAGATGTTCTGTGTGTTGGTGCCATGCTGAAGATTTAAATGTCCCACACATTTGATCCAGGCTGGGGCTGTGGCAACTACTGCACAGCTGATGACAACAAAGACTGGTTTCAAGCTCATTGTCATCACCATGGTGTTACACCAGATGAATGGGTGGCATTGATTCTGATTGGCATATTCATTCACATGCATTCAAAGCTCATGAATTTTACTTAACACGTCCCTTTGCTTATTGGCTGGGATTTAATTGGAGTGATGTATTGCAGCACTGCTAGATGAAGTGGAACAGTTTCTTTTTTTTTTCTTGGTTGTTTTTTTTTTTTTAGTTCTCTTTGTTCTAAACCTCCCAGCTAGAGACACCACAGCATTATTTTTTACAATCACCAAGGCATTTCCATGTATGGAACCTAAATCTTGGCTTTGTATTGAAGTTTGCATTTAATATTTGGAGACAGAAAAACAAATAGACAAAGGGAGAACTCACACGGATTTAAGTGTTGACTTTTGTTATTGAGTTCAAAAATTGTTTATTTAGCATTTTCTTTACGTACTAAAGCAAGATGTCTTTTTTGTGCTTGTTTCTATGATTTTTTTCCAACTTTCCCATATTTTAACATCTTTCACAGCTAGCTGAAATGGAGAATCCTGACCTATCAGCTAGCAGACTGTTGATATCTTTCCAAAGTGAATAAATATAAGATGACCTGGATGCATCTAACATATATACTCCCAGATATATGTGAATACATGTATGCACCTTTGCTGTGTATTTATCGGAAACATTCAGACAGAAAAAAATCTAGAAATTTTTTAGAAGAAAAATGCATGTTTTCATTGCAGACATATCTTAATCGAATTTTTCCCTATTGCCATTTTTTCAACCTGAAAAACAAAAAGTTTGGTATGAAAATCAAATATTAATGTTAGCAAAATCAAAATAAAATATTTGGTTTGAGGTCAGATCTATCCAGATCAAAATAGTTTGTTGAACAAGATTGAAGAGATACATTTCAAGGTAGTTCTGTATAAACTGTGGAACATATTGGCAGAAGTTGAGGTCAGTAGGGAGAGCACCCTTTGGAAGCAATAAATAGCATCTATGGTTCATGCTCTGAGGTGTGTCTGGAGCTCTCAAGGCTTTCACCATTGTTTCCAGAGCTCAGGCAGACTCATTTTCTTGAGCAAAAGTTATCACTGTAAATAATGTCTGCCTGAGACTGCACAGGGTTTGATATTTCTTCCCTCCCAGCCTCCTTTGACTTCATTTGCCTGAAGAAAATCACATCAGGCAGTACATCATCATTCCATGATAGGTTATGATGTTCCTTCATGTTTTCTGTAGAAGCTACATAGAAATAGTTGGATGGATTGCAAACCTAGTCCACAGTGATGATGTGTGAAAAAGTTTACACATTACTGCTGAGAATTGTATGTGCTGTAAATGCTGTGAGTATACATCCATTCCATGCATATGCTTAGTATTCTTGCTAGCATATGTAATCAGTTAAACCAAAATCCTATGAAAATTTCTGAATTAATGTGAGTATAAAGATATAAATCTGTACAATAAATCCTAAAGGGGATTTGAACAATAAATTACAATAGAAATTATGTGGCTCTTCTTTGGCCTTAGATCAGTTTGCAAATATATAATTTCTCCACACATACTGTATTAAGCACCTTTATATATGGATTGATGCTTCTATATATGATTAGATTTTCTACCTGGTGTGGTCATTCAATGGTATCCACTGCTTGTTGCCTTCAGAAAACTGCCAGACTACAGTTCTGACCTCTCTCTCCTCTTCCCAGCTAGCTAATCCACTGATGTGCTTGATAACGTAATATAGCTATTCAAACCCAGCCCATACCGTACCACAGTCTGAACATCTCTGAGGCACAAGTCAGGAAAGCCACAGATAATCTAAATCAGAAATATTTTTCCCAGATTTTTGCCATGTTTCTTTTTTACTGTTTCATGGCCGTGACATTTCTGGATTTATTGCTTTTCATGTATCGAACCAAACACTGTTGTTTGGAGATAATAAAATTGCAATTATGAACATCTGTCTAGCTATAAGTGGTTCTTTTGGTTTATCTGGCTTTTGCTGGGAAAAGTTGTACATGCAGCATTGTCTATTCTCCTTAGTGATTCATTAGCTTTTACAGAAGTGCTTTCACATACCTGGGTTATAGGAAAAATGAAAAAGAAAAAAGAAGAATATCTGACATTTAGTATGTCTGAACCAACAGCCAATGATGAATTTGTCAGATGATATGTCTGAAGACTATTGTGTTTTCTTTTTCTGGAATTGCAAGTAGCATTATGTGGCCTGAATTGCATTCTGTGGAGACACTCTAAACTGTGCTTCAGGGACTGACTACTGAACTGTGATTGAGGATGTGGAGCTTCACAATGACATTTTCCTGCAAGTTTTTCAGAAAATCAGACCTAGCTACCCATTCTGACCACTGATATGGACATTGGCCGAACAACTGGAATTTGATGGAAGCCTTTCTATCTGCTTTTCAGTTTTGGATTAACTTCTCTGTGGTCCAAATGAATATGGAGTTGGATATAAATTTGATACTGGAATATAAGACAAACAGCTTTTCAGAAAAAGCAAAAATGGGTTTGCTCAGTGCTAAAATCCTCATTTTCTCAATTAGTTATTTACTTCAAAATAATATACAAACTGAAATAATTTTACTCCTTTTGAGAAAACCCCTAATGGGAAAGTATAGATACAAGTAGGCTAACCCTGAGCTATGTTTTATGTCAGTCACAGTGCATGGAAAGCATATCTTGGTTTCAGCCACAGGGAATCAAAGCACATCACTTTGTATACTGAGTTACCAGGTGGAGTTTCAGATATAATGTTCGACACCAACAGTTATCTTGCATCGGATTTTTTCTCACGGCCTTGGTAACAAGACAAAACTGTTAATGGTCTCACCAATACACGTTTAGAGTCACAGGCTGCGGAGGTAAAATTCCTCTGTAAATGAGGTGACACTGAGGTGGGATATGAGTCTGGGTACGATGTGGATTCAGACAGTCTCTGTTGGAGCTGCAGCACATGCAGGGGCCAGTGTGAGGTCTGCTCCAGCGGGGATTAGCAGCATGTTAGGCATTTCCCTGAGGCAGAGAAGAATGCAGCTCAGCCTCAGCTTCCTCTAAGGGAAAAAAAATCACTATCTCAGTCCTATTCTTCAGCTCCTTCCACAGGGAAGCTCCTTCCACAACCAAAACTGAGAAAATATATTTACCCCACTGGAAGGAGCAAGAAAGCTCTGTGCTTTGACGCACATGGTAGCACCAATAGGTGCTGGTAGCTCAGTGGTGCTGGGTGTTGTCCCATGGCAGCCTTTTGTGTGACTGCACATTCCAGCCCCATTCCAGCAGGGCACTGCTAGCTTAGCAACATTAGTGCGCCGTCAATATTTGTTTGCCCAAATCCCACCATTAAGTATGCTGCTTAAAGCTGGGCTTTACAGATAATAATTACCATCCTATCTACCATCTAAGCCTCCTCTACCCTACTACTGCCTCCTTCAAGGGATCGCTGCATCTTATAAAGGGACTCTGCAATTTCTATCACCAGATTTTTCAGAAAAGTGACTAAAGACTTTTGTTTGTAAACAGTTGTTAGTTATGCTTATGCAAAAATGTTCGTATTTCCTACATGGTGTATATTTTTGCAATATTTTAGCCACTGTCGTATGTTCTCTATTAAAAGTCCGTGGGATATTACCTGTTCCTCTCTGTGTCATCTTTCCCTTCCTTCTTTCAGTCCTCTTTCTCTGGCAGTTTAAAACCACCGTGTGGATGACTTAGGAGTTTCAGCTGGCTAAAATAAGAAGAAATGGTTTTCTTATTGCTCTGAGCGGCAGTAGGTACTGTAAGAAAATAGAAGCGAATAACTTTCCAGATGCTGCAAGAAATCAAAATATGGTTACTCTATTTTGCCACAGTCAGTAAGCACTGAGTCTGTCACAGCTAGCTGGACTCCTGAGAGCTGCCCTCTTTCTAGTTCCAGTCATCAAAGTTATTATTTAATGTAATGACTCCATACCATGAAGGTTCAGAACTTGAGGGGTATTTCTATGTATAATACTGGGAATTAGACACATACTTATTCAAGATCTGGATCATTGCTTCCCTCACATAGCTGTACACTCATTTCTCCCAAAACAAGCCAGGGAATGAAATAGAAACAGGAACAAATGGATAAAGTGAAAGTGGCAAGAACCCTCTGAATTAGCTTAACTTGGTATTGCCAAAGAAAGTTTGGCATGACTTCAGGACTGTGCTAAGTTGTCATTTTTGTAAGTCTTTATTTCACCTAAATACTTCTGTCCAAAGCATTGGCACATGTGGACTCATACACTGTAGACCCTTGTATTGATGCAGGAGTAGACTCAGCCACCCATAAATTGGTGACAGAGACAGACTGAGAAGTAATTTGGACAGTGCAATAGTAGGGAAAGAAAGATAATTCTGTGGTAAGTACCAAATAGATTTCCCAGTTAAACATGGGTTAGGAAAAAAACAGAAAAGCATTGAAAATGTTTTAATGATAGCTGTCTACAGGTAAAGGAATCCAATGCAATTACCCATAAATTGGTGGATAGTGCCTTTTGAGATAAGTTGAGGTGTCAAAGATGTTCACACAAGGCTGCAAGTATAGCACAGGACCCATGTTGACCTTTGGCTTATTGGAGTGACAGCAAGAGACTGCTACTCCATTCCTTATGAGTGTCACTCCTTATGGCACCAGATGCCCTCATGTTGACAAATGGGTGAAGCCTTTGGTCTTCAAAATAAAATGAGTATAAATACTCTTCTAACAAATGCTGAACAGAAATTGTAAAGATTATAGTTCTGTGATAAGAAATAGAAATAAAACAATTCTTTTAATAAGAGATGACTTTCTCTTTGGAACACGGTAGGCTTTAATACATATACTCTATTCACTAGAGAGATATGCACATACTGTAAATAGTGTAGGTTTAATGTGATGCTCACAAGGATGTGTCTGTTGCTGAATATGCTTTTATACATACAAACATATACGTAAACATATACATATACATTTTTGTGTCTTTAGAGATATATGTATGCACAGCTAGAAATATACAGGTATATATATTTCTGGTGTCTAAAATAATGTACATTACTATCAAGCACAGACATATTGGTGTAAGAACAAATAGATATACACTTCTACATAATTAGATACATGTGTGGGGGCACATCCATACCTGCACATACATATATACAGTCTGTCTTTGTATGAGCTGAAATGCAGACATGGACATCACATTAAAGCTTTCCCAGTATATATTTTTTGTTACAGATCTGTCACCTTCCTAGTTTATAGAAGACTGAACACTGAGAATAATTTGACTGTAAGCCTACACTACCAGCTTCTGCTTGACTCCAGCCTCTGCGTTGTCTGTGAAGGCGACTGGTAACAGTTAAGAGTTTGCTGGTGTGATAGGTGAGCTTAATCTGTCATGGCTAATGTCCTGAGACAGTTGTGCCTCCTTTTGTTTCCGTATTCCCTTGAGGACACATTCTGGAGGCATAGCTGTGTTTACCCTGCAATTTTTTGTTTATTTTTTTTTACAAAGTCAGTAATCATGTTTGCTTTGCTTCCTTCCCCAGCACTGTTTACCAGCTTTGGTGTGGTGAGATGACTAAGTCAGTATATATTAAGGAATACATAACAATGTTGTAATGAGAATTAGCGGCACTCTGAAAAGGCAGAGACATTGGCTGCTATGTTTTGCACTGTTTAGTCTGGGGGTAATGAAGAGCTCACAGATGACCTGATTTCATTAAAGTAGGTCAGATTTGACTGAAACATAGCTATGGCTCTCTCCCAGCAGCGCAGTGTCTTTCTTCCCTCCATCCCTGCCTCAGCCCCGCTGCCTGTCACCTCAGCATTTGCAATCTTTCGGGATGTTGTTAGTACCTTAGCCAAATATATACTACAGCACTGAATTTCCACTGCTCTCTGTGCTTTCTGTCAGAAGATGTGTGATAGAAAGGATGACCATACTTCCATCTTTACCACAGGAGAGGTGATGGTGTGACAGGATGGCACACTTGATAAGACAGCATTTATGTACCATAGATATTTCTTAGTGAAATCTGATCTGGACAGGATACCTGCCAGTTTTACTGTGAGGCAGCTGAATCAGATTAACGCTACATTCATATACATCTTTAATCTAATTTTCTATTTATTTGCAGTGTTTCATACCCACAGGTTTAAAACTGGAACAGGTAACTCAGATTTGTCAATATCCTCACAGAAAAACACCTTTAAAAGGGTACCAAGAATGTCTTTACTAGCCTTTGTGCTCACAAATAAGAATATATTACCAGATATAAGAATTATTCACAATTTCTGATGGGGTGGTACGAGATGCTGGAAGCAAAGAAAGAATTAGGTATTGTCATCCCACAGGATGTCTGCTAAGAAAGTTTCCTTCTAACATCAGTGGGAGTAAGGTGGGATCTATAGACCAGACCTAAACAAAGACGTTAGGGAAGTTATTCAGACAGTGCTCAGCTTGAAAAAAAATCAGGCCCTGTTAGGTGGAAAAAATGATACAGTAAGATGTATAGAGGACATAGCGTTTTACTGAAAGATTTTGAAAACACTGGGCTGATAAACATGTTCAGACTTGCTATTCAGCTTCCAAAACTGCACTGATCTTCTATCATGAAATATTCTTGCTACTTTTATTACAGCCTTTCTATACTTATATGATTCCCAGAGACAGACACAATATCCTGCATTTAAGTACCTGTCCCTGTTTAAGACCATCAGGTTTTTCATATCAAAATGTCTCTGCAAAGGTGTTAGCCAAATTGCCTTTCTTTTGCAGCCATATTACATTTAAACAGAGGCCTTTGTAACTGCTGAAATTTTGGAACATCACTTTCCCAACTCCCTCCTCCTCCTCACTTCTCTTTCTTGCCTTTAATTGTTGTGATTATGCCTCTCATGACTTCTAAATCAGGCGTTTTGTTCTCGCATTTGCTTCAGGTCATTACAGTAAAATCTTTTCATTCCTGAAATCTTTTTTCCCCCCATTAGTCCCGAGACAAATAAATTGATTGTGATTTTCAGAGGCAACTGGGGTGGTCAAGCAGCTCTCAGAGAAGTCTGTAATCAGATTACTTGTGTAAGTAATCTGAGGACTGTGGGCTTTTGAAAATCCCAAGTCTTCTGGCTACTTCCATTTTCTGCTCTGATTCAGTATTCTCTTGCAATAGAGGTCTGTTTGAACTGAAATGTTTCCTAGAATCTAGTTATGTCAGATAAAAGCTATGTTTAAAATAATCTATAAGATTTGATTTGAAATCAATTGCCATAGTTTTGGTAAAAAAACAAGAAAAGCTGTGTTTGCTTGAGAGGTTTTACTTGTTCTTAAGATTTTTCTATGGCTTGGAAGTCTTTGTCTTAATACTTTGCTCTTCTGACAGGTCTGCTAGTCTGTCTGTGGTGTAGGGAAGTACATTTGTAGGGATGTAGGGATCACCATTTTCTCAGTGAGAAAGTAACACAGGAAACACTGAAACTCACTGCCTGTGAGCTGAAGATATGAAGAACAAGGAAACAGAAACTAGAACACCAACTAGAACAACCTCTTCTGAGCAATACTATAAGGTTTGCCCACTTTGGGATGTTCAATGATAGCAGTGCGAATTTTGGCTATTCTGAACCTCATTAATCCAAATTTTGCAGGTTGTAGTAGTTGGGTGACAACTTGGGTTACTCTAGGGTGAACTGTAATGTTGTTACTGACTATGGTTGCGTTGACAGCTAAATTTATTGGGGTTTTTTCTAACTGAAAGATGCAAAAGATGTGTGCTCACTGATTTTTCTCAATACAGATTAACTGGAAGGATCTTCATTTTCAGCCTCAGATTCATCTTTTATAAGCTTCAACAAAGGCATAATACTTTAGTTTGCCACCGCCCTCAAATCAAAGGAGGGAGATCAAAAACCCTCTCTTGAAAAGATTATGCAACTCAATAGGACCTGATCTTGTTGTATTATTGCATCCATTACAACAGCACAGTTCAGGCAGGTGTTAGTTTCAATTAACCTGGGATTCAGGTATTCACACATCTTGTCTGCCAATTACTCACATAATTACATGGCCTAGGACTGTAGAATAGAATGAACCATCATGCTAGGCATGTGTGATTACTGAAGAAAAGAGGAATTCAGAGGATGTATGAGTAAAGCACAGCTTCAATGATCATGGACAAAAGTGGTCTTTAGTGAAGAAAGCTTATTTACTAGGCTCTTGCTGATCTCTTGAATGCAGGAACTGTGCCAACAGTGTTTGTGTGACCCGCAGATGCCTCACAGCTGTCTGTTGTTTTTGTATTCTCATTCAGTCAGTAGGTAAAGTGAGAACTTATTTAGCATTTTTCAAGGAAGGAACTGAAAGGCATTCCAGGGAGCTAATGGCACAGCCATGTATGGTGAGAAATCAGAATATGAGAGTCAAGCAAAACTTAAATCCAGCTTTCTCAGACAAGGATGTCAGCTGAAAAAGACAACTGCTGACATTTTGACCTGAAATATCCACTGACTTGGTCAATATGAATACCTTTGTTGTATTGCTCTGTCACTGTACTGTCAAAAATCAATCCAGCATGGGCCTCCACATAAAGATCTTTTAAGGTCAAAGGCCAAAGGTCTTTCTGAGTCTTAAATGCCATGTATCTTTGTACTATTTTAAGCTATAATGCCACAGAAAATGTGAAATTACGAATGAATGTTGTGAACAACAACAAGTACCTTCATAGTCCAAAATTGTATACACTTAATTATATATACTTAATGTCATCAAAGTTCAATGATAGCATCATGAAGGAATCAATAGAAAGGCAAACTATTTCTTTCCATTCACCAAATAGATCCAGACTATGGCAGCCTAAAACACTTTCTAGCAAAATAATTATTCATTTCAGTGGAACAAATTGTGAGGAAGGAGACTGCTCAGCTTTGATGGCAAAATATGGGCCTTTATTTCATCAGAAAACTAATGTGAATATGATATAAAGCTAATATCATTTGGCAGTGGTACAAATGTACTTCTTATTCTACAGGAGAACCTAGGCTATTATATAGCCTACTTTTGTCATGGGAAATTCTTGATGTATGTGATAGATTTCGCTGTGATTTTTTTTAAAAAACCTCATTAAATTTAATGCCAATTCTTAAATTACTTCAACGTTTTCTTACTAAGCACAAATATTTAAACAGGGAAATTCCCAAAGGGCATACATATTCAAATATTTTAATTTTTATAGAATCCCTTTGCTCCTAGTAGAATGCATAGTATATGATTAATTGCTGTACTATGGCTAAGACATAATTTTATGCCTTCTTATGTATGTCTTTGTGTGTATATTTATTTACACAGGTAATTAAAAATATAAATTATATTATTTGTAAATGCTATACTGAGGGATTTTTGTGGGTTTCTAGTAAG
>WEIV01012644.1:154590-181545 GCA_013390005.1 Calyptomena viridis
GAATGAGAGGGCATATGGTGCAGGTCTATGAAATCGTGGAGGATCTGGGGAAGGTTAATAAGGAACAATCATTTTGTATCTCTTTGACCATAAAACCCACGCAGTATCAAATAAAACTAACAATTGGCAACTGAAAACAGGGAGGGGANGGTATTGTGATGCTCTGGTGCAATTACAGAGTAAGGTGTGAGGCCTGAACAGTGAGATCATTTGAAATGGCTGATGTGGGGCTGCACTCCCTGACAGATGGGTTACAAAGTTATGCAGGGATTCAGTGATTTCAGCTTGCTACCAGAGTCTCCACTTCTGCAGCCCAGATGAGGCATATTTCAGGAGGTTAGATTCCTTGGGGATGATGAAGGTCATGTGAGGAAGCCTATTTCTCTCCATTGACTGCGGAGGAAGCCTCCGGTGATCAGGTTAGATATAGATATCAAATTTCTCGATGGCATTTTATCTCATTTTAATTCCCTAGAGGACTGTTCATCTCATCTTAAAATATGTGCCTAAGAAAGGTCGGATGAATTGTCATGTGAAATGGCTATTTCTCTCTACTGGCCACAGAGGCAGTTTAAGGTCAATGGCTTAGACTGAGACATCTAACTTTTATATGGTTAAAACTGGAAATGTAGAATACCACCCTTTTGTTTCATCTTGAGTGGATTAAATGCCATGACAGATATTCTCTTACTCAGTAATAGATGTAGTGTTGCATGTTCCACAAGCTGGAAAGATCTGCAGTCTTCATTTTAAATTAGATTTCACTCAAGATAATGTCAGTGACCAATTAAACTGTTTTCAGGAAATTCTATATTGCCCTAGGATCTTTATGACTTGATACGAGAGCAAAGGCAACCAAAGCTGGGACAAAAGAAACTATAAATACCAGATGTGTCTGTGTGTGTCACAGTGAGTCACTTCCAAAGGCAGAGTCCTAAGCTGTCTGCAGTGTGTATAAAATGAGATTTCCCATGAATTTATGACTTACCATGATGCATAACCCAATATTAGGTTGTTTTCTTAGCACAAGAGTTAGTCAACACTCTTGAGGTGAAATGCTGTTCTGTCAAAATAAAAATGTTTCCAGTGATTATGTCAATATGTACTTCCAATGTACTTCAAACTGCTGTCATATTAGCATATAGACTAGCATATGGGATTTTATGAGCATTTTATTTTAAATCAAAGCTAATGATTATGTTAATTTTTGTGTTTTATTTATGGAAGATTATTTAATAAATTAATATCATAATGTTTATTTCAACATTATCAAAAAAGAAATGTTTAATAAACTCCCTTTGCCATTTATGAACCAAAATATTTTAGTAATTTTGGCTTTTAAAAAATATTTTGAGATGTTAATCTTCATTCTCTATTATATGCAGGAGTTCAGCAGGAATCTTACTTTCCCTTACAAGTCTGGGTTTTCTGGCTGTTTAGAATCTTGCTGACAAACTGAATTGTCAATGGAATGTATTCATTCGTTTATATCAACAGTATTGTCCCTGTCTGCTTTGTTTTCCTCTGGGTCCTTATTTTTTCATCAGCAGCTTGGAAATGAATCAGTGTCTGCTTATTTTCTAAGTGACCTGTAAAGGGAAGGGCTGCTAATTGTCCCATAAAAATATTTGTAAGGAAAATACGCTTGTTTTAAAATGTATTTTTATCCATGAGTGATCACATTCCTTTAAAATTTTCATCTTTGAGGCACATTTAAATTCTTACAATGTCCAGAATATTATTATACAGCTGAGCAGGCTATAAAACCTAAAGATGGATTCAGAGTTTGTCCATGTTGTCCCTTCCACTTCTGCCCATGTTTTCTCATTTCCTGGATGCCTAATAATAATAATAATCACAACAATAATCATCATCAATACTCATTGAGAGCTGTCTCAACATTTAACGGAAATATTTAATTCAAGTATAAAGAAATCTGTGAAAATACAAAGCTAGACAGAATATCCACTGTAACAAGCAGGTAAGTACCTGAAAGCTGCTGGTGCATTCTGATAGCTTCTGATAGTCTCTCTGCTTCCATGAATAAAGAAAATCATAGAATCGTGTTTGAGGGGAACTTTAAAAGTCACCTAGTCAAAAAACATTTGTTTAAAATTCCAAAATGTTTGTTTGAGTTCTTGGGATTTCTCATGAGGAGCTGGGATGCAAACAGATACATAATGAAAAGGAACAAAAGTCAACAAGTCTCCAGAAACTGGGTCTGTTTGATTTCTCATTGGTGCTTGTGTATGTCAGAAATGACTCTTTTGGAATATATGAACGTATAGCACAATAAAATTTGTATGAGTCATAAAAACGCATTTGACCCACTGCTGTATGAAGAAAATGTTGATTGACCCAGCCTGATACAACACTGGACATCACTGAACCAGAAGGAAGTTGCACAGAACTAGATAATACAAGGTTTTAAAAAGGACCTCTGTCAATCATCTTTAAGGTCTTTTCCTTCGGTTAGAAGGGACCTTAAAAACTATCTAGTTCAACCCCCCTGTTATGGGCAGGGACACTTTCCACTCCAACAGGTTGTTGAAAGTGCTATCCAACCTGGCATTGGATAGTTCCAGGTGTGGGGCATCCACAATTTCTCTGTACAGTCTGTTCCAGTGCCTCACCACCCTTATGGTAAACAATTGCTTCCTTATATCTGATTTAAACCTACTCTCACTTTAAAGCTATTAACTGAGTCTTATTTCTGTCTTTTTTTAAAGCTAGGAAATGCATTGTCTACTGTTGTGATGAATAAAATTAAGTTCCATTGCATGATTCGAGAGATAAGTAAAACTATACTTGGTTTGTTTGCTCTTCTGCTTAATTCACAGTTTTACTTTTCTAATTCTAAATCTTTCAAAAATTATAAGCAGAAGATGACTCCAAGGTGGGCCTGGAAATGTTCAGAGAAATGCAAAACAATGTGTTGCAAATGAATAAAATCTAATTTTGGTGTATGTATTTTTTTTAATTAAAAAAAGAAAACAAGAAAAATCACAAAAATCCTTTGTGGATGGGAAAAAATACTTGACAGAGAGTAAACATGGACATGTTGTTCATCTAAACATGATTGCAACTGGTACAGATAGCCTAGCCTTAAGCTAGCACTTACCATTGATAGTATTTTAGTCATAATATCCTCAAAAGTGCTCCATGAAATCACAGCACCATTGAGATCCTTGACACTCATGCAGGTCTACAGACAAGCACCCAAGCCACAGGCAAAGTGATCTCTGTGCTGCTGCCAGATACATGGGTAGCTGTCCCTCTCTACTTTAAAGCTTTGAGTAACACCAGTAACAAGCCTTGTGGATCTCAGCCTTTTCATATACCAATGAGAAGGCATTGCAGAAATTAATTCTTCAGAGAAAATCATGACACTAAATCGTAAGAAATTGTGGTTGGGAATTGAATGTAGGATAGGTAAATTTGAATATTTGAGTGATAAATCTTAGGAAAAAACCTACTTGAAGGTGTTNAATGGACCTTAAAAACTATCTAGTTCAACCCCCCTGTTATGGGCAGGGACACTTTCCACTCCAACAGGTTGTTGAAAGTGCTATCCAACCTGGCATTGGATAGTTCCAGGTGTGGGGCATCCACAATTTCTCTGTACAGTCTGTTCCAGTGCCTCACCANATCCTTTGTGGATGGGAAAAAATACTTGACAGAGAGTAAACATGGACATGTTGTTCATCTAAACATGATTGCAACTGGTACAGATAGCCTAGCCTTAAGCTAGCACTTACCATTGATAGTATTTTAGTCATAATATCCTCAAAAGTGCTCCATGAAATCACAGCACCATTGAGATCCTTGACACTCATGCAGGTCTACAGACAAGCACCCAAGCCACAGGCAAAGTGATCTCTGTGCTGCTGCCAGATACATGGGTAGCTGTCCCTCTCTACTTTAAAGCTTTGAGTAACACCAGTAACAAGCCTTGTGGATCTCAGCCTTTTCATATACCAATGAGAAGGCATTGCAGAAATTAATTCTTCAGAGAAAATCATGACACTAAATCGTAAGAAATTGTGGTTGGGAATTGAATGTAGGATAGGTAAATTTGAATATTTGAGTGATAAATCTTAGGAAAAAACCTACTTGAAGGTGTTTTCAGATCAATGCTGGATACCTTTATGGCTTTTACATTTTAGTCAAGAGCACCATAATTGTGCTCACTAGGAGAGTGATTTAATTTAGTTACCTAGAGCTGAGTTTAGGTACCTTAGGTGTAGCGGATGTAAGATTAGGTCATCTGCTGGGCATGGGCATAGCAGTGGTCCAAACCTGATGTTACAATCCTCTGAAAACAAAAGCCTTTCAGACTTACATTTTGCAGTTTACTTCATTACAAAGTGTTCTGTTATCTGTAGTAGTTGCAGTGGGCTAGTATGGCACAGAATTTATTATTTGTGTAATTGGTCCAGCAAGGTTTGGCTAGGAAGTGGAGATTTTTCCTACTGGAAATTGAAAGATTTTCAAAATTGAACCCTGGTTTCACTTCCGACCCCTAAAAATAAACTAAATTATTTAGGGCAAAGACAGCTAAAACTCAAAAGTCTTTGACCAAAAATATGTCAGGAATGCAGTGGAATGGTTTAATGGGGTAGAACATCATGTGTTTGTGCCAACTGAAACACTGGAAAAAATGTTCAGAAGTGCTGGTGCACAACAAAAATTTCGTCTCTGGGTTGAAAGGAACATCATCTTAGAATGGATGAAAGCCAGCGCAGCTTTATGAATTTTAAACTGATATAAATCTACATGTGAAGTCTCCAACATTTAATTTTTAGAAATTCAGTTGAATTATAGTAATATTTAAAACGTAGGTAAGTCCTTAAATAGCAATTTTAACTGAGGATAAAAGTTGAAATTATGTTGCCTCTTGACCAAATGTCAGTAGTCATCACAGTAGTCACAGTATTTACAGTCACAGCAGTGCAGTGTTTACTAGAATAAAAATGTCTATTTTTTGTAATATCTTCTCCCAGTTTCCTCATAAATACCATTAAAACAAACTGAATAAATTGTGAGAAATCTAGCTGAGGGCAAGTACTGATGTCTATTCCTGAGGGAAATAATGTGACCTTGCGTCATAAGCCAGATGAAAGTCAACAATTTCAGCACAAGGTCAAAAGCATGGAAACCCATTCCCAGACTGTTTTGGCTTGACCAAGTTCAAAGATCTGAGAGAAGACAGCTTTGTCATATTCACTCTTAGGCAGATTTTTCTGGGAGATGCATTATCTTATATGCAACACTGTCATACCTTGTAGAGTTTGTAGCATTCCCTGAGATTGGGAAGAGATTCTTCTACCTTGCAGAATACTAAGAAAAGAAAATGACCACAACAGGAGAAAACAATGTTGCTGGCTTTTTTTTTTTTGTCTTGGAGATGTTACTGAACCCAGGTCCAAGTTGGTGCTAGAGCTGTTAGGAGACAGAGGACACAGGTTTTTTCCCCAGGTGAGATGCAAAATTGATACTAAGGTTTTTAAATAGCTAATAGAATTTTTTTACAAAAGGCTTAACTACAGCATCCAAGCCAGATTCTGGCTCAGTTCATTACATCATGGACTCATAAAGTTCATCCTGTAGAAAGTATTATGTCCTTCTTCTCCTCGGCTGTTTGTTAAGAGTCACTGTGCCCTGGCATGCAGCTGCCATATCCCATTAAAGAGATGGTTTAAGTGATACTTATAGAAAACATGGTATTTAATAACATAGCAAGGCTACTTTGTTTTTCTGGATTAACCCTGATGGATTGCCCTTCTATTTTATACTTAATCCTTCATCATTTTATTTCTCTTATCCCTCTTCCTAAAGCTTTCAGCTGTTTTTTTCAGCTTTATACTCCCATCCTGTCTGCATTCCCTCCCTCATTTCCATTTTCCACTGCTGCATCTTACTGCATTCAATACTTCAGGCTTTAGCCCCCAGAGACAAATAAGGTAGAGTCAGCTATTTCTCTCTCTCTCTCCCTCTCTCTCTCTCTCTCCCTCTCTCTCTCTCCCTCCCTCTCTCTCTCCATGCTTTTCACTTTCAGGCTTTCATGGTTTCAGGGAGAATTTGATAATGTGGTCCCAGTGAATCCTCACTGCAAGCTCAAAACCTAGAAGTTTAAAAGTCCTGATTTCTAACCTCAAGTTGTGACTTTGGCAGATACCATTTACTATTTTTGATCTGGAGATTCATTTTATTCTAACATTTCTTACCTTGTCCCTCAGGCACGTGAGCACACTTTCTTCAGCTGGCCCTCTTTCCTCATAGAAAGCTATATAGAAAACTGTAGTTTTTCACTCAACTGTTTATGAAGAGATGCCAGTTCTTTTTTTCACACTCACACATCTACACTTTGTACAACTTCCTCCTAGTGAAGGGCTACCCTTCCAGCAGACCTCTCCTTAGAGGCACTGCACTTTTTTATGGATTCTGGAGGAAGCATTCAATGCAAAATTTCTGTGCATCAGTGTAGAGTCTGCACAATTAGGATCCTGCTCATAATTTCTAAAACCCTTGGGATCTTTAAAGGCAAATGGCATGAAACAAAACAGGAAACTTCCAGTACCGTGTTAGTGATTTCACAAGTCTCCTGAACACCCTGTGTGCTGGCTGGAACCAAGCTGCTGATCCTGTATTGAGTTTCAGTGAAAGGTCTCAACCCAGCAGAGTGTTGGACTGATTTTTTTATAAAATGCTAAAGCAGTCAGACTGGAACTCGGTTTGAGAGTGAGACCTCTCACCCCAGGGCGCACACATAGCTGAGGAGGACCCATCAGAGTGGCCTGTGGTATCTCACCTGTGTTTCCAGTTGAATGCAGCACAGTCCTGGTGGTGTACCTATCAGGTGCCCTGTGGCACAGCTGAATATATCCCCAGTATCTAAAGACATCAGTTTTAACACCAACAAATTTTCCCGAAGTGCAATACCTTGATTTTCTCCATCAAAACCCAAGTAATGATAATATCAAGCATAAATAAGTAATTGGAATCCATTAAGTGTTTTTTTTCAAGCTACGATGGATTCCAATTACAGCTTTGTCAGATCCCTTTTGTATCACAGGATCAAATCTCTCTCCTTAAAGGAGTAGCTTGCCAGGGAAGCTGCTGTCTCTTACTGTATTTGCTCAGCCTATATAACAGTGGAGCTCATGCTATCAGATGTAAAGAAGAAAGGATTAAAAACTATAGGCAGTTTATCACACATGTCAGAAGTCAAATAACATCCCTTAAGTTCTCTTTCTTCTGAGAAAAAGCCAAACAAATATGCTTCCTACAAGTTTCATAAAGTGCTTTGAGAAATGGATATAAAAAATGTGTATTTTTTAAATGTAGATTCCTATTAAGCGTCTGAGCTAAAGAACAATCCCTATAAGACATTTTTATTATGCACAGTTTGTGGAAATTGACCTTTTTTCCTTGTCAGAAATATGTTAACTCGTTTAGCACAGCAGTTCCTGTAAGTAGATATTAGACATGCAAGTTATTTATAATCAAATTAAAGCAACCACCTGTAAATAATCTTAATTACACTGAGGTGAGTTTCTTTTTTTGAATTTGCTCTGACTTGTAAGTGCCAATCAAGTACCTTCCACCTAAATAATCTCCAATTTACTGGTGTTAAAGAATTGCTCTCTAAAACATATTGGCCAAAATAATATACAAGAAGCAGAGCTAATGATTTCCTCTTTCTGCTGTAATTCTTGCACCTGCTTTAAGAACACCATGCTCTTGCTCTTAGCTGATTAACTTGCTTTGCCATTGTCTAGTTTCTGAAGCACTGCTGTATGAATACAGCCTCACACAAGGGTCAGTGTGCTAATACCATCAGTCATTTGGCATACTCAGATGGGCAAATGGGGAATAATTTTTGCTGGATCCTTGAGTGTAATTCCTTCCCATCCTCTTGGCAAGCTGAGGACTTAAAGGTTATGTCTTGCTACACTTCACTAACTAGTGTGAAAGCCTGTGGGACTGTGCTCTGCTGATCAGTGGCATGACCTTTCTCATACTTTTGTCCCGGGATCAGTAGCACTCTCTTAAATAACTGCCAGGCATGGTTTGGGGCATAGCAAAGCCCAGGGACTGGACTCAAGAACATTCTGGGTGCAGCTGTACCAATTGTATGGTCACTGCAGGTCACTGTCTCTCTGTCCCTCCTAGGATGACAGATGGCTCCCAGCTTTGTTAATTCATGAGTTTAGACATGGCCAATTTAGCCAGATTGCTCCAGGAGGCAGCTTTCTGCCCTGGCCCTGGAGTGCACATGCCAGCATCCTGCTTCTGTGCAGGTAGGAGCCTGGACTGTTCATGGAGCCTCTGCACATCACAGCTCCCTTCCAAGGAATGCTAAAATCCATCAGTCAGCCACTGCAGACAGCTTCTCTTGGGAAACACAATTATTGCTCCCCATTTTAACTGTGGATGGAACTAAGCTCAGGCAGCAGGACTGTTCGGTCTTCTGTCAAACTTTTAATGTCCCAGGAATATTGAAGCCAGTTTAAATAGCTACAGTAGATCCTCTGAAAAGAGCCCTCTGCCTCTCTCACCCCATTTACAGTGTGCAAAAATATTACTCTTCCTTCTCCCTGAAACACTGTAATGAAATATTTTCTGATTGTCAGGTGTAGGTATTAGCAGAACATGTATATTTTTCAACTACTCTTGTGCCCACACACAAATACTGAGACAGGAGAGAAATGTAACACACAAGAATGAATGGTGAAACTTGCTGTTTTAACAAGTTGGAAATGAAAACATAATGTGGTACGCAAGTCATTAATTAATTTTATTACAACTTTATGCCAATTTTTACTAGATGTTTTTATTGGATTAGGAATTGCACTTTGAGATTATGTTAAAGATGTGATGGTGTTTGCCTATTCTCACAGTAGATGTTAAATTTAAATGGTCTTATTTTAATATGTATTTCTTCTATAATTTAGCTTTTGCCATTTGGCAAAGTCTTTAGAGTCAAACATTTGGCACAAAATCAAGTCTAACTCTTTGCAGTCAGAGATTAATGATCTGTCCATAAAGTTCCTTTACTGTATGGTTAATTCCCTGAGCATCAAGTGCTTCCACTTACTAACATTACTTTTGCAGTTTGTAAATGACATTAACAAATAGCAGTCATTTTATGGTGGGCCTGTGGCATGACTATTTCCAGTAATGCTACCTCTTCTTCTTTCTTGCAATTAGAAGAAATATTTTAATCCAAATGGTACATTTGTCAGTGAACTGACAGAAAGAAAAGGCTAATAAGAATATCCTTTCATATGCTCTGAAAGAATCTTATCACATGTATGGATTTAGTGAACATGCTCAGTCAGTTGATGCAAGAAGAATCAGCAGTCATGCAAGAGTTGTTGTTGATTTAGACACTGATCAAGAGAAGACTCTATGCCACTACTGTTTTCCTTTTTTCCTTACAGCCACAGAGAGCCTCTGTTCTCAGACGAGGTCTGTGTGTTGATTCACAAAAAGAGAAGCCATCTCTGGTATCACTGGCTAACACTCAGTTTTAATAAACATTTAATTGATCCATGTCTTTACTGTTGTTAAAATGCATCATGGTATAACACACTGAATGTATGATATTTGATGAATTGGAGAAATGTATTGGAGAAATGTAGCAATAAAGAGAGACATATTAAATTTAATGCTTAAAGTAAAATTTTAACCTAGATAATTTCTGCTATACAAATACAAGTTCTGTTGACATAAACAATTTTTTCTAAAGAAAAATTTGTCTTCTTGGGCTCATTCTTGAACTTGTCTGATCAAAACTACCATATTATAGCCAAAGCAAAAATAGGTTAATTGTAATAATTTTAAATCTCTTCCTAATGCAATTTGTAAAGATCTTCTTTGCTGTTTTTTTTTATCTCATTGTGAATTCTATGCATTCTCAAATAATTGCACACCACCTATGAAGGCTCGTGAGAACAGTTCCTACTCTGTTTCACTGAGTCAGTGATACTCTGCATCCATAAGGATCAACTCCAGCATGTGAGTCAGAAGTCAGGATAATTTCTTATAGCACCACAGGTGTCCATTTAATTTCACAGTTTGTAAACTGAAGTAAAAGTACATGGTTGTTTTACTGCATTTTAAAACAATCTTTACATTTCTGTGTTGGTCCTAGAGATTTGCATGTTGATACACCTGCTGTTGAATTCTATTAACTTCTTTACTGGAATATTTCTCCTTGCCTTTTTACTTTTTGCTCATGCAAACACGTTGTATTTGGAGGACACACTCCCAATTCTCTAGTTATTTATACAGATCTTTTTATTAACTATTTGTGAAAAGAAACAAATGCCAAGGCCTGAACATTTTCACATCATGCAGCTCCACCAAAAGCGAATGAAACATGGAGAGCCTTGAAAGGTGGAGATTCTATGAAAAAAATACAAGTGGACTGCAGAGAAAGGATGATGGCTATAGACCATGCTGCTAGAGTGAAATGGTTGTTCCTGTCAGAGTACAGACTCAGATATTGATAAGCTTAATTCCATGTACCTGCAGAAAGATAGTGCCTATGGCTTCAAGAAACAATGGTTTCTCGCTTTTATTCTGTGTGAAATATGCCTGTGCGAATGGAACTGCCCTCAGAGAGAAAACTCCACAAAACTTGGAAGCAAGAGAATAGGGGTGTTTGTGCAACAATAGTTTTCTTATAAATAATTAGCTTTGTGTAAGGAAGAAATTGCTTTTGTTGGGAATTGGGATGACATTTTGATCTCTGTATGAGATTCAACTCAAATAAAGGATATATGGTCAAAATCTGCTTGCCTAAGGATGTCTAGTATATTCCCAGAATATCCTGTTTATAATTATATCGCTTCAAAAATAAGGAAACTTGAATAATTCAAGTATAAAATTTCCATTGGAGTCAATGATACCAAGATTTAATTTCTGGATGTATGAGGAAGAATGAATTTGACTGTTAAAGTGTAGCCTTCATAATGCATTTCATTTCAGGTTTCATTGGACCTCACACAAACATGACTGATAGAATGGAAAAGTTTTAATTAGCTGTCAGAAATACACTTCCAACATGTTTTCAGGAAAATATGCTTTCAAGCCCATGTACACTTTGCTACATTTTTTGTGACAAATGATATTTTTGCAAGAGTGATCTATTAATACCCAAATGGAATTTTATTTTTTAAAGCTACTTCATTGAAGGAATGTTCTGAAGCTTTTAAGTAACTTGAAGTACATTTAGAAGGAAATTCTGGAGTTGCTGAAGTCAGCAGAAATTCTGTTACTGATTTAAACAGGAGCAGAATATCACTTTTCTTGGTTTATGCCTTCTTTCAAACAAATACAGAAAGGCTATTCTACTCTTCTTCCTACTTGTTTGTATTAGCATTTGTATCAATGAGCAGTTGAAAGTTCATTAACAGAAACAGCTCAGGTCTCAATATATATTTCCTGTGGTTATATGGAGTGGGATGTAGTTCAGGTGCTAAATTTGCAAAATTAACTATAGGTAAGGTTTTTCAAAAGCACTATATATCAGTTATATGTGTTTCCTTTGAAATTACTGGGATTTTTTACTTTTAAATAATTTGGAGCAGGGTAAGGAAGAAAGCTGACTACTTTTTAAGATGCTAGACTGTGATTAAGTTGGCATAGGGTACAACCTCAGTCCATTTCATGTTGAGAAAAAACCTCTTTCATTTGCTTCAGTTAAAATTGGTGGGTTTGACACAAAAATTATAGTGGTGTTAAATTATATAAATATTGCAGGCTGAGATTTTAGTGATTTGTAAGATCTAAATGAAGGATAAAATGTTGATCCTTTTTCAGTGAATAACACTTTAAAAACAATTATATAGACTTTGTTAGAATTAGTTATATGGTGATGTACTGGTGGGTATGAGTAAAGTTATTAGAATCTGCTCTAAAGAGGGAAAAGAAAACAATATTTGTTTTGTAAAGTGTACAAAAGTACTGGCTGCACCAACCAAATGACAACTTTCTCCCCATTAAATATATGTACTATTGCACAGAGAAACGAATGGTATAAGTATGAAACTCACATTTGCTAAGTTTTGGTTTTACCCAGAAACAGTGGGCCAAATAAACACTTAAACTGAAAAATGATTACTTTACTCAGCTGTGAAAAGTGACCTGTTTAACTGCAGCAGTTGTGGGTTATGGCTTGTAAAAAGTATTATGGCATGAATACAGTCATTTGACCATTTTAACTGCTTGTTGTTGCATTATGTAAGTTTCATATAGTTAAATTTCAGGTATGTAAAATTCATATAAAGTTTCCATTACACATGTTAAACTTATGAAAACATTGTCCTGTTCAAAATAATTTTTCCTTACTTTTTTTTTGCATATGAAGTCTATTTTAGCTGTTTGAGATTAAGTTAGAAGGTATACCTGATTTCTTGCACTAGAGTATGAAATATAACACTGGTTTTAATGCTCCCATAATGATGCTTTGTGTGTGAAAAACTACTGGCTTAACTGACCTCCAGTTAGCCCTTAGATAATTTTCCATCCTTTCCTGCAATTTGGTCCCTTTTTATAATACATAGACCAATACCTGCTCTAAGCTGAGCTGAAGAGTAGCCAATAGATGACATAACAAGCAAAAATATGTATATTTTGTTCTTACCACTTTCTGTATACAATCATTCAAAAGAGACTGGTGAAATGGAGAAAGATTATGCTTACATGGTAAAAAGAGTGTTGGGCCCCAGATATAGGAAGTTCACAGAATTTGTTGGTCAGTGGAATTGCCCAGGAGCAGATTCAGACTCTGCTACATTGCTTCCTGTCCAAGGCTAGATGAGTGCAGAATGCAGGTTCTAAATGTAAGATGGACCATCACCTGGACTTCTGGGTATGTACATTTACTCAGCCTCAATATTTCTACATCCTATATTACCCTTTTGCCCCATTAGCTACCCATGTTAACTTTTTAGTGATTAAGAGTCATCCTAGGCAAATTTCCAGAGAAGTCCTGTTCACTAGGTCTGCTCAGAACACCCTTATTGCACAGAAGACAGCACATATAAATATAAGGGCAGCTAAATGTTCATTGCCATTGTGGAAAAAATTTTGCTGGAGAACATAGGATTAGTAGTTTCCTTACTTTCTTCTGTGCAATAGCTGATTTTCTAGCATACTTACCCAGAAAGTAAACCTCTGTATTCAGGATCATCTGGACCTGAGAAGATTTAAATCATCTGCTCCCCAAACACTGCTCTTATAAGGCATGGCTAAGGATTATGACTTTGAAACTGTACGCACAACTATCAGCAGTTAAGGATTTTATCATCTCCTCTCAGATCGTGTTGTCAAATCTGTGTCTTTTGTTTTCTAAATAAATGCTTCATAAACAAAGGAAGTCTTGTAGGAAGAAAAAACTCATGAATAAGAATATTGTGTTGACAGGTTAATAATATTCCCTTTCCGGTGGTTAATAAGTCTCATACCTTTGGTCTACAGGATAATGAGACTAAAGGTACTAAATTACATTTTTCTGTTAATTTTGAACTTCTTATACAAAGTTCAAATATTTCCAAGGTACCTAGTACACCAGTAGAACCAGAATAGTTACACACCAGTAAGGAGATGAGTTCAATGGAGGGCAGGGATCACCTCATGATGTCAGTAGAAGTAATATTGCACTGATTTTGGCTCCTGTTTACAAAACATGCAATCAAATGATTTTATACAGAGTTTATAAACAAATCTATTGGAATCTTTAAAGCTAATCACATGCATTATCCCTTTATATACAGAAGTAAAGGTGAGCAGCCCAGTTCCCTCGTAAAGACACATGCTGTGCAGGTCAAACAAGTAAGAGACAGTCACTTCACCCCTTCTGACGTGCAGTCTTAGAGTCTCATGTGTTTTAACCACAGCAGCTGGAGGGGATAGCTACGTTTGGCTGGTCAGGTCTGAAAAGTCTGGAGCCCTCAGCACAAAATGTGGACATGTGAGTCCAGAGGAGATGATCAAAAGGCTGGAGAACCTCTCCTATGAAGACAGGCAGAGTGGTTCAGCCTAGAGAAGAGAAGACTCTGGAGACACCTCATTGTGGCCTTGTAGTACATAAAGAAGGCTTATAAAATGGAGTGGGACTTTTTACATGGGCAGATAGTGGTGGACAAGGAGAAACCATTTTAAACTAGAGGAGGAAAAATTTAGATTAAATATGTGAGGAAATTCTTTACTCAATGTGATAGGGCACTGCAACAGGCTACCTGGAGAAGTTGTGGATGCCCCATCCCTGGAATTGTTCAAGATCATATTGGATGGGGTCCTGGGCAGCCTGATCTAGTTTAAGGTGTCTCTGTCCAGGGAGGGGGAGGTTGGAGTTAGGAGATCTTTAAGACCACTTCCAACCCAAGCTATCTATGATTCTGTGATCATTCAGATCTGTGTAAATATTTCTTTGTTATATAATTTCCTTAACAACCCAAGATGAATTAAGTGGATTTTGTCTTTGATGAGACTATTTGCATGATCTAGTTTATCGATATAGTGAATGTTAATTTGATTCTTAAATACTTATGACAATGTAATGTATTAAAGAATTTTCTACCACTTGAATTACACAACAACATGCATTTCTATTCCCTCCATTGCTCCTATAAAATTGAAAATACATGCAGAGCAGAGAAGTTGTAGGCATGAAGGCAAATGCAATCTCCTACTGGCAACAGTCATCTTGCAGAAAGATTTGTGAGTGGGATGGATTTGAAGGATTTTAGCAAAGTCAGAAACTGATAACACCAACTCGAGCCAGGCACGATGCAGGCAGGTGCTGCACAAGCTTTCCCAGCTCAGCCTCTGCCAATGCACGTCCCCCTGACCTGCAGCACTGCAGCTGTTCCTCTCCGTGCCAAATTGTGTGGTGGTGGTTTGGGGATTTGGAAAAACACATTCTCTGCACAAATACATTTCAGGTCTCCAAAGGGCAGTGAATTAACCCACTGTATCACTTCCAGTTTAATGAATTTTTAAATTCCTCTTTCTAAGCACAAAAGCCTCCTGTTTTTCTGCAGGGCAAAGCAATGGGTGTCCTTTTCATTCTTCCTCTAACTCACTGTTACATTTTGATCTTTGCAGTTTTGCTGCAATATGCTGCTTTAAAAACGAGCATAGTTGTCTTATGGGAAGAATAATATTCTTTGAACCATAGTTATTAAATTAACAAGGTAAGAGAGGAAATATTTGAAAAATTTGGGAGCAGATTCTCTACCCTTTGAAGCAGTGATGAGCTCTCTGTGGTGTCAACAGAGGGCTTGCTGGAAAGAGATATTTTTCTTATCTGGCTATTAAAAGACTACTCACCTCACTAACTGTTTTGATATGTGTTTCATAAAACTGCATATGAGTCCTGAACAACTATGTTTTGAAAGAGATCTCAGTTTTTTAAGTGTAGGTAGCACTTTTCTGTCCTGATTCAAGAGCAGCCTTGTGGAAGACATGCAAGACTTTAGCTCATTGCTGGCAGGGAACTACAGGATCAAAGTTGTGAATTCACTGATAGTAAAAGTGAGTTATGATGATGTAATGAACTATCAGAAAGTCTACTGATTCACTGACAAACATTCATATTCATGTTCTCTGTCTTTTTGAAGGACAGGATTTTAATTTACTGTGTTTAATGTAGATGTGGATGTGTGGTAGATGACCTGGGCTGTGCAGTAACCAGTTGCACTGAACACTCATCACATTTCCATATTTAAAATAAGCCATGGATCACTGATATAGATGATCTCCAGTTCTAGACATTTCATTTGTTTTCATTCTGGGATGAAAAAAAGAAAAATGCTTAGCAATACTGTTTTTGCTTATGGTAGTTTTTCACTTTCAGATTTGAACACAATGGCTAGCAATGAGACTTTGAATGACAACTTTGTTGCCATTCATCCTGTCCCTTAGATAAGAGTTATCAAAAAGTAGACTCATAGACTGACTTGGGTTGGTAGGGACATTAAAGAACATTTAGTTCCAACTCCTCTGACAGGGGCAGGGATGCCTTTTACTAGACCAGGTTGCTCAAAGCCCCATACAGCCTGGCTTTGAACACTTCCAGGGATGTGACAACCACAACATGTCTGGGCAAGCTGTCCAGTGTCTCATCACCCTCATAGTAAAGAATTCCTTCCTAATATCCAATCTAAACCTTCCCTCTTCCAGCTTAAAGGCATTCTCCCATGTTCTATCACTCCATGATCTTGTGAAAAGTCCCTACCCAGCTCTCATTGTAGCCCCTCATTGAGTAATGGAAGGTGCTATGAGGAGTACTGTGAAAGGAATATTTGCAAGGGTTTTCTTTATTTTCTTGAGCATCAGGTCAAGCTGCATCAAAAAACCACCACACTTCTACTTTCCCTTCCTCAAAAGAACTCCCATTCTGCACGACCAACTTTGCCCTTTCCCTAGAAAGAAAAGCTTGATTTTTTTCCTTGACCATTTGTTTTCACTTTGGTGATTATTCCATTTTATGATATTAAAAAACTATTATTACATTTTCTTTCTTTAAATAAAAGGAAAGTACCAATTTTTTAGAAACAATAAACTTAGAAACGTGGAGGGAGAGAAGGAATACCAAGATGTTTATTTATTGTACAAAGATAATATTTTCCAACCATGGGACACATGTCGCATCACAGGGATAGTGAAAGACATTTTAGTTATTCTCCAGAGTTCCTGATTCTGTTAATATCTTTAGTCACATGCTGCTTATTCTTGGGAATTCTTTTCAGAAGGGGAATATGTCTGATAATGTAAGTTGAAAACTTGAATCTGTCATTGAGGAAAGCAACAGCCTGTGTATATTTTCTCNGCTATCTATGATTCTATGATCATTCAGATCTGTGTAAATATTTCTTTGTTATATAATTTCCTTAACAATCCAAGATGAATTAAGTGGATTTTGTCTTTGATGAGACTATTTGCATGATCTAGTTTATCGATATAGTGAATGTTAATTTGATTCTTAAATACTTATGACAATGTAATGTATTAAAGAATTTTCTACCACTTGAATTACACAACAACATGCATTTCTATTCCCTCCATTGCTCCTATAAAATTGAAAATACATGCAGAGCAGAGAAGTTGTAGGCATGAAGGCAAATGCAATCTCCTACTGGCAACAGTCATCTTGCAGAAAGATTTGTGAGTGGGATGGATTTGAAGGATTTTAGCAAAGTCAGAAACTGATAACACCAACTCGAGCCAGGCACGATGCAGGCAGGTGCTGCACAAGCTTTCCCAGCTCAGCCTCTGCCAATGCACGTCCCCCTGACCTGCAGCACTGCAGCTGTTCCTCTCCGTGCCAAATTGTGTGGTGGTGGTTTGGGGATTTGGAAAAACACATTCTCTGCACAAATACATTTCAGGTCTCCAAAGGGCAGTGAATTAACCCACTGTATCACTTCCAGTTTAATGAATTTTTAAATTCCTCTTTCTAAGCACAAAAGCCTCCTGTTTTTCTGCAGGGCAAAGCAATGGGTGTCCTTTTCATTCTTCCTCTAACTCACTGTTACATTTTGATCTTTGCAGTTTTGCTGCAATATGCTGCTTTAAAAACGAGCATAGTTGTCTTATGGGAAGAATAATATTCTTTGAACCATAGTTATTAAATTAACAAGGTAAGAGAGGAAATATTTGAAAAATTTGGGAGCAGATTCTCTACCCTTTGAAGCAGTGATGAGCTCTCTGTGGTGTCAACAGAGGGCTTGCTGGAAAGAGATATTTTTCTTATCTGGCTATTAAAAGACTACTCACCTCACTAACTGTTTTGATATGTGTTTCATAAAACTGCATATGAGTCCTGAACAACTATGTTTTGAAAGAGATCTCAGTTTTTTAAGTGTAGGTAGCACTTTTCTGTCCTGATTCAAGAGCAGCCTTGTGGAAGACATGCAAGACTTTAGCTCATTGCTGGCAGGGAACTACAGGATCAAAGTTGTGAATTCACTGATAGTAAAAGTGAGTTATGATGATGTAATGAACTATCAGAAAGTCTACTGATTCACTGACAAACATTCATATTCATGTTCTCTGTCTTTTTGAAGGACAGGATTTTAATTTACTGTGTTTAATGTAGATGTGGATGTGTGGTAGATGACCTGGGCTGTGCAGTAACCAGTTGCACTGAACACTCATCACATTTCCATATTTAAAATAAGCCATGGATCACTGATATAGATGATCTCCAGTTCTAGACATTTCATTTGTTTTCATTCTGGGATAAAAAAAAGAAAAATGCTTAGCAGTACTGTTTTTGCTTATGGTAGTTTTTCACTTTCAGATTTGAACACAATGGCTAGCAATGAGACTTTGAATGACAACTTTGTTGCCATTCATCCTGTCCCTTAGATAAGAGTTATCAAAAAGTAGACTCATAGACTGACTTGGGTTGGTAGGGACATTAAAGAACATTTAGTTCCAACTCCTCTGACAGGGGCAGGGATGCCTTTTACTAGACCAGGTTGCTCAAAGCCCCATACAGCCTGGCTTTGAACACTTCCAGGGATGTGACAACCACAACATGTCTGGGCAAGCTGTCCAGTGTCTCATCACCCTCATAGTAAAGAATTCCTTCCTAATATCCAATCTAAACCTTCCCTCTTCCAGCTTAAAGGCATTCTCCCATGTTCTATCACTCCATGATCTTGTGAAAAGTCCCTACCCAGCTCTCATTGTAGCCCCTCATTGAGTAATGGAAGGTGCTATGAGGAGTACTGTGAAAGGAATATTTGCAAGGGTTTTCTTTATTTTCTTGAGCATCAGGTCAAGCTGCATCAAAAAACCACCACACTTCTACTTTCCCTTCCTCAAAAGAACTCCCATTCTGCACGACCAACTTTGCCCTTTCCCTAGAAAGAAAAGCTTGATTTTTTTCCTTGACCATTTGTTTTCACTTTGGTGATTATTCCATTTTATGATATTAAAAAACTATTATTACATTTTCTTTCTTTAAATAAAAGGAAAGTACCAATTTTTTAGAAACAATAAACTTAGAAACGTGGAGGGAGAGAAGGAATACCAAGATGTTTATTTATTGTACAAAGATAATATTTTCCCACCACGGGACACGTCGCATCACAGGGATAGTGAAAGACATTTTAGTTATTCTCCAGAGTTCCTGATTCTGTTAATATCTTTAGTCACATGCTGCTTATTCTTGGGAATTCTTTTCAGAAGGGGAATATGTCTGATAATGTAAGTTGAAAACTTGAATCTGTCATTGAGGAAAGCAACAGCCTGTGTATATTTTCTCAATATAGTAACAAAGGCAGATGTTTTAAATGTTGGAACAAAGTAAGATTTTTATAATGTCAAAATATGGACACAGAAATAGTAAAAAATAAGCAAATCATCTCTTCTTCCAAGCCCCCCAGTAGAGAATTGCTTTTAGTAAAAAATTACATAAAATAAAAGCCCCCAAACAAATAAAAGCCCCATTAATCTTATCTTCTAAAAATATATAGCATTTTGATGAACATGAGGCATTTTCCCTTGGGAAAAGGAAAGAAACTGAGTGATACATCACAAATCTATGAATTAAGTTGGATCAGTCTTTAAGAACATGCTGGATGAGTCCGGGAGGGATTTTTCAAAGTGGAAGAAGTTAGACCTTTCACCTTCCCAAGGAGATGTACAAATTCAGGTTTGAATAGTGCTGCAGAGAAGAGGATATTCTATTGCACTGGGCACATAATAAGAGGGAAACTTTACCCTGGAAAGATTGTGATCTAAGATGTATGACAGACAAAGAGTATGAGAAAAAAAATAAAAGCGGCTTAGTTGCTGATATCTGCAAGTACAGATGCCCTCCTGGCCCTGCTCAGTGCTTGGTCCTCTGAATGACTGTATCCAGATTATCCACACACTGGCTAAAGTTGCATGAAGCAACTGTACTCTCTGTGATGATCTCTTCCAGTCCAGCACCTTTTCTTGGTGGTGTTGGCTTGCAGCTGGCAGGACAGAGAAGCTGAACAGCTGTTGGATTCCTCCTTGTGCAGCTGCTCATATCTGGGTATTTAAGGACTTGGTATTGTGTGACTTCAGAGGGCATGAAAGTCTTTGGAAGTGCCCCAAAACTGGCAACCCATCTGTGGTGGTGTGTCACTTAAGTTGAGAAATGGTTTGTTCCTCCCCTATTACATATTGGTATGTTCTGTTAAAAGTTTACTCCCACTTCTATGTTAAACCCTCAGACTCCTCCCCATCTCCTCCCCTTATTCCACTCCTTTCCCTGTCAATCCTCCAAACCACTCCCTTTGTTCTAGTTCCTTCCCTGTCAGTCATTAAGCCCCTCCTGGGAATTCCCCTAATACTCGACGTCCCATTCACCCATGTGACCTTCCCAACTCCTCCCCTTGTTATTATTGGTTATCCTCCTATGTCCATCCTTCCCTGACCCCTCCTATCCCAGTTGCCTATTGGCTGATCCCTATGTTTCCTCCCCCAGTTAAAAGTTGTTGCCTAAAACTCCTCAGTGCTCTTTTGGGCATGCTCCCCTGGGACTCACATCAATAAAGCTCTGGACTGTAGCACCCCAATTGAGGTGGACTCTGGACTGTAGCACCCCAATTGACTCCTCCTCGTCCTTTCCCTCCGACATCATCCAGGGACCAGCCCAGTGTAGAGCCAAAACCCAGTGAGTGGCTGAAGCTCTAAGGTGCAGCCCCATCTCTCTAGCTCAGGGGCTGTTCCCCACCTGTCCGGCGACTGCTGTCGCTGTGGCCAGCCCGGGTGAGAACAGCGAGCAGTGGCCCTGCGTGACACTCATCCATGGCTGTGAAAAAGTTGGACAAATTTAAGTAGGTAATTAAATATGCAAGAACATTTATTTTCCTAGTTCTAGGTCTATTTCTGCAATTTGTTGATTCCTAGAGCAATTTGTCTGAGTACACAGTACCAAATTCAGTAGGCTTATTTATTATCCTACTTTATGTCTAATGTGAGCATCTTCTTTGTTACAAGACCTCCAGCGAACACTGCCCTAAGGAGGTTTTATGTACACAAAGTACTAAGTAATATTGCAAATCATGTTATCTTGCTTAGCTTGCACAAATAGAAAAGTAACATTATTTACCTTATCTACATAAGAAGATCTAGCCCTTCAAGATACCTGTGTTGTATGAAGGTCTTATTGCAGGCAGCAATGTTGAGTGCTTCAAATCCCCTTGCTTTAAAGGAATGCAGAACTATTTCTAACTTACTGAAAACTGTTGAATCGCATTGTAAACTCTTTTGTCACATCAAAGAAAATTACTTTCATTAACTAGTAAATAGGCACACTTTTTCAATAGTTGTGTCTTACAAAATAGAATTTGGTAACAGTTTCTCTTTGATGATAGATATGTCTTAAAAGATAAAATGTCTCAGAACCTCTTGGAAATTCAGAGAACTTTGAATACTCCTTTGAATTCAGCAACAAAAACATCCATTAAAAGATTTTGAAAGAAAATATTGACCAAACCCACATAATAACTTTCTTTCACTTTTAAAACTTGGCCTGATCACCACTGAAGTCCAAATAGGCTTTACCACTAGTTTCAGTGAACTCAGGAATGGTAAAACATGCTTTATTGACTTAAAATAAAATGAACGCTTGTAGTTACATTGTCAAGTAGATGTAGGGTCAATGCTTGTTTGACAAATCTGAAATTGTTTTTTTTTATAATCAAGGAAGGTTCATTATCTTTACAGGTTAATGTATATGGCTCCCCCAACATGCTTTCCATTCAAATCAAATCTCTGTCTGGATATGAAATGTAATTAATAGTCAGACATGGAAGACTACTGGAACTACAGGCCTTCTTTTACTGTATATGCATTAGAAGAACAGTAATTTTAGAGGCTATGTAGAGCAGTTCTGTATGCCATAGACCTTCCACAAACAGAAAAAGTAGGGCCATCTAAAATGCATAGATTTTAATGACAGGGAGGAAGTCAGCAGGTAAGAAAATAACAGAGAAGCAAGACATCCCTCACAACTGCACTTCATTATCTTGTTCAAGATCAAAGAAATCCATAATTCTAGAGAAATTAATCTCAACTTCGGCAGTCCAAATCTTATGCAACCAATGTAAGCTGGTGCTTGAGGTTCCTTCTCTTGCCAAAGCACATAGGAAATGGGCTCATCTATGTTTTCCACCTCTTCCCACTGACTGTAGGGGAAAAAAAGACTAACTTAAGACTATTAACATAACACTGAGATGCCCAAGGATAGATGAGGTGATCCTTCATGTCTGGATTTTGTAAGCTGAAAATGCTGCAGCTCCATTCATAAGAATATATAGCTATTTTCCTCTTAATTAGTTCTGATGCTCACTAAAATCACTAGAAAAATTTCTAAGAGTTGAAGTGAGTGCCTGTGCTGGCCCTTGATTGTCTGTGGTAGCAGGAGATTATCACTGTTACAGCTCTGTTCACAGCAAAGCACAGCCCTGAGCACATGATCCAGGAACACTCTTCATAAGATGACATCAGCTGCTGCTTTAGGCCATGCAGTAAGCGGACTAAAACCATGACGTATACATACAATTCTTTATAAAGTGGGATCAGCTCAGGTCTCACCACTGCAGAGTTTTAAACCCTTCTATGTGGAGAAATCAACCCGGTATAGTGTTAGACACTGAATAAAATCAGCCCCCTGACACTTAATAAGGTGTTCAACTTGTGCATTAACCTGTAAAAGCAGTTGATTTAGTAACACTGAACTACAAAACTTAACTTGTGAAGCATTAACAAGATATATTTTTCTTTCTGTAAATCTCCACTAATCTTACAGCAGATGAACTGGTTGCTCAGCAGTGAGTAAATAAACATGTCACTTGGGGACAGATTATGTGAACTTGTTGACAATCATGTTCTATTGCTTGATGCAATTGCACATGTTAAGGAAAGATCTTTTAAAATTAAGGTGTAATTTATTGCCAAACTGGTCACTAATTTTGCAGTTTGTTGGGTGACAGAACCTGTGGTGAGAGAGCAGAAAATACGAGAAGAGCAAAACACCAAAGCATTTTGTGAAATTATAGATAGTCAAAGGGTTAACAGAAATTCACAAAGAGGCAGCACATCATGAGGAACAATAATTACAATAGAACAGATTCTAAAGAAATTATGCTCTAGGACATAACAAATATACTCATCCCTGACAAACTAAATGACAGAACGTTGGACAAAGAAATACAAGATGATCAATTAAAATTTAAAAATAAGCCCTGTCTTGTAAGACCTGTAATGTAATTAGCAAATAAATTACATGGCCATTAGCCAAGATGGATACTAAAAAAGATCAATGTAGATCAATGTGTAGGTTCTACCATTTAAAAGATACTAGCAACTGTGGAGCGGTAAAATGCAGAACTTTCTAACCTAATTTAAGATTAAACTATTGCCTTTAATGACATGTATGATTTCTGTTATGTGTTCTGAAAACCCTCAATTAGAAAGAAGTCTGTATTACATAATCTATCTCTTTTAAGATGTATGCTGTATTTTGAGCAGTATGATTTACTTTTGCAGGCTGGATTGTAGCATTCAGAAACTGAAAGAGCAGCTTGCAGTGATCAGCACACTTTGGAACATGTGTTTGGTGTTTTTTTTCAAAATCACAACCATAACTTGTAGCTATTTTTCCAGCTAAGGACCAGGCCAGCCCATGGAGATAATGCTGCCCTGGTATGCCTACCCGAGCTCTCCTAATGATGGAGAATGTTTCTTCAGTTAAAAGCTGTCTCCTATACACCCTGTCTACTCCACTAATTATTTTTCTTTCTTTGGTGCAGGACTTTGTCTCTTCCTTTTTGTCATTCTTTACCAAGTCCCTGCAAGAAAATGAGGTTTGCTGAGACCACTAGAGCTGTGTTGCTGTATGCTATTTAGAGGGGATTGACTTGTGCTTCAGAAGCTGAACAGCCAAAGGATTTAATCTCACACTCTCGGGGTACATTTCATAGTAAAAGTGGTGAAAACATGGCATTAAAGCAGCAAAGAAGGGGACCCGATTTAGAGGCAGGAAGCCAGATGTTAATTAATAAAACCAACATAACAGGGCTGTTTGGCTTGCCGAGAACATTCTCTCAGCTGCCTGTTTGTAGGCTGCTCCCCAGTTAATCAGTTCTGCTGCATTAAATTTCTTTAAAAGAAATTTTCTTCCCTGGTTGCTTAGAGCCCTGTTGAATCAAGCTGAAAGCTCTGTGAGGGGTGCTGAGCCAGGCCAGCGAAAGTAATTTATAGAACGTTACAACTCTACTGCTACCTTCAGCACTGTTCAATTTACATCTGCAAATGTCCCTGCCTGTTTCACACAGACAATTAGGCTCATTCTGTGAGTAGTGCTCGCTCAGATGGCTCTAAGTCCTGAGCAAGGGTGAGTTTTCATTTGTCAGGCTGAAGAGTTACTACCCCTGGCACAAGGACCCAATAGTATAGATATGACTGTGTTGCTTTTTCTGTAGCTTCTGCTGTACATTGGGCATTATATCACCGCAAGTGTAAGTCATTGTTTAAAGCAATATGTCTTAAAATTATTGAGTTGTGCCAAAGTTCCTATCATTTAAATCTCCCAAGAAGAGATTTCACACTCTTATGTCAGCCAGAATAATGCATTGTTTTCAGATGTTCACAGAAGAGAAGTTAGGATCAGCAAAAGAGAATGTAAAAGTTTATTCATCAATGAAATCTTTATTAAACAAATTAAGTGGATTATTTCTCTATCAAATATACTTTACCTAGTGCTTATATTAGGCTAGTGTCTAGAGAGTGCCTCAGCTGTTGTGCCAGAATAAGTGAGCAGTAGTATCAAGGAGACATTCTGCCCCAGATGTTACAGTCTTAGCATATGTTTGTTTAACTATGCAGACTACCTGAACGTGGCAAATAATTTGTGTATTCTTTCAGAATGCCATAGATAACAATAATGAAATAAAGAGGACGCTCTGTTTTTCTTCAAGTAATGCTTCAAGAATTTCTTGCAGATATGTGAGCTGAACTTAATCTGAATGATTCTATGATTTTGATGGGAAGTGATGTGTTCTGAAGTATTCAGAGGACTACAGGCAAGACTAATTTGGTTGCCATTGGACATGATTAATGTGTCAGCAAAGTGTAGGACTTCAGTTACTATATGGAATTAAAAGTCTCAAATTATTCTATTTCAAAGTTAGAAGAGATGATGCCTTATAGGTGGAAAATATAGTATCTTGGACTTTCAAACCAGATGAGAGTACAATAGAAGTGGAAACTGGAGAACACATGAGTGCCCCTGAAGCAGTGGGGTTTAAAATGCCCATTTTTATCCTCAGGATTTCATACTGATTAGCTTGGGCAGCTCCCTGTTTGGTTCTTGGTGGACCCCAGTCTGAAGTGTTGCAGTCTCCCTGTATACTACTTAAGGCTTCTCCACAATCACACTTTATTCTGGACAGTGGATTTCGTAAATAGTGCTGGACATGTATGGCCCTTTATGGGACTAGAGCTGGTCTGTTCATTCAGATTTTGGTCCCTGGGATGATATTGTCCTTACTGGGTCAACTCAGCTCATGAACTTTTTAATCTTTTATCAGCATCCTGCCCTTGCACAAATAAAGTTTTTCCAAAAATAAAAAGCGACAATGATGGAGTCTCCTTCTGTTTACTAAAAGTGGAATAAAGCACGTTTGCTACATGAAACTTTGCACAGATGCTGAGAAGTCAGAAATCTCAGTAGAAAGCTCTGTTCTATGTCACACAGGAAGAAAAGGATGACAGGAAAATCCAGTGAACCTTGATTTGGGAGAGGAAAAACTATTATTTTCCCTTTAATGATTTCAAATCCTTTGGGGAAAGAATTGTGAAGGTGGAGGAGGAGCAAAGAAGAGGTCAACACCTTTCAGCAATAAGATAACATTTGTATGGTGGCTGGCAGGGGGCAAGAGAAGCACAAAAAAGACAGTAAGCAGTGACGTTTATTTTAGGAAGGAAAGAATCGCAGCAAATATTTTATTAAATAAAACAGAAGCTGAGCAGTCTTAGACAGCCTAATGCATGCTCCTTTGTGCAGGTTCAAGATACGGTTGCAGTTATACTTGCAGTGGTTCTGATCCAAAGTAATAAAGTCACATGAAGTGTCCCCATTAACTCTAACAAGCTTTGGATCAAACCTCTGATGAATTGTGCAGCTCACTGGCTTATAGCTCAGCTACACTAGCTGTCAAACAACCAGAAAGTCTCTCCCCTGGGTAGCTTGGCATATAACCCTTAGGTATCCTTACAAATCAACATGGGGAATGACATGCAAAGAAAGGAAAACGGGCATTTCTGATGTCAGACACCATCCGTCTTCAATTAAGTTAACTTCCGAAATGTTTCAAGTATCCAAGCTCTTTTTGAAAGCCCAATTGACCCAGAAGTCTCTAACAAAGCAATCCTTAAAACCAGCCACATCGTTAGTTTGTTTGCTTGATGGGGGGTTCTTAACGCCATAAACCTCAGTGCAGAAGTTAATAATTTCATACATTATCACTTTGAATATGCAATAGAAAACTCAAGGCAGCTGTTTGAACTTCCCTTTAAAAGAGGACAGATTGCCTTTATTGTGTGCACTACTTCATGGCTTGTTTGAGGCCAGGGCAATTATGGGATGAATGACTTCCCTTTAGCTGTTGATGTGTAGGCTTGTTGTTGTGTGTGCATTGTTTTGAGCTTTTTGTTGTTGGTTTCTTTGTTTTGTTCTGTTTTGTTTTTAATAGAACTGGAGGCCATGTGATAAAGCCACAAAAGGCTGACAGGTAATGATCAAAAAAGGGAATGGCTAATGCTGACTTGGCATTTTATTGTCTTGTAAATGTAGAATTAAAATAGCAGTTACATTTCAGTGCAGGCCATTCTTACTGGTTTACCACTCTAAGAGTGAGTGTGATTTTGTACTTTAAACACTGAAGCACT
>WEIV01012646.1:0-52998 GCA_013390005.1 Calyptomena viridis
GCTCACACACCAGCTGTGACAAGCCGCCGTCCTCCATACACTCTAAGAGCCTTCTGCACTGCTTCCTCTCTGCTGTGTTGAGTTCCCAGCAGATATCTGGCAGGTTAGAGTCTCCTACAAGAAAAAGGGCTGGTGATCTTGAGATATCCTCCAGCTGCCTATAGAATAATACATCTACCTCTTCATCCTGGTTGGGTGGTCTATAACACACTGTCATGATTTAAATGACAGGATATGATTTAATATGAAGATTATGAGACCACAAGAACTGAATATAAAGATAGGAAAACTTTAATTTGGACAAATGTACATATATGGGTGGGGCTTACCAGGGTGAGGAGGAAGGGTTACCGAGGAAAAGGAATCCTGGGAGCTTGGGGACCCCAGGGGAAATGGAGCCCCCCAAGTCCCCCAAACAGGGAATGGAACAGGGGAAATAGGAAGGGGAAGAGGTTATTGCAGGCAAACCCAGAGAGATGAAAACAGCTAGGTCGCTGCTTGCCGAGGTGCTGCCTGCTGCTGAGATGGATGTGGCAGTCGCAGTGGTGTCCCAGAGGGCGGGTTGCAGTCTGGCGGAGGCTGCTTGGAGGTTGTGGTGAAGATGGAGGCAGCAAGCAGGGTGGCTCAAGTCCTCTGTCCAGCTCCATGTGGTCTCCTCAAGAACCCCGGAGGGCCTGGCAGGGAGCTTTTATACAGTTCTCTGTCCAATCCCAACATCCCTTGCTCCTGTGTGTGCATGGTTACACTGCTCCACCCCTTTCCCTGCCTTATGAGCCATGGTCTTCCTGTCCATTGGTTGTTTCAAGTCTGTGCTCCTCCCTTTCCCCGTTCCCACCAGTGGGAAACTTGGGTCTCCATGTCCACATGGCCAACATGGTGGCTGCCCCCAGGCTGGGCTGGTGAGGGGGCCCAGCAACCCAGGCACCAGGAGAAACTGAGCCAGAATTCAGCAGAGGTAGGCAGACAGGGCATCTCCCCCCGTGCTGGGGCAAGCACCGTGGCCAGCAGCCTCCATAGGCACCCGGGGAGCTGCTCTGCGCCACCATGCCCTCCACCCGCGTTGGGAGCAAATGCCACCACGGACACCACGGTGGCAGCCTGGCACCAGCACCTCATGCCCGCTAGCAGCACATGGCACGGCCACCGCAATGACAGTGCTGGTGAAAGCACTGCAGTTTGCATGTGTGGTGGCAGAAAGCCAGAGGAGACCCAAAGCAGCTCCCCCCAGCTGGCACAGGGACCGCAGCACCGCCGTGGGGTGGCGTAGTGGGCAGTGGCAGCCCAGCAGCGGCGGGGCAGAGTGGTCACAACAGGAATTCAGGGAGTAGCGGCGGTGGCAGCCCACTGTGTCAGCAACCAGGACTGCAGAGCTGCGACGCAGCAGCCAGCGAGACAGGACACGTTCCCCCCACACCCCACAAACACACACACAGAGGCAGGGGCATACGTGGCGCTCCCCCTGCGCCAGGGGCGACTGCAGATCAACCGCCACAGCCCACCCAGGCACTAGCACACACCCCCATCGCCATGCCGGGGCATGGCAAAGGGGGAAGGGCAGCCTCTCCCTCACTTTCCTCCCCCTCCACTGCTACAAAAAAAGTTTTTTGAAACATATGCCTGAGCCATGACACAGACTCCAACTGGGATGTCAGTCTTGTTGGCCTTCCCTCTGATTCTTACCCATAGGCTCTCAACCCAACTGGCATTAATCTCAAGTTCCATGTCATCAAGAGCCTCCCTAATATACAGGGGCACCCCTCTACCCCTTCTCCCTTGCCTGTCTCTCCTGAAGAGCTTGTAGCCATCCACTGCAGCACTCCAGTCATGTGAGTCATCTCACCACGTTTCCATGATGATGACTACATCATACCTTTCCTGCTGTACCAAGGCTTCCAGCTCCTCTTGTTTGTTACCCGTACTGTGTGCATCAGTATACACGTACTTCAGTGGGGCTGCTGACTTCACCCCTCACTATGGGTTACCAGCCAGCCTTGTCTCTGTCCTGTGCCACGTGTTTTTGCTGGGTGGGGCAGGCCAGCTGCCACCTCAATTTGGTCCGATGGGCAGGGTTTGGGAAATTTCTCCTCATTGGTTGGTTTAACCCATTTTTATCATTATTGTTATTACCATTTCTTCTTGGTAAAAGAGTTACTTTGCACTTACATCTGGGCATATTTGGTCTCTCTCTGTAATGGAAAAACCAGGAGTATTGAATCTGAGGGAGGAGACTTTGGTCTGAGATCCCTGCCCCTTCAAATTTTCTCAAACTGAGACATGCATCTAATAGGAAGAAGAATAAGCATCATCAATTAGTTACCTTATTACTATTTAACATATGCAGTAGGGCATGGCAGACTTTATAATGCAAATCTCAGCCCCTCAGAAATGCAAAGCGTACAACCATGCATGATTGCTGGCACAGGGACACTGGGGAATGCCAGAATGAAGTGGGGATTACCCAGGCAGAGGAGAATGAGGCCCCAGCAGTCTCCTAGCTGGTTCCTTTTTACTTTCTGTGCCTTTGCATATTTCAGCAAACACCTATAACCTGATTACCCCAGGGACAGCTATGGAGGAGAAGTGGCAGTATGGCTTTTTGACCCCAGCCAGCCTGCATAGACAGCCTTGAATTTAGACAAAGTGCTACACACTGGTCCAAGGTAAATTAAGCAGGATAGGAACAATTAGTAATCAATAATATCTCTTTCTCAGTATATCTATAGGTGAGGATATAAATCAAAGGTTTGGGTTTCAGGCTTTTGTGGGGACACCAGGTTGTGAACACACCTGGTTTTGCCTGCTCTCTCAGTAAAAGAGACATATGGGTAGGAATAGCTGGTAGCAGTTGAACTTCACTTAAAATGGCAGTAGGTCGCAATCACATGATAATTTTCAAAGAGGACAAGGTCTGTTGCTAGTTGTAAATGGAGAGAGCAGCATGTGGGAAGCAACTCAATTGACAGGACCTGAAAGGTCATGTAATAGGGTTCAAAGTCTGTTTAACCACGCACATCTGAGTTGGGAAAGTGCCTAAAAAAGCAGGCACAGGTAGGTAGGTGAGGCACAGATTTCTGCATCAAATCACACTGGGCTAAAATGCTTGAAAAGTAAAGCCCTCTGCACAGCAGCCATGTTGTTAATGGCTGCATCCCTGTGCTCCCCCCACCATCACATGCATGGGCAGACACACATGGGCTAGCAGCCGCCCATCACTCTGTTTCACATCCCCCCTTCTTCACATCCCATGAGGCAGGGGGTATGATGAAAGCAGGCACAGGCAGCTGTGGCCAGAGTGATAGGAAAACCTAGAGATTCATGTAGTTCTTGTAACCAGATCTCTGGTGTCCAGAGGGGTTGAACACATATTTCTGTGTGCATTTTGCACCTGTCTGGACAACCTTGCAGCCTGCACTCTCCTTGCAGGCTGTGGCAGAGGGAAAGGCAGGCTGCTCGTTGAGAGCACTGAAGGGATGGCAGAAGTCAGGGGCTGCAAAGCCCACAGCAGAAGCAAGCCTGCCAAGAACCTGAGTTCATGAGAGGGATCATCATCTGTCTTTTGGGGTGTCCTCATGTAAGGAGGAAAAACAAAGCAGACGACGGGTGTCTAAACACACATAGTGTCAGTGATCAAAGCCCCATGGCATTGGTAGTGGCTTCTGTGAAGTCCCAGGACACCATCGTCTCTCATACTTGGGGACCCAAGGGTGGTGAGGAGAGGGTGCAGGTTAAGGGGAAACTGCTATGCCTAAATCCCACCAGACTATCTCACCAACCTTGCTGGCTGGGAAGCTACAAGGCATTTTTCATCCATTGGGAGGAATTACTTAAAGGACAAAATACCTGAGGGACTCCAGATTTGGGAGAACAGAAAGCATTTGTCTGAGCTTATTTCAGGGAAAATAATACATTTCCTGCACAGTTAAATGTGAATGCAGAAGCTTTTAACCTATAAAAGGACACAAACAACCCATGCAACAAGAGCAGTTCAGAGACATCTCATTTACTTAGAAGCAGAAAGACTTGACAGTAAAAACCAAGGGGATGGAGAGCTTTAAAAAGGGACATTTTGAACAGTGTTTAACCTAGTCTGAAATACTTAAGCCAATATTCAGCCAAAAGTTCAAGGAAAAAAAAGCACTAATTCCTTTGAAAACTTTTATGAAACAATCCTACTTGTACTCACAAATATCTTGAATTAGCTCTTTGTTAAATCAAATTGGTCTTTCCTTTTAGACCAATATTATGGGTCAGATACGAATTATCCACCCCTTTATTTTACACAAGAGGCTATTTGCTAAATGCTGTCGTAGTTAGCAGTCTTAATATTATTTCATCATATGATTTTGTTTGGCATTTAAGCTTGGTTAAAATAAACCTCAGGTAACCTAGATTTTTTTTTAAAATAGAATAGTCATTATTTGAATCGCAGAAATTATTTTTTTTTTGTCTTCTGCAGTTCCATATATGCTTCAGGACTCATACATGATTTATGTGTATGCATACCTACTCCCAACATCAGTTTGAGTGTTGCAACTTGAGCTGCTGCATTCAGTCACCTGCTAAGCTGTTAGAGACCAGACCAAAGAGACCAGGGTAACACTCTTCTAGGGACCACTCCCAACAATGAAACTGCACCTTGAGGAAAGGAGAGATTCAGCAGGGGAAGGTTTTCTGCCCTAAATTGCATCTCTTTTCTATCCTTCTTGGCTCTGAAATCACTTGCTTCTGGCCCTGCAAAACCCCAGGACATAAGGTGTTTGCAGCCTGGCTGCAGCCCAGGTCACAGACAGTCTTGATCCTCTGTAGCCTAAAGAAGACACTCTAATACTGGTAAAATCCTTCTCGAGCAAAAGTTCCTTTATGAAGATTAAATACATTTACATGTATTGACTCCCCATCTCTTTTTAAATCCAATCTGAAAACCTATATTTTCTCTCTTACCTGTACTTCTTAATTTCTCGCTCACTTGGACATTATTTACTGTTGTGCTTTACAGCTGCATTGTTAGATAGCACAGAAATCTGCAATTGTAGTTTGCACAGAAGATTATACGTAAAATAAATCAGAATTATTTATGTTACCCTAGGGAACTATATTAAAGATCAGCACATAAAATATAGCTCAAAAACATACTGCACTGCCAACTCACTTGGGGTATTCTTGATCCTTATCAGGACCAACATCTCGGGCTCTGGAGAATATGTGGGCTTGGTGAGCAGGTCAGGAGGGGTGCAAAAGGCTGGGCCCGGACATGAGAAGTAATTCCAGCTATAACCTTTCTGCAGGTAAAAGGACCATTTCCTGGTTTTCCACCAGGACACTTTTGGGACCAAATTCCCCATCCTTCCTTATGAAGGACTGATTACAGACGAGCATGAGCAATCTGCTATACAGTTGAAAAGCAGCTGAATTAGGCCTTCAGCAAGCACAAGATATGACATATTAATAGCAAAAGAGGTAATTTTGAATTAAAGAAAAAGGTGGAGTGGTCAAATATCCAGACACTCTACTTTCCATAGGGCTATACTTAAGAATATTTGTCTCCCATAGTAATTCAGGAGCTATGTCTATGAAACTTCTATAAATATGAATTATATGCCAGAAACTGTATCTTCACAAATGAGCCTTCAGAGGTTATCACTAACCCTGCAATACTCAGCAACAACTTCTAATATCCTCACATGAGATATTTAAGGGGTTTGTTTCCTAGTGATACCCAGTCATTTTACGATCCTTTTAAGAGACTGATTCATAACAACAGCTTTTGAGGCAGGAAAATGCCATGCCATTACATGGCCAGAGAAGAGAGCCCAGGGAAAACCAAAAGGCAGGGAGGTGGGGGAGGGAGAGCTGGAGGCAGGACACAGCCACTGACTTTTCCAACTGATGCCAAAATCTGCTGAGCTCACAAAAGCGTGCAGGACCCAGCAGGATGTGCTGCCCTATGTATGCACTGTGTATTAGCTAATTCAGCCAGCGTAACTTGACACATTCCTACTGCCTTCAGCAGCACTCCATCAGCCTACACCCACCGAGGCTCTTGGACCTGTGTCTAAAAGGTATATATTTCACCCACCTTTGACAGTTCTTGTAATAAATACTGTAAAGTGCATTGTTGGAACCAAATCTGCCCTAGTAGGACAGTGAAGTGGAAAACCTAAGATTTCTTTCTACCTCTGATGACTATTCTCACTCACAAACCTGGTAACATATACGAGCAAATGCTTTTTGCATACCTATGCATTTCTCTGAAGGACAGAAATGTTTTGCAATTAATTTCTATTGCTACTATTCATTATGCTACTCAATTATATTAAGTGCCCTAATTACTTATTTACAAAGGGTTAGTAATGCTGTACTTTTTACCTGACCTATATACTAAGCCTGGAGGCAACAAACACTTTCATGCATTCATCTCTTGCTAGTAGCTGTTTTCAATAGCCCTTTCTTTCCCATGAGGCATCAAGTTGGCAAAGTTTTAGAGGAATGCATGACTTTCAGTTGACTGTGAGCCCAGAGCTGTGTGAGCCTGGGAGGTTGGGTGCTTTCCTGCACTAATCTCACTGTGGTCTGTATATTTCTGGTGAAGGTAGAGACAGCTGGCCTGTGTGTTCAGCAATGGCATGTGTGGACCGGGCAATGTTGTGGTGTGCTTTTAAGTTTATCTTCCTCTTTCTAATGGTTTGTCTACCCCTGTTCTGTAATGGTTTATTCTGTTGAGTGCATACACCCCTTCTTATGTAAATCCCCTAAACTCCCCCCCAACTCCACCCCTTCTTCCAGTCCTTTCCCTATCTATCACCTAAATCACACCTTTTATTCCAGCACCTTCACTGTCAGTTATTAGACCCCTCCTGGGAAAGTCCCTAATACTGGACAGATCATAGGTGCATGTGACCTTCCCTATTCCTCCCCTTACTCCTATTGGTTGTCCATGCTTGTCAATCCTTCCCTAATCCTTCCTATCCCAGTTTCCCATTGGTCCATTCCCATGTAACCACCCCCAGTTAAAAGTTCTTGCACCCTATTGTTCTTCGCTTTTCTGGGCTTGCTTTCCCTGTCTGCAAAAGGACTCTGAGGAGCAATTGCCTCAAAGCTGAAATAAAGTTGGATTGCAGCACCCCAGTTAAGGTTCCCTGCTTCCTTTATCCACCGAAGATGCATGTGTGCTTCATCCTTCCAGGACTAATCCTGCCCAAGGGCAGACTAGGATTCTGTCCTTAAGCACAGCTCACACTATTAAGTATTGGAGCTGTGCTCCCCCTGACAGCGGCGGCCACTGTCGCAGTGAGTTAGCCTGGGCCGTGGGGAAAGTCGACAGCAACCAGACTATGTCACAGTGTGACCTCCTCAAGATGTCTGCAGAGGACAACAAGTTGTGAGGAACACTGCGTGCCAGGGCCACCACTGGTAGATGCCTGCCTAATGACAAAAGCCCTGAGGCACTGGAGACCCCACCAGCCCTGTGGACTGGCAGCCTGCTGATGCGATGCCTGGGTTGGTTCTTGGTCTTGCTAGCTCAGTCAGTCCAGGAAAGCATCATCGAAGGGTAAAAAGGTTGCACGGAGACCCTCGTGGTGGGCATACATGGTTTATTGATCCTCTGTTGCCGTGAGGCTCCAGAGGAGATCAAACCCCATGGGGGTCCAGGACAGGATCTGACCCCACTTCCTGTCTGCATGGGTTTGTAAGGGTCCAGGATTAGAGGAGGGGGTTAGGAAATGGCCAATGGGAAGGGGAGGTGGGAGTGGTGTAGGGAGGGATAGGACTGGTTTGAGTCCATATGTGGGGATAATGGGGGAGGAGTGAAGGTAGGATTAAACTGGGGAGGAGATACAGTTCTAGAACAGTCTAAAGCTAAGGTTTACAGAACTTCATATTAAAACACATAGAAACAGATAAACAGAACACATCACTACAGCCTGCCCCACAGCCTCACCTGTCCTGTTGTTTCTACTCCCTCTGTGGTTTACAGAACCACAGAGTCACACAATCACAGAATCAGTCAGGTTGGAAGGGACCACAGTGGGTCATCTGGTCCAACCTCCCTGCTCAAGGAGGGCTATCCCAGAGCACATGGCACATGATTGCATCCAGATGATGCTTCAACATCTCCAGTGAGTGAGACTCCAAAATCTCTCTGGGCAATCTGTTTCAGTCACTCACACGCTAAAGAAGTTCTTGCTCATATTCAGGTGGAACTTTTTGTGCATCACTTTCTGTCCATTGCCTCTTGTTCTGTTGCTTGGCACCACCAAGAAAAGCCTGGCTCCATCCTCTTGATGCCCATCTTTTACGTATTTATATACACCAGTGAGGTCACCTCTCAGTTGCCTCTTCTGGAGTCTGAACAGGCCCAAGTCCCTCATCCTTGTAAGAGAGATACTCCAGGCTCTTGACCAACTTAGTAGCTCTCAACTGGGTCTGTTCCAGGATCTCCATGTCTCTCAGTGGCAACCAAATTTTTCCTGCCTGTCCAAAAACATCAGGTTCAAACAGTTCCATTACCATAACTTGTTTTGTATTCAAGGTTACCTTATCTCTAGTTGGACTTTTCTTCTCCAGCTAAAGAAGCACAATTTGTCCAATACTTTTTTCATGTCTTCAAGTCTACTGTACTACTCCCACTGTTCTCTTGGCTCTAATCATGTAAGGTACCCTCTATTTGAGATGCAGTGTCCAAAATTGGACCCAGTAGTTCAAGGAACACTTTTTTGTGTGAAGCAGAAGATGTGTTTCATGTCTCCTTGTCTCCTTACAGTTCTACACGTACTGTAATCAGGGGGGTTGTCTATGTACTACTGTGTATTTCCATTTAAATCTGCATTTTTGCCCACTGTTGTTTTTGCAGCTGGTTTACTCCTTATGTCTTATGCCTTAGATTCAACCCTATTGAGTTATGTCCTAACTTTTTTCAGTCCATATCTGTACTGTCAACATTATGCAGAATGCTAATCCTGACTTCCACGCTCCCTGCAGCAGCACTGATAAGCATGATCCCTGCTCCAATATTCAGGTAACAAGTGAATTACTGAATAATCCCAGTGTTCAAAGTTGTTGAAGAGGTAGCTCGACAGATGTGAGGCTGCTGCTGCTCCACCCAGCAGCAAGGCTGAGCTTCTATTCCAAACAGACACTGGCTGCTCATTCAAATAGGAAGCACACATATAGCCTGATTGTGGTTTTCCTCTCCTTCCAGTATGTGGCCTGAGACATGTAGTCTCTGGTGTATCTGGTCCTATATCCCCAGCCACACCTGGCTGTCTTACAAGCCCTACTTCAGCTCCTGGTATTCAGATCCCCTTGTGCAGAAACAAACACAAGTCACCAGGGAAAACTGCTCACACCATGGTCTCCCCAGGTGCCAGAATCCTAGTTGAGCAGTAGTCCCCTTGACAATGGTCTGAACCACACATGTGCACATGGATGCAGAACACAGTCAATCAACTGGGAAAAGTGCACCTGGCCTTTTATCCCTTCTTACTTGTTTTCCCACACTTGTTCCTTTTCAATTCACCTTAATCTCTCTCTTTACCTCTGATTCTTCCCCAGTTGTAAGGCTTGCATATCCCCACAGCTGCCCTATAAACATTCCATAGTAAGTGCTGTACAGTCCCTGGATGCCTTTCCCCACCATCCTATTGGCCCAGGCACTGACCCCTGAGGCTCTTGAGTGCTCCAAGGAGCCTCCCCCACCTACTCCACAGGGTCTCAACCTGCACCCTGGGTCCATCACATGTCAGATGCTTTTTATGACCGTCATTTCATCCACTTGAGAACACTTGTTGCTGCATCACAGTATGGATTTGGCAGCCCTTTGGAGGAACACCATTGCTCCAATTAATGACTCTCAAGTCATCCTTAAATCAAGCTGTGTAAACACAGAAACATTTAGTCACAATCTTCAAAATAGATGGGACACAGGTGAAGAAAGAAAGGAAAATTGTGCTTAACATCAAGCACATTTCATAAAAACGTGAAAGATCTCTCTGTTTCTCCCTCTTTCCTGGCCTTTCTCCAGAACTCACTGGAGAGCACCCAACCTTGATAGAACATGGGGACTAATACAGTTAACCTCTTCCAAAGGGGTGTAACTTTCCCTTTGATATATCTGTGACTATTTCTTCCTCCCCATGATGTTTTCCTGAGCTAGTCCTGCCATCCTCTTATCAAAACAAACATTGTTCAGCTCCTCAGAGGCACAAACAAGGTTTTGCAAGGCCAAGCACTGTCTCCTGGACTTGGCCAGTTAATCATCTACTCCTTCAGTTAAAGAAGAGGGCACACCCTGTCCCCCAGCACATTCACCTCCATGTATGCAGGGTCTCTTCACACTTGCACCTAAAATTTGAAATTATTCCATATGACCACTAATGCACTCAAGCTTCAATATCTACATGGGATAGATGTGTACAAGCCAAGGCTGATTTGTAGCTGATCACAGTGGTTATCAGCCACTCAACAGCACGATCTGACTTTCCCACAGCAGCTTTCTCTGGACCATAGCATAAACATGCACAAGGCTCAAAGAGCTGGAAAGCCTCCTTCTTGCTGCTTCACTGGACAAAACTTGGAGGACAGCGCAGAAAGTGCTGGAGGGGAAAAGCTAGAGGCAGCAGAAAGATCAATCTCATACACGTGGTGAGAGCGATGGCTGCAGTTCTCACGTATATTCCTCTAAACAGAAAGTCAGTTTATTTCCACAAGATTAGGCTGTTTTGATGTTATTACCCAGCATGTGGTAGGTGAACTGAGAGCACAGATCCTCCTGTGATGTGTTTGTAACATTCCCTAGAACAATAGCACATGTTATTGGGAGGGTGAAAGTGAGAATGTGGAAAAAAATGGCATGAAGTGTGACACCTAAGCAACACAGAAATATTAAGGCATGCTAGAAATTTTAGTACTAATTTTAACATAAATTTACTGAAACTGCAAAGAGGATTTGATTGGCAAAAGAATTACTTACAGATGTATCTACACCCCGTAAAACAGACTGAAACAAATTAAGACCTATCCAGAGGTTATACACATGTAAATGAGAAGACACATTCCCCACTATGCATCCATGCATACCAAAGCGAACATTATCAGCTAGCAAAATCCTTTGTACATTTTACTTGCTGAAAATAAATCCATGCAAATGGACACAAAGGCATACACCTAAATGTAACACATAACGAGCTTAGTATAAAAATCAGTATCAACAGAATTCTAATTCATACATCATGCTACAGAAAATGCTAAATTGAGAAATGTCTGATACCAGATTACAAAATTCTCAAAAGATCTTTGCTTCAATATGCATTAGAGACATGGAAAATTCCTGTTTGATTTATTTTTCAGAAATCTCTAGAGCTCTGTCAACTTATCACAATTAATTCCAAATGCAAAAAGAGATTTATATAGCATGTGAGGAAAGAATTGGATGCCATCTCTACGTTGTGACAAGAGAGAGTGACTATTTCATACATTCTTTTGAGGTATTCCAGTTTCATTCCTCAGTTGTGACAGGGTAGCACAGAAAAAGTTTCTTGGAGTGGTGAGTTGTCTTGTTTTATACCACCAGGAAAGTGAAAAAGAAATTAGAAATATTTTTGCCTTTTCCTCATCAACAGTGACAGCTTCAGTAAAACAGGAGCAACTCCTCCAAAAGCTCTGTGCACCATTACTCCATCAGCTGGTAGGCTCAAACACATGTAGTTTCAGAGTTTGCTCAGGCTGCATGAAACACTCTTGCATCCTTGAGTAATTTAGAAAAAATACATAGACACACTGGACTTTTCACTGTAATTATTCAATGCTGATGCTATCTCTTCCAGAAACCTCAGAAATGTCAGCCATGTACACTGGGAGTTCAGGTGAGGCAGAAATATCTAAGTAAAGGAATGGCCCAAAGCAGTTGCTCATACTTGCTTTATACAAATTGCCTGCACCCTTTGCTGGTGGAGGTCACCCTGGATATGTACAATAAATCAGTCAATAGATTTAGATGGCCTGACTGGCACTCAGATACCAAATCACTGCAGACCCTGACAGTATAACAGAGGTCATTAAAGAACGGAAGTCACAGAAAGAAAACTCTTTTCCAGCCTGTTGACCATAAGCAACCACTTTCCTCAGAATAGGCAGGTAGGTCAGCCTTTTCTGCTCTCATTCTGCATCAGGGGAAACACTGCAAAAACAGCAGTGAGAGTTCCTGGCCTGCTGTGCACTGGGATTTATCTTAGGACAACCTGGGCAAGGAGGAAGTTCAGGGCATTGCTTCTGCCTCTCTTCAGCCTCCTGTACTCTAATGTTACAGACTGTGTTTCTTGCACTGTGCCACTGACAGGGGAAGGATTGCCATTGATCATCTCCATCCTCACATGCAAAAATCCATATTATTATTTTGTTGGGTGCCTTCAGAGAGGGAAGCGGCACCAGGAGCAGATGGTAAGGGGTTAGCAGCTTTCTAAAAATCAAAGATGAGAGTTTTGCATGACTAAAATGCTTAGCGAGATTTCTAAACCTGTACCTCTTGCACAAGTGCACATTATTCCCATTGCTGGATTCCCGTCTCGTGGTCAAAGTGAACTCAGAGAACTGCAGGTGATGGCACCTAGCCCCTGCCTGTAAGGGGCAAACAAAGCAAGCCTGTGGCCTTGCCCAGTTCTCTGCACTGAAAGGATTTGAGGAAACCCCTCAATTTTGGGCAGTTGGGCACAATTATCTCAAAATCTCTCAGATTTACCCTTGTGGAATAGATTCCCAGTAGGTCCCAAGGCTCACCAGTGCTGGCCAGTGCAGGCAGAGGGAGTCTCGCAAAGGGTGCCTGTGCAGGGGTCTCTCTATACAAAGTCACCCCTCTCACAGCCCATTCCTGCATGCAGCTTGCTACGAACTGTGTACATTTGGGATTGACTCTACTGCAGGTTGAGCAGCACAAGGAACTGAAGCACTTCTTTTTCACTCAAGGGCACTAACAGATGGCCTGTTGGTCACCAGCTAAGCCTGAAGGAGCCACTCAGTGCCAAACAACTCACAAAGAGGCTCCAAAACTACTTTTGACACCCTCCTTCCTACATTTCTTTGGAAGTCCACTGTTTCCCCAAACTCCATCCAGCCTTGGCCATGCTGTGAAACAATTCCTGCCTCCCTCTCGGCCCCAGACACAGAACTGTCACCCCACCCCCTTCTCAATCGTTGCACTCACAGATAGCTAATGACCCTGTGTTTATTTCCAAAAACTGACTTTGGAAACACAATCCCAACAAGGTATCCAGCAGCAGCAGCAATGTGCCCACTTTCGCTTTGCTGCCTGCCTGTTTACATACCCTCCCTCTTCACAAAGTATGAAACTGTGACTGGATCACCAATGTCTGTCAAGATTATGTCACCTATAACAGCTAAGAAGACACTTCACACCTCAGCAACCATTCAGCAGAGAAGAGGACCTTAACATCAACACAAATTAAACCCAGAGTGTCACGAAAAAACATCTCACAATTTGTGCAACTCAACCAGTTTCAATAGAAATTATCTCTGGCCCATAAGGTACAGACAATTCGTGAAATTATTAGCAGAGAAAAGGGAGAAGAGACAGAAAAACAGAGAAGAACAAACACCAGTGCATACTAAACCAAGCAGGAAAGCCACAACAGAGTACAGATGTGTTTTCAAGGGCACTGAGTGAGCTCCAGCAGCAGTCCTTGCCTTTTCCCACAGTGAGCTGCTATCTTCAGGGAAAAACATAACACAAAAAGGAGGCATAAATGTGCAGCTCCTATTCAATGCCGAAGCTGGTTATCAGCAACCAGGCCACATGTCCCATTGAGTAGCTGTAAATTTACTGTCGGCTTTTCGTGATGTATAGATAGGTTCATTGTGTGGTTATCTCTTCCGTAAAGACTGCCGGGGGGGTTGGGGGCTTTATGATATTGACTAAGGCCATGAAAATCAAATAAGGTACTGGGGCTGAAAATGTTAACCCTTTCTGAACCAGAGGGACCACTTTGTGTTTCTGAGTAGGCTGTAGTGCAGAAGAACAACAATGTGATTCATTACACGGATTAATTTACATAACACGGCTTGGAACATGGTGGGAACTTAACTGTTTCCCACCTGGGATGGTGAGATGTATTAACACATGCCATTGGGGGTGGTTGTGCAATGAGCAGGATCGGTGCTGGAACTACCCAAAGCCTGCTGCAAATACAGCTTCTCCACTGTCCAGGCATGACAGTTCACATGGCTGAAGGTGCCAGAGGTAATGAAAGACAGCAGTTTTAAATGCTACAAAATCCATCAGAAACACCCAGAGGTTCAGAAGAGACCTATCACCTTCTCTGTGCCTCCCCTCATTCAGGAGCGCTCAGGGAGCCAGCAATGGGGTGAAGCTCTGAAGCCCCTACACAAGGAAGGACTGGTCAGTCTTCAAGTCCCTCAGCCAATATCCATTCTCCAGGGCTGCCCAGCCCTGGGCTGGGGCAGCTGGTCCTATTATTCCCTCCACCTCACAGCACACGGAGATGTTAAAATACCATCAGGAGGAATCCATGGAAGGGATGATATGCAGACAGGAACACCCCAGCATTATCTTAAAAATGAAAAATGGAGTTTACTTAGCTTCAAAAGGAGTGTTTGCATACGATTTAGCAGGAGACAGAAAACATCAAAATAAATCCTTCCAACAAGGAAACCCCAGGCTATTGACAGCCCCTGGAAAAATTAAAACATCCACAGAGGTTTTTCGTTCACAGAGTATTAATTTCAGTTAAATATATAGAACACATCCTACTAAAAAGGTGTATGTTAAAATATAATGAAGAGCATCACATGATGTGGATGTCCATAAACGGTATGATTTCACCAGCCTTCTCTCAAAGTCGAAGGAGGCTTGTAGAAACAGGATCTTTGTAGAAACATTCCTTTATCTACATATTCTTTCCTAGGAAAAGAAGTACAGTTTAAAAAATGAAAGCTTAAAGAAGTCTACCTCAGTTATTAAGGTAGTTGTCTTTAATGTCTAGATTTGCATTTCATTTCAGCATTTTCATAGTACTACCTGCAGAAGTACTTTGATAATGCAAGTTTGTATTGTACAGGAATAACAGCTCTCTGAAAATGCCTCCCTGAGAAACATCTGGACACTAGGAAAAAATGGTATTACAAAAAGGAAGGAGAAAAAGTGACTTTCCTATTGATCTGAAGTTAATGATCTGTCACGGGGGGGTTACAGCTTTGCAGGTGCCTACAGTCATACAGCAGCTCTACCCTTGTAGGAGTTTGGATCAGTTGGTAAAATGTTATCTGCCAGCCACAGGAAATGAATGTAAAATTTCTACAGAGCGATCCGTATATAAAATCTAGCTACTAAACAAAATAAAAATGCTTATTAGAAGAAACTGAAAAAGTGGGTGAATTGGCAGAATGACATCTGCAGAATTTCAAAGCATTGTACAGGGAGTGTGGGGTAAGAGATGTGCTTTAGTTTACTGCTAAACTAAGCATGTGGGACAAGGATTGTTTGAGCAATAGGCAGGGGCATCCACAGCTCAGTAACAGGCTTCAGGAGGGACCTATGGCAATGACTCATACAGAGCTCTCCAGTCTTCGAACAAGGAATAAACACTTCCAACTCTGATCAGGAAAACCTGGTCCCTCTTTGGGGACAGTCTCTATGAAACAAAAAACTGTCAGTCCTGACAGTCCAATGAAAGGTTTACAACTCATTTACAAACTCACTCTGCCAGATCTGTGCATAAAGGCTGATTTGCTAACACAATCCTTATCAGTGGTGCACAAAGTGATAAATACAGGCGAGCCAAGTCTAACCACTCCTGACTGGGACAAGCAAGTAATTTTCCTCTTTTTTCTTTAAATTTCCAAAGAAGGGACATTTAACAACAAGCCCCAGCTCCCTGTGAGTCAGCCTGCAGGGAAAGGGAGCAGCCATAGCTTCCCGGCTAGTGTCAGAGTCAGTACACATCCCCTGGGATTACTCGCCAGCCTGTTCACAGTTTGATCCCACTTAACACAACCAAATATCAAAATATTTTGTTGCTAAACAGAAGACTGATTTGCTGTTATGCAAATCATTCTTATCCTAATGCACAGGCAAATGATTGAGTTAGAGCAATAGGATTAGATGCTGAATTGTCAATACAATAGCTCAATTTAGAATATAGTATAAATAAAAGAAAAAAGCTGACAGTCAAGTTTCTGGTCTACCAGTCAAATGTTTCAAGGGATGATGTCTTCTCTTTCTGCAAAAATTTCCCTAGAGGAGGGTAATGGACTAATTAAGGCAATTAAGGGCGAAGGCATCAAGGGCTTCCCTTCCCTGCAAATCACAGCAAAAATGTCACCAAGGCACAGAACCCTTTGCTTCCCTGAGTCCATATTGCCTGAAGCATGAGGGAGGCCATACTCAGGCCTTCTCTCCCTGCTGGGTCCCATTTTCCTCCAGCTGGGTGGATGGAGCTGTCATCTCCTGTCTTGCAAGGAGATGCCCAGCCCTGGGTGCCAGAGGAGACCCGGTGCAGGGCTTATGCCCACCACCACCACGCAGGAGGCACCTGTGGCACTTGTGCCATGGCCACAGTCTGTGTGTCTAGTGAGGAGCCCTCTCTCACTTTTCTAGCCCTACAGAGGAAACAGCAACATTTTTCTGTAGTAATATAATCCCAGCACCATAAAACCTGTGCTTCTCCCTAACCCACCATACAGTCCTTCACCTTTCTGTTGTCTATGGCTGCAGAGCAAGCCCAGCCTGCTGTGTCACCTTCAGCAAAGAAAGATCAGTGTAAGTGCCTGATTGCTTAAAGTACAGTACTAGTAGCACTAGGCTCTGATATAGCACTTCCTGCCTGAGACAATTTAGCTTTTGATCTCTAGCTATGCAGACATTTCTGGAGCAGAAAACAATCACAAGCAATTTCAGAAGTGAGATGCTTGATGCTTAATCTTGCACCTGTCGTAAGAACTGAAATGAGCTTTTCTTAGTCTGGTTCATGCTGCAGAGAGCTGCTGATCAACCAATGGCAAAACATTTCAAATGTCAAATAGATGCAAATCCACAAGTCTCCCTCACGGCAAAAAGCGAGAGTCACCAGGATAAAAACAATAAGGAGTTGCATCCAATATATTCTCATTAACAGCATTCTTCATGTCTCAAAAATAAGGCAATAAATCATATACAGAATAATTGGGAAAAGCAGCTACATTCGTTGTTCATTTGGGTCTTTTTTTTATCTTCATATGGGCAATTCTAGGGCAGCAAAGAGTCAAGTCTCACTTCTCCAGGGAAAAAAGCAATGCTATTTTCAGATGGGAAAGGGAGTAAGATAAGACAGGACACCCTGGAGTACACCTCATGCAGATTCAAGTACCAGCACATAAAACAAGTGGCGGCAAAAAAACCACTCTGACTAGGAGCTGATTGGGCATGTCTCAACCATAACCACCCAGCTACAGGTGTAAACTGTGACAGACATCCTGCTACTCTCTACCAATTTGCTTCTATTCTCCTGGGCGTAAGAACTGATCTCAAACACTTGAAAGCCTGATAATTTAGGATTGTCTCAAGAAATATCATACCAAAGTCCCATTTAGCTCCAAAAACAGAGACAGCCAAGGCTGGCTGGCAGCAAGGGCTTCAGAGGGGTACATGAAGCAGGACAAGTGCTTCTCCCTTGCTCCCATGCTGCTGCCATTTTAGGACCTGGCTGTGCCAGAAGGTGTAGCCATGCTACCAGGTTTGACTTGTTTTCCACACTCTTCTTCCTTCAGATTACTCACCCCTCCCTGCACCCATCAGTACTCTGGCATCCCCAGTATGCAGAAGAAAAAGTACAATTCTGTACCACGTGAAAAAGCACTTCCCTGTCTCCACTCCAAACCCGACAACCAGCTTGCTCCCTGAGTAGCACTTGGATGCATTTAGCAAACTCTCCACAATGGCTCGAGCTGTCTTTCTTTTTTTTTCCTGAGCTGAAATAATGATTTTGTATATGTACTCACTTTTTCCCTGACAGCGCCAACACAGAATTTGATTTTAGTGCAATGGACTATTTCAACATCTTTTCACTTAGCACTAGTTTTGTTTATCCTGAATAACATTTCATTGGTTGTAAATATTGTCACTATTTGCTTGTACCACCTTCTCCAGGCCACTTAGGAAGATGCTGAACACCAGACCCAGGTCTCATGTCTGTAGGACCTCCTCCTGTTGTATCAGGTGCCTGTTTTTTCCAACCCTCCCTTTTCTGCAGTTTAGTCCACAGCTAACCTCTCTGGCTAAGCCAAGGGTAATCTCTCCTGTTCCGTAATAAATGTCATTTGTTACAAGCCTTCCTTGCTTCCCTAAGGCTGATCAAGCACAATACATATGCTCATGAAATCCTTCAGAGAGTTCTTGTGGCTGTCAGGCCTGACCTTCCTCTCAGTTCCCATGTTTCTTCTCAGACCTTCAGCCAAATCTATGATCACTCAAATGAAAGCCTTGACTGACCACTAGTTCCCAGAATCACTCCTGAAGTCCTGTTCAAAGCCTGGCATAATGTTCCCACTTCCCCCCTTTAAACCCAGAGCTGATAGTAGTGCCAGATTACACAGTAATTCAGAAAATTCTTATTTGTAGTGCGTATTTTCAGGACTCCTGGGTAAACACCATCTGGTGCTGAGACTTTGTAAATGTTTAGTTTATCAATTTGTCCTAGCATGCCTTTTCCCAACACCTCCATTTGAGGTGGTTCCTCAGACTCCCTCCCCATTCATGGTGTCTCCACCATAGTGAATGCCAATGCATGCAAAGAATTTGTTCACCTTTTTGACAATGCCATTGCTGCTTGCCAGTGGATCTTTTCACATGGGGTTCATTTATTGGCCCCAGTATCTCCTCATCACCTCTATGAACTGTGAACAGGTGTTGCACAGACGAAGTGATCATATTAATATTTATACATCAGATAAACTTTAAATGTGTCTATACTTCAAATACATGCTGCTAAATTTACTATGAAAATTTTAGATAGAAAACACCAAATGTGATCTTGGTACACATCCAAACACAAATGTGAATTCTTTTGAGTATTTCCCAAACAGGAGCAATTTTTATCTTAGGAATCTATCAAACCTAACTGCTACACAAGTACATTGTGTAGCCTCCAGTCATGTCAAACATTTGTTATTGAGAGAGATAAATAAGTCTGGAACAGCACCTTTCTTTGTGTTAAATGTTCCATTGACTACCTGAAAGTACTTGACTGGAGAGAGAGAAACCAAATACAGGATGATCCTTGCCTAGTCAGGCACAGTGCTTTTGGAGCCCTGTTTATGTGAAGAGTTTTTAAGAAGATTTATGTGAAGTTGATCATGAAAATTCATAACAAGTGTTTCATTAGTGGAAGGTAAAATATTTATTAAAAACAGTGAATTGAAGAGAAAAGTCCTGTGATCAGTTTGACATACATAACATAAGCAATAAAAGTGACTGTTTAACATTTACTTACAATCTCAACTTAAGCTCTTAGTAAAAGTGAAGATGGAGGTAAAAGGCAGCAGCTTCTGCAATGCTGAAAGAGAAAAGAGCACCTTCAGTGCAAATGAAAGGGAGATGAGGAGAATGATTTATAAGTGAAATGATTAGTCTTTCACTTTATGTGGGAACAGACTTGGGTATTTGATTAAATATTCAAGGCAGGAGAACAACATCTAATAATGCAAACTCTTGTTTTGCAACTGCTTCTAAGCTCTGACTCTTCCTTCTGCAAAAGTGGTTTGAATTTCAGATTATTAATATTTTAGAAATAAATTTAAGTGTAGAGGTGTGAAAAGGACAGGAAGAGTTTTATTTAGTAACTAGTGTAGTTTTTTCATTTTCTCCTTCTCTTCACTTGATCCAGGGTGTAAGGAAAGCAATCATAACAATGAGGAACATGTTCTTGGTCCCAGGGCAAACAACTGTAGCAGGCAAATTAATTGGGATGCTGTTTAGAGCTGAAATATATCACTGTGTATTCATCAGCACTGGGTATGGTGACACATAAAGAATATTACTCATATAGACGCGGTGAGGATAATAAACTGGGAATACATGTCTGGGAACAAAAAGCAACCCTTTCAAGTTCATCTGTCAGACTTCTCATGTACTTGAGGTGAGGAGATGGGGGAGGAACCCAGGGGAACCTGAAATAGCACAGCTTTGTGTGGGAAGGTAATACCATTACACAGCTCTGAAAAGTGGAGAGAGACATTTAAAATTCTTTTTCATTAAAGAACACTTTTAGATGCTCAGCTATTGCCCTTCTCCTCTCTGTTTTCTTGGTATCATTTTAATGAAGACATATATTTCTGAATATTTTATTTATATATATGTTCACTCTGTCTTCATCATAATTCTGCCTTGTTACTAAGTGATGAGGCTGTGCTGTTGCTATGTTTTCTTCCTCAATAATCCTGCTCATTTGATGCTGCCATTCTTCTCCCTGTACAAACAGGCCTTAGCCAACAATGAGGAGAAACAGCTGGCTTTGTTTCAAGGTCCCAGATTTCACTGCTGTTGGTAATGGCACGAGCTGTGCTGAGTTCACAGATGCATGGCCCTCTGAGACTTTCTTACTATTGCTACACCACAAGCTGCAACCTCGTGGACCTCCATTCTGCCAAAGACAGCCAAAAACTGTCTGATCTGCTACCTAGCTAAGAGGTTTCACTCACAAGTACATCCATCTGCAGGCACTCAGCCATATTATGAGATCCTGTTTGAATCCAGGCATCCCACCAGAGCCCACCTGAGACCTCACACAGATGATTTAGATGAGCCAAGAGATTACTCATTAAAAACCAATGCAATTTATAGATATCTACTGTGCTGGAAAAACAAGTGCATATTTATAGAGATGTTTACCCCACATGCAGTTGTAGCAGGAGCTACATCCAACCTCATGGCCCATCTCATGCCCAGAGAAAGATAATACTACTGATCTGGACAACCCCAGGGGCATGTCCCACCCCTTGGTGATCCAGGGATGTTAGGCTTACAGAGCACAGTCAAGGAAAAGGTGGAGGGTACTAGTTCAGCTGCAGCCCCAAGCCGGGGCACCAGCAGCTTGGTGAACTGACTTCACCATGCTCACTGTCTCCTCTGGCCCATGTCCCTTGCAGGGTGGTGACAGGACAAGGAGACCCACTGGGCCTGGGTGAGGATCAAGGCTGCAGAGCAATGCTCCTGATGCACCCACTGTGGACCAGCCATCATGGCAGCAGAGGGAGAGGGCAGATGCTCTGCATGATACAGCCTTGTCTGAGACCAAGCCAGAACTCTGGGGCTGCAGACCTCTCTGCAAAGGAAAGGAAACTTCACAGAATGTGCATTGTAAGGCCAGAGAGACCATCCTTATAATCTAGTGTGATCTTCCAAATACCCTGGGAATACTGCTTCATCCACAATTCCGGTTCCAAATCTATTTGGATGTTTTCAAACTATGTTGACCTTGATACTACATTGCAATCTGGCTACAAGCAGCAAAATATAGCTCTGTGTTTATAAAAGCTCACACTGTAGTATCCATCAGTCTATTTTTTTACTAATATATTCACACTTCATTCTCACACATCTCAAATTCTAATTAACAACCACCAATGGTTTCACATAAAATATAAGAAATATCCTGTGTTACACAACCTCAACTAGGAAAAAAAAAAAAAAGACCCAGAAAATAGGCCCATTTGTTTGCTCTCCTGCTGTGATTTAAAAAGCAGATGATCTGTTTTTCCACAATTGCTTTAAGTGCATAGCTTTGTTAGCCAGACTCCTGATCTGAGCCAATTTTTCCAGTTGATTTGCAGACCCTTTAAAATGGGTGTTCCTAATCCTGTTGTAAACAGAGAGATGACAGATACCATCCTGGCAGATACCTCTGAGCAACAATGTCCATTGCAGCTGTGAGAGGCGTGCTGGGGCAAGGCTTGTCTCCCTCACCGCACAGCATAATTCCAGGTTTTCACACACAGTAAACTTCTGTATCTGAGGAGTAGTCTGTTCACTAAAAGACCAGACTTCATTTTCCCAAGCTGTCTTGCATTCCTATTATTTTTCTGTCTCTGATAAAAGCTGGTTTGCTGCTAGTTACCCTTCTCTCCTTGGTCCCATTCCCCCATTCCCTCACCAAGAACCACTGCACTGAAGCTTTCAGGCCCTAATTGCTCTAGTTTAGCATGGTTAGCGATTAATTTAAGTAGGAAAAAAAAGGGGAACAAAATTCACCAATGCAGAGATTTCTAGTGTGGAAACAACAAACTTGCCTTATTCCCCTTGAAGTCTGATTCCTGGCATGTTTCATTTAAAACAAATATATCTCCTGCTGAGTGGATAGTCGGCTTGAAATCTGGGCTGAAGTCATGTCAAGCTGCTCAGTGGTAATAAGTGGCACATTTTCTTCAGCTTCGTTTCAAAAAATATTAATTTTTTGGTCTGAGAACTCTGAAGTTAATTTGGCTGCTAGTCCAATGTAAAAGTTTGGTTTTGCTTGAAAGACACATAGAATGTAGATATTTAGGAATGAAGCAGCAATCAAGTATGGTAGATATGGTACTATAAATTGTGCAGCTTTCTACTTTTCTTTTAAGCTGAAAAAGCCTCAGTTTTTGCTAGTTTTCCTCTCAAACACCCTTGTACTCCATTTCTTCACTAAGACATAACGTATTGAGTTTAGCTGGCATTGTTTTTAGGAAGAGTACTAAACATTGTCCAGGATAAAGCAAAAAAATTGCAGCATTTTTTTAGCAAAGGAGAAAAAGTCTACCAAACTATTTGTCAGCTTCAGTCTTGACAATATGTGCACAATCTGTTTATCTCATATTCACCAGACTTTCCCACCAGCCTCACTATCGAGGAATAACAGCATCTAACAATCCCAGGCACACCTACAGGTTGGGTGGAGAAGTGATTGAGAGCAGCCCTGTGGAAAAAGTCCTGGGAGTGATGGTTGATGGAAAACTCACCATAAGCCAGCACTGTGTGCTCACAGCCCAGAAAGCCAACAGAATCCTGGGCTGCATCAAAAGGAGTGTGGCCAGCAGGTCCAGGGAGCTGATTCTCCCCCTTCCAGGAGTGCTGTGTCCAGTTCTGTGCCCCTCAACCTAAGAGGGACATGGAATTGTTGGATCAAGTCCAGAGGAGGCCATGAGGTTGAGAAGGGGATAGAGCATCTCCCTTACAAAGACAGGCTAAGAAAGTTGGGGCTGCAGAAGAGAAGGTTGCAGAAGAGAAGACTGCAGAAGAGAAGGTTGTGTGGAGACCTCACAGCAACTTTCCAGTATTTGAAAGGGGCCTGCAAGGAAGCTGGAATGGACTTTTTGTCAGGAAATTCTAGTGATAGGACAAGAAGCAATGGTTTTAAATTGAAAGAGGGAAAATTTAGGTTAGATATATGGAAGAAATTCTTTACTGTGAGGGTGGTGAGACACTGGAACAGGTTGCCCAGAGAAGTTATGGATACCCCACCTCTGGAATGGACTCCGGGCCAGATGGGTTTTTGAGCAAACTGTTCTAGTCGGACATGTCCCTGACCATAACATGATGTTGGAACTAGATGATCTTTAAGGTTCCTTCCAAACACTCTATGATTCTATAATTATATCAAGAATAATAAGAGAAAATATATACAGTAGTCAAGTCAGATGTAATATTCAGTACTGTAGAGATGCCCCAAATAGACTACCAGGAAATACAATTAAGTTCTGACAGAAGCATTTGCATGGAATAAACAGTATGCATAGAATAAAAAAATCACTTACTAAAATTTAATATTTTTAAAAATGACAAAATGACTGTTAGAAGTGACCTAATGGTATGAATTTTAATTAGGTATAATAAAATGTGAGTCAAGATCAATACCAATAACTAATTCCAGGGACTGGCTTATTTTTTGACTATTTTGCTTGGTCACCAGCAGGAAAGAAAACCACAACTGTTTTACAATTAATTGCTGAAAAGAAGTTGAAGCTAGCTGCCTCTTTTCAGGAAAACTGCACTACCAGATTAGCACACAAAACATCTTTGAGGAATTTCAATTTTTTTTTCCTGAAGAATAGTAAACTAACCTGGAAAAATATAATTATAGTCTAAGAAGTAGCATTTTGAGCAACACATACAGAGAAGCAGAACATCTTTTTTTTTTTCCAGTTGTCATTACTAGCAGTCCTGTCCAATGCAGCTTTGAAGCCCAAACTGGAATTTTTTTCCAGGGCACCAGCCTACGATTTTTTTTTCCTGGGGCACCCATGGCACTATGGAAACAATGATACATCTATGATAGCCTCCCTGGTGGTTGCAACAACTCCCCAGTTGTTGGAGAATAGCTGTGAGCAGGGGAATTGAGACCTTATCTGGAAGAGAAAGGAGGGAACCCACATTGCTGCAGTCGAGGCTAGGGTCTGGTCTCTGAGGACTGAGCTGGATGCCACTGGTCAATATTGGTGGGTTAGAGAGCCAGAGCTAACCCAGTGCTGGCATCACATCTCTAGATCTGCCTATAGATCATGTGCACTTTGGGGGCCCTGCTCACCCATCTCTTGCAACCCTTTCCAAGCCATATTCATATTTGGTCACCTGGGAGCAGGAGCTCCCTGTCACCAACCCCACTGCACTCAAATTGCATGTAGGTTTCAAATTGCATAGCATGGTGCTGTGCAGGCTCCTGCTGCATGGTGAGTGTGCATGCCAGGCACCAGCACAGGGGAGTCTGGTAGGAGACGCACAAGCAGCAAGGCTCAGGTAGGTGCAAACAGTCTGTGATAGCCAGTTTTTGCCTGACAGGGCTAATGAATTTCTTGCTTCTCACAACTTCCAACCTGAGCAGTCCAATTCATCATGGGGAATGCCCATGATGAAAGAGGGACTGCTGCAAGGAGTCAAAGCATTACCAGCATGGAGCAAAATGTTAACGGCATGTGAAGAGATGGCAGCAATAGGTAAGAAGAGCTGATTGCATTAACAGAACACGTGCAGTGCAAAAGACAGCAATAAGACATCCTCCCTGTGCACCGCAAAAGTTGCTGCAATAATATTTTAACAGCAACCTCTGCTCTTCAAGTGGGTACACTGTCCAGGTGGGACCTCTCAACATGACCATACTATTTTGACAAAGGAAATGAGTCCAGCTTTGTTTCAACTCATGATTCAGGCCAATTACAGCTGCTCTTGACCCAAGACAGACCCCTTCCACTCTTTTGGGCTGCCCCAATTCATAATGACTCTCCTGGAGTTTCCCTCTTTGAACAAATTCATATTTGAGACAAAACATGCAAGGAAGATGAAGGGTCTTCTTCCTGATCAGGGACATGCAGGGATGGGTCGTGATGGGGAAGATGTTCCAGTGGCATCTCACTTGCAACTTTCAGGGAATGCTCATACCAGAGACAACGTCAGCCCAGCCAAGTCTAGGGACTGAGTTCCAGTTTAGGAAGGTTAATAAGTGGTAAATGATCCTTACCTGAAACTACCAGAGATTAGTAGTCAGGTTTCTGGCAGTTACCTCCTCTTGTCTAGACAGCTGTTACTCCCGAGGGAGAAAATGCATGTCTTTCCTCCAAACAGTCATCTGTTCCTGGGAGTGAGAAGTTATGGTGAAATTCCACATTGAAAACTGACTGCAAATGCAGCACCTTCTCACATAACCAACTTGCTCCCTCTGTGAATTGCCACTTCTGCTGATTTTAGGTGATTGAAATAGATTCTTACTACCTTCTCCTTGTTAGTTGCATAAAACTGACACCATTGAGGGCAAGAGAAAGAAGAAAGGAGGACTGTTTTCTCTGTTTCATTACCTTTTACATTTCCTTTACCAGGGACAGTGCAAAATTATGCAGAAGACACAGCTTCACACATGAATCCCAAGCAATTATGAAAAACAATCAATACAGACCCCTACACTACAATTTTTCCTGGGTTATTTTTCAAAGCAGGCCAGTCTAATGTTTTATGAAATTATTTCCTGAACACTGCATTTTTACAGAAGCACAGGTTGTTTTAACATCCAAAACAGACTGTGCAATCACCAACCTAAAAAAATGCCATGAGGTACAGGGAGACCAGCTCACTTGATGTACTAAACATTGACTCTGCACTTATGCTACCAAAGGGTGCTTTAGTTTTTCTGATCTGTCAGAGAATATCCAAACAAAGCATTTCTAATAGCATGGTTCCTCCAACACCATTCAGCAGTCTTGGGTCAGAGCTAGCACAGAAGGGAGAGAACTATTTAATGAACACCAAACACTCAGCGGCCAGGTTTTACTTAAGTGCTTTCAGTAAGAGAAGAAATTAAGTTCAGGGGAAGGAAGGTCTGATGATGTTTTTGTCATCACATAGTTAGGTCAAGTCACCAACTCAGCCCATGTAGATGCTTGAGACTCTGTATGCCCTGGCTGCAGACACTGCTCTGTTTGCTGCTTTTCAGTGCAGGTGTATAGCGTTACTTCAGGCACAACAAAAGAAAGAGCGAGCAGATGACAGATGTTGATTTTGTGCTGTGCAAGGAAACATCATGAACAAAGCCCATTGAGCATATAAATCCCTGCCTGGTCAATTAAGAAGTTACATCTTTATCTATCATTGTTAGTCAGAGGAGGGAAATACCCAGATCTCTGGCAGTTTTGCTCCACCACTACCTGCAAGACATGCCAATAGCTCTAATTGCTGAAAACCTTGTTGCAGTGATGAAACTTGACACTTTCTTTTCATTCTCAGAAACAGCCAGGAATACTGATTTGAAGCCAGAATCTTTCCTCATGGAGACATATACCACTGCAGTAACCCAACTGGCTTAATCAGCCCTCTGATTTACGTGATCACAGATCAAATCCCCTCCAACTCTTTACACACTTGACACTTGAAGTGCAGATGCCTGTCATTTAAAGGTGTAAAAACCATCACAAAAGACATTACAGGGTTTTTTTGCCAGACATTGCATATGGGAGAAATTATTTCCAAATCCCTAATAGGAACCCGAATAGTTGCTGTTGGTACCAGTGCTGAACCACAACGGTATTTCAAGCCAAACTGGCCTCTGCTCCCAGCCCTGTGTCAAGCTCTGAGACAGCTGTGCCAGAGGTGACTGATGCCAGTCCATCCATGCCCTCTCCATGACTTCCCAGCCCTCTTGGAGAGGTAGGGAGCAAGAAAGAGAAATAAATAATTTCTTCTTGCTTCTGCTATGTCTTCCCCTTACAATGGGATGAGGCCTCCTCAAGGCACCTGGAGGAGTTGCTCCTCAGGGGCCTCATGGAGGGCTTCAAGAGTTTCATGGGTAGTGAGAAGGATTTTCCCACCCATTTTGGCTTAGAAAGAAATATGCAGCTTCCAAAGGTGATAGGTGTTCACTCTGGTGTTAGGTGGAACAGGTTGCACTTGCACAGTACAGCCTGGCCTAGCCATAAGCAAGGTGATGTGCTCTCCTGCACACATCCCAGTCAAAGCAACCATGAAGTGACCCATTAGCTCCCAGGGACACTTCCCAAATACAACCAGTAGCCAGCTGAGTTACTGCAGAGCAAATCCCTGGTTTGGTTGTTTGGTTTGGACCAACCTTGTGGGTTGACTAAAAGAATAATTAGAGACAGAATTTTTACTGAGAACATTGACTCTTTTATGAAGAACCAAATACTTTGTCATGTTTGTCAATTAATTTTGGATTTTTTGAGGGTAATAAAAGCCATATCCCCAGGAAGGTTCTTAGTTTGCTCTCCTTTCATCCATCTGCAGAGACAGGAGGGGGAGGTAAGGTACGAAACTGAAAGAAAAGGGCAGTAGGTAGTGCTGAAGCAACACTTGGAGAAACAAAAAGCAGTGTTTCTCATGTCCTGAATGAGTAGTTTAGGGTCACTTAAAGAATCACTGTCAAAAATAGTAGCAAAAATGCTTTAAATATGACTTTATAAAAATGGGAATTAACAAAGTTTGATGGCAAGATTACTTACTACAGGAATGAAACATACAAAGGAAAATCAAGTTAGAATTCATTTAGAGTGACAGAGATCGAAGATGCAACAGGGTAAGGAAGACTGTCCTGTTGAGTCACAAGATACTTTCTAAAGTCTCAATGAAGCCTAGCTGCAGCTGAGGACAATCTTAGTCTCAGATTGGAGATGGTTTGTATCTGAAGGAATTAACAACATTGGTTTCATTAGTATTAATTTAGGATGCTATCAGCCACTTATCAAGGATCTGTTGTGAAGAAGGGATCTCCCTGCATTGGGTAAGGAAGAATTTCTCAATCTCAGGTAAAGAATTTCAAAACTTGAGAGGCATCCCAGCTCAAGGGAAGAGTCAGTAGTGGGCAGTCCAGCAAAAGTTTAGAGAGATCTCAAACTGAACTTATCCAAAGATCTGTTATTAGTAGAAAGATGTCTCTGCCTTCAGGAGCAACCCTTAGAGTCATCTCAGCTCCAGGGAAGATCAACCCCATGCAGCCAAACTACCCAGCAGGGAGAGCTCAAAAAAGGCTCACTTAGACTGTCTTACTGGAGATAAAGAGTTAACGGATAAACTGGGGATAACAGTTGGCTCACAGTTAAATTGCATACAATGGGAAAGGTCAAGCACAACATTCTTTGTTTCTTGACAAATGAGTCTTGGAAAAACCACTGGCTGTTCTTGTTTTAGTGGCATGACCGGTGTTCCAAGTTCATATGCACCAATGCTCACTGGGTCACTCTGCCCCTTTGTGGGTTCCCCGGGGAAAATTTTGCCCTAGCTGTGACCCAGGTCTTTACTTTCTTTGGAGTCTGTACCTAACTACTGGTAGTTTGGTTAAGCAGGTTGAGTGCATCCATCACAGGTGAATGCTCTGAGGGGCTAGTTTGTCAGTTTGTGTAAATCAACATCAGTAAAACCAAGTAAGCTACATCCACTGAGGAGCTGACATTACTGCAGATATTTACTGATTCTCAACTGCCAAGAAGATGAAACAGCGGGCTGGTTCTATATCCTCTGAGTGCATCTAAATATTTCCAAATATTTTTAATATTCCTTTCTTGTTTGTCAGGGTTACATATCCTTGGATAGGGTTTCTATAACAGGTTTCCAACATCCTTTCACATATCCCTAAAATGGCCTGTAATGTTAGAGAGAGCTCTAATTTTGCATAGTTTAAACTAGTCATCACTACAGAGCTGTTATATCCTGTGCCTCTTGCCTCAAGGCACAACGTAAATGAAAGTGGAGCTAAGAATAGGGCCTCGTGTCTCAGCTGAGGAAAGAAGCATGTGCCTGCCTACACAAGGAGAAGTAGGTTATGTTTGTAATAGCAAGAGTCTTTTTTCTGTCTTTCTTTCTTTCTTTTTTTTTTTTTTAATGAAGAAAAAAATAGAATGTCAAAAGTATCAACAAAGCAGAGCTGATCTATTCTCCTTAACACATTCCTAGGCAGGTAAACTATATATACAAGAAAAACAGACAGAAAATTCCCAAAGGACAATCCTGTCTTGTTTAAGATATAATGAATTCCATCTTCAGAGACCATGAAGTCTGAGTGGTTTTATGCTCTGTAATGTCAGTCGAATAATTATTTCACAAAATGCATTTGTGTAGGTGAGGTCCCTTTAGTTTGATTGCTTTTGTTTTGTGAAACAGAAAGCTGCTAACCCGTTGGAAAAAGAGCACATGGAAATCAGAGAATATCAAGTTTGTGTAAACACTGCTTTCCACTTGTATTCTTCATTTAAGTCTTGGTGGTGAAATATTATAGAAATAATGCTTATCTGTGACACAGACTTCTCTTCCAGTTGTATGTGCAGACAACCATAGTGAAATATTAAAATAATGAAAATTAAACAGGTTGTCAAACAATTGAGTGTTAAACATGTCATTAACTGAAAATCTTGCACTGGGTTGAAACACAGAAACTTCAGAACAACACTCTAATCAAACATATTTTCTTTGTTAGGTTCATTAAAAATAGAGCATTACTTCATTTGCAAAGTGCCTGTATCATTAACTTGATTAGATATTTTCAGATATAGAATACTTTACATTTAAAGAAATAAAATCTGGCAGTGTGGCTCTGTGGATATGGAACTGGATTAAGAATTAATCTGTTAATTAGTTGGGCAATCGGGCAAAGTACATAATCCCTCTGCATGACTCATATTTCTTCATCTTTAAAACAGAGTTTTTGTGCTTTCCAACTTTCCCAAAGTGTTTTGATTTACACAGATAAAAGGCTTATATTAATTATTACAGATGAATACTGAAATGCCCCAAAAGCATTGCTTAATGAAATATTGATTTAAAAAATATCAAGTAGGACTAAGTTCTTGCCTCAGAGGAAATGCCTGTGAAATAGGGGTCTCTGATCAGTCTCCTCAGAGATGATTTGCGGCTCTGAACAGAGGAGCAGACAGAAAACAGAAGTACTACATTGTTCAGTGGAGAAGACAAACCCTGGGTCTCCTAAATGACCAATTGGGAATGCCACTAACAGTCCAGCCACAGGCACCTAGAATGCCTCTCATGGTAAATGCATCTAAGATGCACTGCTCACGGTAAGATCCCTGGTAACTTCAGTGTCTTTGAGATGCTTCGGGTTTTTTTAAATGGCAGTGAAACCTAGGGGAGTTGAAGGTAAAATGTTATCTCTTGAAAAAAGCTTCTAATTTTGTGCTTTGTCTCTTTTAGTGTAGAGTGCTCTGGAGGGGTGGGAGTAGCATTTAAAGATTGGTAGCTAATGAGGCTGCATGGATTCAGAGAGATCAGAAACAGGAGGAGGCAAAGGCAGGAGTTTCTGCTAGTTAAATTAGGGAATCAACAGAAATCTGTTTAAGCTTACATTTGCAGAGACATTTACAGGATCCTACAAACACCTACAGTTTAATGCACCGTGGGTATTTTAGGTGACAGTGATACGCTGAAGCATTTTGATAATACAGTAAGAAAGTTTAACAGTAAGGGCAATGTGACAACTGCCTTGTGATTGATGTTTTCCCCTTAGAAGTGCTTGAAAAGAGATTGGAAAGCAATCTGAAGCATCTGAGAGGTGGAAAACCATGTGAGCAGGATGCAATAGGTGTATTGGGTTTCTGTGGCCAGTTTTGGTAGTGGCAGGAAGCTATGGGAGAGGCTTTTTTAAGAAGGAAGAAAACAAAGTGAAGGGGAGATGAAGATGGGAGCCAGAGAAGAGCAGAATGAGAACATGTGAACAACAATGCAGACACGAAGGTAATTGGAAAAGGAGGGCCAGGAGGTGCCCCAGACACTGGAGCTGAGGTTTCCGTGCAGCCTGTGGTGCAGCCCATGGTGGAGCAGCTGTGCCCCTCCAGCCCATGAAGGACAGGGATGTAGAGATCCACTTGCAGCCAGTGGAAGAGCCCATGCTGGAGCAGGTGGATGCCTGAAGGAGCCTGTGACCCTGTGGGGGGCTCATGTTGGAGCAGGATTTCCTGATAGGCCTTGTGGCCTGTGGGGGACCCACGCTGGAGCAGCCTGTGTCTGAAGGACTGCACCCTGTAGAAAAGTGACCCATGTGGCAGCAGTTCATGAAGAACTGTTGCCCATGGGATGGACTCACGCTAAAGTAGTTCATGAAGAACTGTCTTCTGTGGGAGGGATCCCAAGGGAAGGAGGGGAAGGACTCCCCTCTGAGCAGTGGCAGAAACAACAACTGACCATAACCCCCATTCCCTGTCTCTCTCAGCCACTGAGGGGAAAGGAGGTAGAACTTGGAAGGAGGGCGGGGAGGGAAGGTGTCTTTAAGATTTATTGTACTTCTCATTCTTAAACTGTGATCTTGTTAGCAATAAATTCTTAATACCCCCACTTGGAGTCTGTTCTGCCCATGATGGTAAGGGGTTTCTTATGGTCCTTTTCTCAAATCATGAAACCCTTTGTTATCTTTTGTCTCCCGTCTGTTTTGCCAGAGGCAGAAGTGAGCAAGTGGCTTTAGTGGGTCCCTGGCATCCAGCCATGGTCAAACCACTACAAATGGGTTAAACTAAATAATGTGATCTTTTTACTCTCACAGTTATGAACTGTGACACCTCTATTTTTATGTTCATATTAATGTCCTTCTCTGAAATCTGCCCTTTTTTGTGTTACTACATTTTTCTCTTACCATTCCTCATTTTTTCAAACATGTCTTTTCCCCTTCTTTCTTTATACTATTTCATGTACCAGATGGCACTGACCATGACAATATTTCCTGAAGATACAGTGGGTGCTGCCTAAAAGTTTACCAATCTAACTCACTTTTCTTCCCTGCCAGAAAGAAGAGTGGCAAGGGACCAGTGTGGCTGACTCAGATCTGAAGCCCTGAGGCTGCATCTGCCAGCACATCACAGGTCACACAGCCAGCAAGCCTGGCAGTGTGCTCATCCACCAGAAAAAGAGAAGAGACATGAGCAAAGCTGTGCTCTCACCTTTGTTTTCTTCCCAACCTAGATCTGCAGTTTCTGAAAGAAAATTGTACTGCTGGAAAGGTTGGCACAGCATGGCTGTTAGCATGTGCACCATGCAGATGAGCCCCTGGAAACCAGCCAGGGCTTTGGGCTGCATAAAGCCAGGTGAAGTTCTGACAATCCCCTGACTAAACTTCAGTGCAGCCAAGTATTTTATCACAGGTGTAATTTTAACTGTATCCATAATCCCATTGAAATCTGCAGGGCTATTCACACCTCTCCATTTAGGCATTTCCTGTAAGCACTTTGCTGAATCTGTCCTTGGGAGCTTATTGATTTTGGGGGGTTTTATAAACCACGTTTAGACCTCTTACCTCACACAACAGTTTGCCAAAGTTTAATTAACTACTGTCATAGTAACAGGGCCTGGGACTGGTTTATCACTATGAGGGTATAACCAAAAACTGTATATTCCATACCCTCTATGTCATTTCTGATGAGCGCTTAATGATAAATCATTTGGCAACAGCTGCCCAGAGCACACCTCGCACCTCAGGCTACAATAGATAAGGAAAGAGATCTGGGGAGACATTAACACCTCCACACCCAGCTGGAGGGGTCCTCCCTGCTAATGAGCCCACACAATAGGCACTCACAATGGCCCACATCATCAAAGGATCCAAAATATCCCAGGACTCACAGAGATAAAACAACCATTGTGACTCCCTGCCCTGGGGGAGGTACAAGGGATATATAATCCTTGGAGTTTGAAACTGGGCAACCATCTCATCGGACCCAGAGAGGGAACAGAACTCCAGCAGGACTGTGGCCGCCACTCTTGAGGAGACTGCTAACATTTCTTCAACAGACCATCATCCCAAATACCAGTCCTTTCCTTCTGCTCCGCACCCAGGGGCACCAGGCAGTGCTGGGGCAGGGGGCTCACGAGCACCGTGCTGTTCCTGTCGCAGGGAGGCTGGGTTGTACTTTGTTCTTATGGGTCAAAGCGGTTTTGTTATCCTGTGTCATTATATGTATTGTGAACTTTTTAGTAAAATTGTAGCTCTGACTTGTGGTCTCTCCAAATTGAGTTAATTTCTCCTGCCAGTTTACTTCTAAAACCAGCACAACTACCCACCACCACTTAAGTGACCCAGAAGCACAGATGGAAGTCAAGACGGATCAAATGAAGAAAGGTAAGAACTGCAGTAGAGTGAAATTCAGATAACCTTATATCAAGTGCCCATGCCACAAGTAACCCAGCTGGCTTCCACAAGACTTTTGCAAGGGTGAGGTGATATTCAGCTTGAGGTACTGGGGTTTGGCACATAATAGAACAGACAGCACACTGAGACATGAAAACAAAAAAAGGAAGAAAATAAGCATGCAGTGAATGTCTGGCCAGCCTGCAGAGCCCACGTCCAACACATTTGAAGGAAGCCTGTAGAAAAAGCAGGATGGCTGAGCTCGTAACCTCTTGTATGGGTAAGCTCTTGTACGAGCTCTGTACTCAGCCTTCTGCACATTTGTGCATGGTACCTTAAGAGAAGCAATTCAATACAGCAGAAATTATAAAAGCCAACAAAACCCCCTCTACCTTTACTGGTTTATAGCATGGAAGAAATCTTTCATTCATCTAATCTGCAACCATGTATTTCTGGCTTGATGTCAGTGAGAGAACTGCAGACACAGATGCTCAAGGTACACTAATTCATGTCCCTCTATCCTTTGAGGACACTTTGTGCCAAGTACAAGAGCCACCGTTAAAAAGAAATCAAGCTCAGCAGACAGCAACATAGGGTTCAGTTTTGCCTCTTCCCCTGGTAGCAGGAGTACAGTCCTCTGTTTCCGTGACTGCCTTGTGCCAGTTATTTTCTTGGGTTAGCATGGTCTGTGATTCTGCAACTGCAGACAATACAGCAGCATAAATAAAAAATATCTCCACAGAAATAATTTAAAGGAATGATCTAGAAATAGACTGAATTCTCACCCAGGGCTTCAGTTTTGCCAGTGATGGTGGCTTTGATGTGCTTTCTTCAGACTCCATGCTAAATTCATACATCCGTCTCATTTTGAAGAGTGGGAAAATTAATCCTTATTTTAGCTCTGTCACTTCAGGGAATGTACACCAAGAAGGAACCAGACCATAAAAATAGATTTGAACTCAAGTCAGGAGGTGAAAGTCTAATGCTATTCATTAAATATCTAGTAAAAGTGCAGAATATTCTAGATTTTATCCATCTGATTTTATAGTTATCTGAATAATAGAGAGGAGAGTAATTTGAAAGCTGGATCTATTAAACTGTTCATATAAAAACAAAAGCTGGGAATCAGCAAAAAAAAAAAAAAAAAAGCAAAGTGTGAAAAGTTTCACTTCAGTTCCCTTTTTTTCCCCCACTGTAACTTCTCTCCCACTATCACTTCAGTGGTTCAAATTCTACTCCACCATCTGTTCAGAAAAAGAAAACAAATGGAATGTGTCTAATTTCTGGAAATTCTGAAACAACCTAGGTATTCTGGTTCCAACAAAGAACCTGAGTACGAGTCAGCTTTCTGATCTTTATATTATACAAGAAAATGCAGCTGAGACTGGATCAAAAGCACGCTTATAGAACAGAATGCAAACATCTCAGCAGAGTAAATATAGATCAGAAAAAAAATATTTATTCCTTCACTGCATTCCTCTGCCTAATGTACACATTACCTCAAGTGACAGGGTAGTGCCTCACTCAAGCTGCCAGACTGTGTAACAAGTCTGAAGGATGTTCACGACGAAGTTACTGAAGAAAGTTCCCTTAAAACTCTGGATTAAAAGTTAAAAGTGGCTATCAAATCTGTAATCTAACTTGGCAGATTTGAAACCATGTTTCTAACCTTGTCAGCTGCCCATGAGTTACACAACATGAAAAGCATTCCTTCCCCTTGATGGCCAAGGCAACTGTACATCATTCTTTCACTGTGATGTGTGAGGGACATGACAGATGAGCCTTCATCATGTTCCTATTCAATGCTGAGAGGTGCAATTTTACTGACAATGCACATCAGCTCCTCTCCAGGAAAAGTTTTTGAAAAAATAGATTAAGAGGAAAATAGGAAGCCTTTGGGAAGAATTGCACTTTTTAATCTGCATTCCTAATTTAGCTGCTTTCCAATAACCTGTAGGTTTACATAGAGCTAGCAGTCAGATAAGAGTGGGAAGAAATAGAGCTGTTATTTCTCCCATTTAAGATAAGCATAAGTAGTTATGCAAGCACCCTACAAATTGCTGGTTAAATGTAGAGTGATTAACTAGGCATCACAGCACGGAGTCTTTACTTCCAAACACATCTGCTGACACTGCAGACTTACCTTATAACGGTCTATAAAACAGGTAACTGCCTCTCAGATTCACTCTAAGGAAGAGCACGTTCTGTCAGCCCAGGCACCTGGAAATGATGCCTGCTGGGCACTTCAATCACTTCTGCTGGAGATTTCTCTTAGGTCTTACAGACTTTAAATAGGTGTTTTTAAATCACTGCCTAGTGTGGGCAAAATTTAGCATGCAGATATACAAACACAGCCAGTGGAAGACTGAAATACTGAAAGCTTTCTTTTTTAAGTACATCTTAGAGATATATTTAAGAGTCTTCTGACAGCCAATACACACCTTATTTTTTCTTTGCTATGTGTGCAGGGTCCAGACAGAAATGATGACAGTGCTAGTTCTGGAAATAATGGGTATAGGATTCACCTTAAGAGTGAGCTCTGTGGCAGTTCCTAGCATGACATTATCCTGATGAATGGCACCCAGCAGAAGTTCAGCAGTCAGAGCACTTGCTTCTGCTACTTTCCTCCTGGAAGCTTGACAAATAAGTAAGCAGCCTCAACAAATAATTCATCAAAACTGAATTATTTCAGGACTGTTCACAACATAGTAGTACCCACAGCCCCCTTTCAAATCAGGACTGCCTTATTCTGTCATAGTAAAAGCAATCCTCTACTGGAAGTTAAGAAAGTATAAAGAGACTACAAGTCAGATAAAATTAAATGCAAATAAAAACTGCTCCACACAGCACCCTGAATCCTGTATGAGTGAGCAGTTTCATAAGAAAAGAAAATGAAAATTATTTTAAAATAATTAAGAAAGTAGTAGAAGATGAGGCCAGCAGGTGGAACGGAGAATACAAATATTTTTTCCAAAGTTTTAAGTTATGAACCATCTCTCACCACTGGTCTCCAAAAACTGGGTATCTTAAACCATTATTTTAGCTAAAATAATATTCTTGTTTCAACATTTTCCAGTCTGCCAAGACTAAGTGAACCCTACATCATCACAGCACACAAAACGATTTTACAAAAGGGTCTAATTGGGTTGCAATAAGGAAAAACATCTTCATGGCCTACTGCAAGGCTATACAGAACTATCTTCACCTGCCTCTGTAGTGTTTCAGTGTTTTTCAATCTGTCTAAAGTACTCTTCTGAAAAACAAAATATATTAACCTGGGTAGTGGGCTGCTATTTTGTGACTACTACCTAGCCCAGGTACCTCTACATACTACTGCTTGGACCTACCTGTTTTTCCATTCTTCATTTTCATTTGCTGTGGAACACACACTGGGTATCCTTTCCTCAAGAAATCCTATGTGGTAGCTCTCCAGGTTCCCTAATTAGGATAAAACTGGATTCAAAAGACATAACAAACATCAGAAAAAATAGATCCATCTGCAGTAATGTAACAGACTGAATTTAAGTGCCATAATCTTATGATTCAAATAGTAACAACGTAAATTCTTCCACATGATTATTTATTTTTATTATCACCATTAGCTTCATTTATAGCATTCAAGGAGATGCATGATTTTAAAACAGAATTCTTGAGAAATGAGTGAATACTGGTTTAAAAGTAAACTAGTGGGAGAAATGAACCCAATTTTAAGAGATACCACAAGTCAGAGCTACAATTTACTGAAAAGATTACAATACACTCAATTACACAAGGTAAAAAACTGGCTTTGACTCACACGGACAAAGTACACCCCAGCCCCCTGGGACTGGAACAGCACGGTGCTCATGAGCTCCTGTGCCGAGCATTGTGTGGTTCCACTGGGTGTAAAGCAGAAGGGAAGGAAACGTGTTAGTCAGGATGATGGTCACACTTCTGTTGAAGGAATGATTGCAGTCTCCTTGAGAGTGGCAGTCACAGTCCTGCTGGAGTTCTGTTCTCCCTCAGGATCTGATGAGTGGTACCCCAAGTCCCCACACCCAGAGATTATATATCCCCAAGTTCAAGGTGGATATATACCAGTACCTCCTCCAAGGTCAGGGAGTTTTACAAATGAGTGGTTTAACTCTGTGAGTGGTGGGATATTTTTTGATTCCTTGGTGATCTGGGCCATTGTAAGTGCCTATTGTGTCAGTGCAGCTGGGCTCATTAGCAGGGAGGACCCCTCCAGCTGGGTGTGGAGGTGTTAATGTCTCCCCAGATCTCTTTCCTTATCTATTGTAGTCTGGAGTGTGAGGTGTGCTCTGGGCAGGTGCTACCAATGATTTATTATTAACAGCCCATCAGGAATGATACAGAGGGTATAGAATATACAGCTTTTGGTTATACCCTCATAGTGATAAACCGGTAACTATGACAGTGCTATTCCTTTTAGACATGAAGTCCACTCTCCAGAAGCCAAACTGCTTGCTTGTTTTCCTTTGGAAATGTTATCTACATTAAAAATGTACCAAAGCAAACAAACACTTTGTTTTCCTTTCAATTTAGGCTCCATTTTATATAATGAGGCAGGCACTGAAGCTATACTTTGAATATATGGCTTTTATAGATCAAAGAATAAATATTGCCTTGCATATGGGTTTTATTACTGTCAGGGAATAGCTCTTCTTATTCTTCTTTACTTATATTACTAGACACCACTGCCACATACTGAATTTGAAGGGTTTTAAAATGGGTTAAGATAGGTCCACAGATGAAGCTTGATGGAATTCAAAGTAGGAAATAACTTTTCATCTGCTTCCTGCCCTTGCTGACCATTTGACTTTCTGTATCCAACAGGAGATGTGAGTACTACCTATGTTTAAGCTGATGTAATACTTTTCAAATGGATCTTAACAGAGGCAGTAGAAAAGATCCTGTAATAGTTTAGTTCTCTGTCCAACTTATTAGCTTTCTGTTACCTTCTTAGATATTGCCAGATTCCTGAAACACTACAGGAATCTTTTCACTTCATATATGGGACACTTGATAAATAATTTGATAGCACCTCATGGTGAACTCTCCTCAAATAAAAATCCTCTATCCTCCTACCTCTGACCCCACTTCCTAACTCCAAATCAGCAACAGACTCCAAGGACCAAGGTTACAAATTAATATCAATTTGAAAAGAAATAAAACAACAATTTAATTGAGCACAAGAAACTATCTGCTTTTCAAAAACAGACAAAAACTTAGGTCTGCTCCAGAGTACTTTCAAGCACCCTTCAACCATAAAAGCCATAAAAGCTATCCCACTTGGACATCCCATTAGATGGATTCTTCTTGGGTATCTTCAAACTTCATCAACCAGGGCATTTCCCGTAGCTCTATCTGCAAGTTGTGAGTAACCACGCGGCTATAAATTCAATATTCAGACTAATCTTTAACTTCGTTTCAAGTTTTTGCAAGGAGAGGCAAAAATCTCTGGGACTGAAATTTGATGCTTAGCTTTAGTTCAAGCAGCCTTTGGCCTCTCTTTTACGAGAAACTCCCTATCACTTTATATCCTTGTAGCAGTTTTCACGGCCTGAAGATGTGTCTTGGGAAAAAGGTGAATTAAGAACTACCTTTATCTTTAGTGGGCAGCACATTTAAAGCAATTCTTTTATGGCCCTGCAGTGTAAAAGAATGGTACTAGAGGAATAACTGCAGTCTAACATCCGATACCTGAAATCCTGCAAAAATAGAGCAAATTTTCTAGCAATCACATAAAAGTTAAGAATTAAGGTTGTACAAATATTAACACTGGTAAAAACAAACAAACAAACAAAACACAAACAAAACCCATACACACAACAAAAACCCAAGACATGAAACAAAAACGCAACAAGGAGAAATGAAGATAGGAAAAAACTCCAGTTATTCTATTTGGATGCTAAAACCAACAGATAAGAGAAAGAGATGAGTGAATAAAGGAGGACATGCTCACTCATCTCACACTCTCCTCTCCCAACAAAGCAAGAAATCATTGCCCAAGAGTTGAGATTAACATGGATCTGAGAAAAATTCCGATTACCATGTTGGTGCTTATTTACAACACAGAACCAGGTAACTAGGAAACTTGGAAGACTACCTAGGAATTGTATCCTCAGAAACCTGTAACACTATGTGTTCCTGAAAAATAGTTCTGATAGAAAATAAGAATTAACTCTGTAAATGAGTAATGTGAGATCAAGACGAGGTGAAGGCACACTAAACTCAGGCTTGGCACGCAGAATGTACTAAATGATATGCCTTGGCTGAGAGAAATTCAGTGTCAGTAGCTCTCCACTGGATTGAAGAACAAGCAGATGTCAGAGAGCAATCTGAGAAATGGTAACTTGGAAAAAGGATTTACCTACGAGGTAAACAATGGCTTTTGGCCACAGGTTTAAGGAGGAGCCAAAGTACCGAATCCACATGACAGAACAATGCTGGAAGAAGCCAAGCCCCCACCTGCTTGCTCTGCTCCTTCCTTTCCAAGGCAGCCAAACTCTAAATTCAGCTCCTAAAGTAGCACCAACAGCTCATCTGCCACACAGAATGAAGCAGCACTGACCCTTGAAACCCAAGTAACCCTTCCTCTGTTACACACATCTATATAGCGAATATGGATACAGGTAGCTATGGGTGAAGTCTGGAAAAGAAAGATGGAAATGAAGATGAACTGTAAGGAGTGGACTGAACAAAGATGGAAAGAATGGTAAAGTCAGAGCTGATCAGGTGGGGAACAAGTTGATGAAGTGCTCTTAAAAATTTATTATTAAATGAGTCATCCATTTCCAAATGCGAAAATGCCTGCATCCAAAAAACTGTTCATTGTCAGGTAAACACTGAGATCACTGAGCTTTTCTAATATTTCCCTGACTATAAATGTGCTAAATACTTCTGTAAACAGTTAGTTCAATACAGACGTATCCCACTGGAAAAGGATGAAGAACCAGGACACATCTGTGTATGTTGATGTACATACCCCTGAGTTCACCTGTCTCTGATAATAGTGAAATGGAGGGAGATAAGGAGTGAGCAGACTCTGCCTGGGTGACATTCATGTCCTAAGGAAAACATCCACTTCAAGCTTTGAGTGGTAGGATAGTAAAACACTACCTGAGTTTGTGACCTTAGAGCAACGTAACTGAGCTCAATACATAAAAAAATGAGTTTTATATAACCAATCTTCTGCCTTTCTGAGCAAGGAAATGGAATACAAGTAAGTTGAGAGTTGAGATATTGATGTCAGGTAAGAGAAGACAAAAATTGAAATAACTGCTATTGTAACTCCTTATAACACTTCCGTCCACCATACTCACAAAACTAGGCTCAAGAACACTGGAGAAAACCTCTGGGTTCAGCTCCTAAGGAAAGGCTGCTCCAAACAGTGACTTGCTGAAATTGAAAAAGGCAATAAAAGAGCTGGCCTAACTTAGCATACACAAAACTGTAATCAAAGGTCTGGATGGAGGAGTTTCAGGACTGAAGTGCTGGGAGTAATGGCAAAGGATCCTTTTGTGGGAGCGAGGACATGCTTCCCATTAAAAATTGGAGATGAACTGGATGAAAAACAATCTTGAGCTCTTGGATTAGCACTTTTAAGTGACATTCATCAAGGGAAACTAGTGAGGCACTAAATGGAACCGTCTCCTTTGCAATCACACCAGCAGGTAAGTAAATATGCACAGAGACAGATCAGGGTTCAATAATGCCAGCATGGTGACAAAGTGGCAATCCAGGTGTGCAGATTTGGGCTTTAGCCAGTTTTATTTGGCAGCATTTCTGAGAACCTCCATATTTTTGAGCTCATTCTTGTTGTAGTCTGTTTCTGAGTGCCACTCTTCTGTTCATTTAAAGCAGCAAATGTTTTCAGTTTTTACATTGGGAGCACACACAGACCTTCGGGAATATGGTGGTCTGATGTGATGCCATTAGATCCTTATGCTTATCATTTGCTGATAAGAAAAGCATCAGTCTTACAAGCTCAGCAGCTAGTATTTACGTATACCTTGGGTTTGATCATAAACTATATCTTTTAGCAGGAAATTAAAATCTTTTGTGGAAGAGTAGCAAACCCATGCTTATAAAACCCATCACTGAAAAACATGATGTCTCTTTGGAGGATTTAACTTGACCATGTCACATTAATCACCTTTGAAGTAAAGGAATGACTCATAATTGTTTTCCATTACCTTGTGTTTGCTTTCTCAGCATTGCAAAAATGCCTTGGCCAGGACTGTGGATCATAAATCTCATCAGACTTGCAGACAAGACCTGGAGTGGGTTTTGCCATGCTGTGTTCCATGATATCCTTTTTGTTCTGATTATAAAAATCTGTTTCTAATATAGGTACTCCTGAAGCATCAATGTGTTCAACCATACATTCTTTTGAACACAATGCTCCCGTACTTCCTTATAGTAAGCAAAATTAATCTATAAAGCTGTTCCATATTGTCTAGGATATTCTCAGACCTATTTGTTTCTCAGTGAAGGGACTAAAATTCACTGTGTACTAATACTCAAATAAATAGATTGTATCTACAAATGACAGAAAGATCTTCTTGCTAATGCAGCAGAATATCTCTAGAAAAGAAGTTTATATGATCACTTAAAGCAGCAAGGGAAACATTTATTTTATAGCAAGACTGATCATCTAATAAAGGTGGATGAAAAACGTGCTTCATGTGTCCAGAAATCCAGAGATGTTTGCCTTGCCTTCCCTTTTCCCTTGCCTTTCCTTCCCCTTCCCCTCTCCTTTCCTCTTCCTCTTTTTTCCCCTTCCTTTTCCTTTTCCTTTTCCCTTCCCTTTCCTTGTACTGTTTTCTGATCTTCTCTGTTGTTTCACTGGTTTATTTAGCCACTTCCTCATACCATCAGTACTGACCTTGGGAGTCATCATGATGAATAGTGCAATTTTACACAGTATAATCCATTGGTGAATGGTTTTTTACTGACTTTAAGATTTGTACTGAGTCCTTCAAAAGTGCACAGAAACAGACGACTCTTGACAAAAATGGCAACTCCTCACTCCTCACCCTTCTTTTGAAAAGTGGACAGAGTACTGTGTTGCAAATAAGGAAAGAACATGGCAAAACGTTAATTCCAACTTAAAGAGTGTAGAGCAAAAACAGGTAGTTCAAGATGCACAGTGAGCTAAGGTAAAAACAGTAAAAGAATCTGTTAGCAAAGAGGTCAAAGCAGAAATTAGCAAGTTTGTTGGAAGGTTTTCATGAAATCCAAGGGAGCAGTAGAACTCCAGTTTGTGATTTAGTGGGATGCATCATTCTTATTACTGAGGCTTACAACTGTCCTCAGAGATCATGTTCATAAAATCTGATGGATTAAAGACTAGAGACCAAGAATAGATATCCACATTTTTCAGATAATGTGCTGTTAGTATGATCCATAACCACAGGATTTCAGCTAACTTGCACCTGGGAAGAGGCAAGGACAGCCGTTCCACCTCAAATCAGCTAATCTAAATCTTTGGAAATCAATTTCTAACTGTTTTTTCCTCTCTTGAAGGGAAAGTCTTGTTACAGGATGGTGCAGTTGTGTTTTCCTGTTCTTCCTCATCATCATGTCTATACCAGGAACTTACTGCAGCACTGTGTTCACAGACTAGGTAAAGCATCCGCTTTCAAATGTGGGAGAAATATACAGAGAAAGGAGAAACAAGGAGAAAAGATTATGGAAAGAAATCTGTAGCATCTTTGACCAGTCACTAAGTCATCAGAAAGATTCTGTCAAACCAAAGAAAATAATATAATGCTTTTAATCAAAGCCAGTATAAAGTATTCATCGAATATATATATTAACTAGTCAAGAGGTAGAGCAGATTCTTATACAAGTGATATGAAGATCCCTTGCATCTCTTTATACAAGAGATATGGCTGCTTTATATGGAGGCTGACAGAGCTCTCAAGGGCTGAATTTTCAAGGGAGGAACTAATACTTCAGATGCAGAAATGGGCTAACATGGTAGCTGATCTGATTTGAAATCACTTGACTGAAGATGGTTATGACAAAGGGGCTACTCTGGCAAATAAAAAGTACAGTCATGTTTGCAGCCTGGGTTTGATTTAGGTAAGGCTATGAAATGCAGAACGAGGTTCCAAGTTCATACTTTTTGACCTTGCACGCTGGAATAAGGTTGATTAATAGGAGATTTCCTTTCTTCCAACATGCTGAAATCATTATACCACAGGGATATGACCTCTTGCTCAGATACTTTTACACATTCATATCCAGGCCTGCCTGGAAGGAACTCAAGGGTAAATTTTATTCATCTAACATAGTAGTTAAATGATGAACTTTGCTCCAGGCACCAGAGTAAGGTCCACCTTTGGCTTCTATTTCATATTGAGTATTTTAACTAAATATTAATTTTAAACTTCCCTGTTCCCAGACAGAAGATGGATCTGTAAACTTACCAACTTCAGTTCTGAGAAAGAGACACTCAACAATCCAAAACCTGGTCCGTCTCAACCCTAACAAACAGAGCCTATTCATCCAGAAAGACACTAAAATTATCTAAGGTGCTTTGCCTTTCCAGTTGGGTGCTGTTTGTGGTGGCAGGTAAGAGCATCATAACCCAGCTGTGCTTGAGGTCATTCAGGACCTTGTATCCTCTGTCCTGACCTACAGAAGGGTCTCAAAGTACTCCTTCTTCTGACTGCAGACACAAAGGAATCAATCGGCAGCCTACCAGACAGACTTTCAATGGGTAGATGCAGATGACATCTGACAGGGTATGAGGAGATGCTGTTCAGCTGCAGAAGGACATTAAAAGGACTACAGGTCACTCACTGGGTGTTGCAACAAGGATTGCACACAGTCTTGTGCTGCCCAAGTAAGAACTGAGAAAAGTCCTTCTCACTGCAAGCATCTTCAGTAATATGCCATGCTCTCTTGCTTAAAGGAGAATCTGCTTTGCTTATTTGCTTCCTTTTGGGATCTTTAAAACCTTTTTTAATTAGCCTTTTTTTATTGTTTAGTATCAGATTATCACAGAAACTGGGACGACTACAGAAAGTAAGCACACCTCCAGAGGTATCAGCACACACTTATAGGCTTGTTTTTTCTACATTTATCTGATGTACTTCAATTCTGTTGCCCTAAGTCACATTTTGAGGATATTTTAGCTTGTTGCAATCCATAAGGACGATGTGGGTAAACAGTAATTTTATTCATGTAGGCAGTTTGGCTGTGAAGAAGAAACTGTATCATTCATACGTTGAGTATGGAGTTTGCTCCAGAAAAGGCCAAATGGTTAATAATTCCTGTGAAAGAGAACATCCTGAATGGCTGATCTTGTTGTACCTCTCTTCTCATACAGATCTTTTCTCGTCCTTTCCAAAGTGAGTTTCAAACTTGTAGTGATAGGAAAACCTCAACAAAAGCTTTACCTGATCTGGAACTGTACTGAACACTGGCCTGAGAGAGGAGAAAGGGCCCTTTTGGGAGCACAGATGAAGCAGGAGAGGAGAAAAGCCTTTTTTTGTTCTTGAAGTCTGTGACACCTACCTCCAGACCATGTATGAGTTGGAAGTGACAGCACCTCATTCCTTACATGAAGGAGATCTGGGCAGAAGTGCTGCTTGTCATGAGGAAAATATTCTCATCCCTTTCAAAGTGAGGAGCTAAGCTTACAGCACTTAATCTGGGCTACAGTTTTTCCAATGCTGTCAGCTTCTCTGACCTTTTCCTAATGCACTGTTGTCCACGAAAGAGGTACAGTCCAACTAACTGGCAGTCTGAGGTACAAACTAAGGCTCATAGCCTAAGCTGCACCCAGTGCTCAACAGGGAGGAGTCCATGCAAGAGGAGACATGGTTCTTTCCTCACTCCCCTGGGTTTGCTGACTTCACTGAGATTCATTCTCTGCTGCCTACAAGGACATCGGCTATGATAAACACTTTGAAAGTAGAAAGAAACATGAGAACACAAACCTTATTTAAAATACTTACTATATACACTAATTGCAAAATTTTGCAAATCAAACCGCCTTTTTCTTGTTGTTTGTTTTGTTTGTTTTTATTTTTTTATTTTTTGTTTTAAACCAAGCAGCATTTAACATCTGGAAACAGAAAACCAAAAAAGTGTGTGATGGAAAAAGTGCGGCATTTTCATGCTGCCCTTGAAATACAGTTTACTAAAATTGCCCTACTATTGAAACTGTGAATGGGACCAAAAAGATACAAAGTCAGCTCACTGATATGCAGAGCTCTTCATATTAACCCTCATGGAATGAACATTCCACCACAATGCAGATGCGAGGAATCTTGTTAGCACTGACCAGAGAGTGCTGCTTCCTCCTTCCTTCACTTGTCCTGAATGAGAGGGTGAATTCCCAAAAAGACGATTGGCTGCTCCAGTTTGTTCAATCCCATAATTAGTACTCTGCAGAAGAGGACAGTGGACTCTAGATCTGCACAGCCATCTCAGAGACAGGTACTATATTCATCCACATTCTCTTCTATGTATGTTTTACATTACCACAGAAGGAAAATTAATGTTAACAGTGATGACAAGAAGTTAAAAGTGCTCTAAAAAGGTGATCATTTTATTAGAACAGCCAGTCAAGGCAGTTATGCTTCCATGATGCGTAGGTCTCCAAACTGTCTTCCTGTGTTTTCAGTAATCAGAGAAAACCTTGGATAACCATGAAAGATATTTTGACCTCAACAGAGAAGGAACTAATCTTGTCATTGAGAGGGACACATGCTTCCTAAAACATAGCTGAACACAGCTGAACAGCATTTGATTTGTAACAGACCAATATTTTTTATCTCTTGAGAAACAAAATAATGAAGGAATGAAGGGATCGCCTAAACACTTTATTTCAATAAAAATGGCAGTGTATAATTTGGTCTGATCAACACAATTACGAAGGCCAAGGAAATATCCAACAAAACTGATTAATTACTATGCAAATTAGAAGTCAATTTATGTGAGCATTGTAGATAAAAGCATCTTATTAGTTTATCTTACTGAGACACCATCAACAGCATATCAGGAAGAAGCACTGTGGTTCATCCAATTGCACAAAATCACTGTTACTTAGAAGGCCAGTTTATTTGCTGCATAGAAAAGGAACTTTCACACAGTTCACACAGGCTCAAAACATTGTTTTCATTAGTCCAATAAGATACAAAAGGGTCACAAAATGGTATGATACTTATTCACTGGTCAGCAGGCATTATTAAGCCTGTCATTATTTTACCATAATGTGAGTGAATTCATAGAGTTTGAAGACATGATATGATATGCTAATACAGCCAAAAATTTAAATGTTACTGATGCTGTTGGAAATCAGAGAATATGAGATGAACAAGTGTGAAGGGGAGTTTATAGCATTTTATAACAATAACCACTTTTCTTCCTTTGACCAACGTAAGAATTAGCATGTCAGTAAATTCTTCATGCTTTGAAAGAACAAGACTTCAGAGTCCTTAAAATCAGACTGTAGGAAATGAAGCTGCCAGCCATTATTCAAAACTGATGTGTCAGTAAACCCAGGAATTAAAGGAGAATTTGAAAGCCTCCTCTGAAGAGCCAAAAAGGGTTTGGCAATTAGTCAGAATTCAAGACAGCAAAGTTATATTTGTCTATCAAACTATATTTTTTATTTCAACAAAAACAGAATGCAAAAACTTACAGACATTTTATATTTGGTTGAGAAACAGAAATTACATGCCTAAGGCTGAAATGGGAAAAGATAATTGAACGCATTTGTACTCAATAAGCATTAATGTGCTATTAGTGTTGGCTTTGCTCAGTGATGTACAAATGGTTGCTCTTCACCAGTAATTTGGTATTTTCAAGGCAGTTCTCACACTGGCTTTCACATAGGCCCAAAACTCCAAGTCTCAATGTCAAAACAATACCAGTGCCTGTTATACCCAAACCAAAATATTTTCTTCTTTTGCTGAAAGTCCATTTGAGGCAGATTTTGATATTACAGCTTTGAGAGAAGTACAGCCACAGAAAATACTGTCTTCAGTGCCTGAACAAAGATGAATAAAATGTTTTAAAATGCACAGAAAGATCTGATAGAAGACTTAGTAATCCTTACTCATTCCAATTTCCAGTTTTAGAGCTCAATAAATCTCTGCAAATATCTTCCTTCAACACTATCTGAAGCTTTGATAATTTCAATGCTGGATCATGACAAATACTTTGCTAGGAACCTGAAATGAAAAGAGCCTGGGATGTGCTGCTTTCCTTTGCTGCAATAAAACTCCAAAATACCCACAAGACTCACTCTTCAAACTATGTTTTGCCAGAATGCACAACCAAAGCTTGAACACCTTCAGCATGCAGACACCTATCTAGTCTCCCACCAACCTGGTGTATTCAGTTCTGTATAGGCTACATACCTTCTTCCTCCCAGCATGTGTTTTTCTTTCTGCCTTTCTCCCACTCTAAGGTACAGCAATGGGTCTAGTCCCTGATGCAGGCAGATACCCATGTTCTCCCCAGCCATTACTCAGATTGTGGCAGTGCTTGTTTTTTTGCTTGTTCCCTCATGCTCCTGGGACACCTGAGTTTATAAACACTAAGCAGGGATAGCTTCTCTCAGGTGAAGACTAAACCTCTGTTGTTATTCAGGGGTCCAAGTGACAGAAAACATGACGAGAAGGCAGGACTTCATGAAGTTTCTCAGGTATATATTGAACTACTTTTGTGCACTCACATTCTATAGCCTAGCCGTAACTAAATCATCTCTACTACATCTAAGCCTAATCCTAAGCCTATCTTACCTTTATAGCAGACTCTATCTCCATGCCCCCAGACAGTGTGTCTGGCTGGGCCTGGACACATCTCAAGGCCAGATGTCTCACAGCCAGGCAGAGGGTCTGCCCTGCAAGACGCCTACAAGATGTCTGCCTTCTTCTGCCTACACAGCTACAACTATATAAGACACTATGTTGTTTACATTAATCACCCAATGACCTAGAGATCAGTTTCTCCTTGTCCAACCACAGAAATCAGGCCATGTCCAGTCACAGCCTCTCTACCAGACATGCTGAGGCAAAAAGTAGTCTGCGACATCACCCATAAACCTCCCCTCTCCACGTCCACTCAAGACCAGACACCAGCAACCACAATAAAAATCACCTAACAAAAACCTCCTAAATACTTCTGCTCTTTCACAGTTGGACAGTTTTCTCTTCTTATTCAGAAGCACTTAAGTAAGCAAAAATGCTCTTCTCCAAGATTGTACAGGTTATGCCCTTGCTACCTAATAATGTGCAAGCCCAAAGCTTCCCATTACACACAGAAAAGTCTTTCTAAATTTTTATTTCTCAGTTGTCCTTAACAAAAGATAACACCTGTACTTGTTACCATGAGGTTTTTGACAATAAGAATTCAGTATAGTAGGTAAAAAGAAAAGGCAATCACTGCTAAAGAAATCATAAATCTCTTCAGCCATCTGCAAACAATGATAAATACCAAATAAATTTTACAAAACTCTTGCAATCTTAAGCTTTTCCCCCCTTTTAACATTATTTTATAATTTCTAAAATATTTCCTATTAAAGCTAGATTTGTAATCTGATTTTTTGTTATCCCACACTTGACTTTGATCTTGTCCAACTTTGTATCAAAGCTGACACTTATGGGTTAGTTGGAAATACTAGATGCAGTTACATGGCTGCTAGTTTCCACAGTTAACTCTGGTTTACTTTGTTTCCCCTATTTCCTTCCTACTCTTCCACTACCTCTTTGGTTAATATTTTCTTTTTATATATACTTTTGTCATTTTTGCAGTGTTTCTCCTCTCTTCCTTACAGTTTTCCAACTCCCGAATTTCATCCTTGGGAATATCCATTTCTCTATCCTCTCCTTCCTTTCCGCTACATCCCATTTCTTTTTACTCTGTCTTTGACTTCTCTTTTTTTCAGATGTGCCTGTTGATTTGTCTAATGCCTCTTGCACTCCAAAATGGTCCAGCTTTCACCTCCTGCTCCACGATTCGTCAATCACAAAGATATTCTTATATTCACAAAGATAACTTCAGCTCCTCTCTCACACGCATACAACTGCTTTAGTATGTCTTGTATTCACACAGGAAAGTCTCCAACTTACTTCCAACCTGACTTCCAGAACATAAGCTCTGAAATTTCAGAGAAAAGGCTCCAGAGTAGTGTCCTAGGACAAAACATAACGTCCCACAGGACCAGTAGAGAAGCCATAACTTTTGTGTCATGAAGAAAGGGACTTTGCTGACTGCACTAACTACAAAGCACTGCTAAGGTTTGCAAGCAGAGGATGGTGGGGATATGCTCACCTGCAGACCCACACCAGTCTATGCAGCTCAAGATGAGTGAGCTGGCAAGCTGTTGTTGAACAGCCAGCCTGAGGATGTGATGTTTGCGGGTTCTCTCACAGACATGTATGAAGACACAAAGCATTGTATCTTCAGAAAATATGGCACATTAGCCAGTGGCTTAAAACAAGATGTGATTTTGGCAGCCAGCCTCACAAGTTATAGTCGATTATATTCTGCCCTGCAATGGTGACGCATTTCTTCTTTCCACCAGGGTAATAGTGTTACCACACAAGAGTGGTAAAGTGTCATTCGGCATTTCTGTTAAGAACTACATTAAGTGTGTTTCTTCTCTTCAGTGCCCTTTACTCCCACATAGGCTGTTAATGACCTTATCTTCTAAATCTATTAACACAGATTAGACAACTTATGCAAACCTTACAGTATTCTAGAGGTAAGAACAAAATCCCTTACAAAGCAAAAAAAACCGCACAAAACAACCCTCCAAAACCAACAAAGCAAGAAATCTAGCACAGAAGGACCTAAACACCAGGTATTCAAAACATACATTTTGGTCATACTTACAGCTACTGACATGAGCAAACAAACCTCAAAAGGAAACTGTCTGGTTGGGTATTAACCATTCCTGTTACAGGTATGAGGGAAAAAAAATTCTTATTCAGGGAATCCCACGAGGAGGAAAAAACAAGACAATGCCAAAGCTCTTATTTCCTTCACCTTCTATTAGTCCAGAGCCCACAGTTGTATACTGTGCCCATTATCAAGGTGCACCTGTCAAAGAATGGCAACAAACAAGAACTAAGACAACTTCTACCTTTCTCATGCTGCTCATGAATCATCTCAAACTAATGGGTGAAAATGTGGTCTTTAGTCACTGTACTTCATTTTTCCTGTTCAATGTAAAAACAGCACGAGGAAGGATCAACATAACAGCTTTCAGAATCTGACTGCCAGACTATTTCAGTGTTATTTGTTATGTACTGTGAGATTTCTCCCCTCAGTTATAAACAATACTTAGATTTACTAATGTGCATACAGTACTAAGAAGACATACTAATTCTCATTGCCAAGACAGCATTGAAATCAGAGACGCTGTTATTTCAAAGAAAAAAACCCCACCAAAATAAAAAAGAAAAAAATAATGAAATTAAGTTATAACAGCCCCAAATAAATCAATTTATTTTTAAATTCTGAATTTATTTTGACAAATCTGCAACAAGCATTATCAATTGTGTGAATAACATTTAAAAAGNACTCATAAAATGTTGTTTAGAAACATGCAAGCAGAAATAAAACCACATTCCAATATCTTCAACTACGCATTCCAAATCTATCTGCATAGCAATATAAAAATCCTGTACTCATGAATATTTGTTTTTACATGAAGCTATTAGAATTCATTGCTGCAGTTTAAATATTCAAAATTTAAAAGAAACAGTTGTCTAAATACTACCTCTTTTACATGCACAGATGTTTTGCTGTGAATTTCCAATGCATAATAACAAGGCAAAAAAATAACAGAGTTCATTCTGACTGGATTACGAGCCTGGCATCTCCACTGTAGATGTAACACAAAAAAGCTGTTCCCAGAGAGATCCCCATTGTTAATCATCAGCTACCTCGCTCGATTTAACTGCTAGGTATGCTTACAATGACCCAAGCCCTGCCTATTCCAAATTTGAATGCACAGGCTCTTCTTGAAAATGCTTTATGTGACCAAACAAATCCAATAGCCTTAATTTGAGTTGGATCCTTTCTTCTCCCTGTTTATTAGACTTAATTCATATAGGCAACACCCCCTGCTGAGCAGCATAAGTTGTTTACAAAGAAACAATAGTATTGTAGAATCTACAGACCTTGTTATAGAACTCAAACAGCTCCTGATGGCTAAATTCCACAAACACTTTCTTCAGGTTCTGTGAAGAAAAAAATAAAAAGGAATGAATAAGCATATTTTTTAGTTTTCTTTGTTTTGGCACTAGTTCCAATAAATCAGAATATGAGATTAAGCTACATGAAAGATAATCGTTGCAATAGTCAGTTTTCCTTCCATTCACTAAAATGTCCATCATACATGTACATGCCATTTCAGTGCAGATTTCAAGTCTCTCGGTACATCTATTCTCCTCCTGTGAAGAACAGTAATAAAATAATCTATGAAAAGGATTTAGTTAACTTATTTTTAAGTCAGACAAAAATGAAAGATTACATTCATCTTTCTCAGCAGTCCATCTAAGATTTGGTAAATACCACTACAGACTGACAAAGTTAGTAATGTATTTGATTGAACAGGCACAGCTATTAATGTACTGAGCCAGCACAGAGCAAAAACTTCAATTCATTAATCCAACAGTTCCCATCTGAGCATGCTGACACTGCTATAGGCATCTCTACACAGATTCAGCCTAAGTTAACAATTAACACACTGCTCCAGAGCAGTGCTTAAACACTAAAAAAATCCCACAAAATAACACAACTGAATAAAACTGCTGTGGATAAAACAGATGGTGGTAATAATCCTCTGCACACGTGTGCTGATGTCTGTGGAGATGGGGGTTAAATTAGAACTTCTGTCCTCCTCAACTTGCCTGCAGGAAACAGGCAGTTTGATGCCTGCTACCTTCAATCACAGTGCACATCTATCCACATAGTTTCTAGCCTTATTCCTTCTACTTCACTTTGTGACTTTATTCATAGTTTCTAGCCTTATTCCTTCTACTTCACTTTGTGACTTTATTTCTTAAAAGTATGTTTCTATTTCTGCACATCATCTTTGTTATTGCTAGACTTTTCAAGGTTTGCAGGCATTCCTGAGGATAACAGCTGCACTTGCATGAACATTAACAAGACTCTGTGAAAACTGAATCTGTGGACAACTCCACTTAAGAAATATTACCAGATGAAATAATATACACACACTGCTTTTCTTTTGTACCAACTTCACATACCCCTTGGGTCAGCAGAAAGACAGTTTTTTATCAATTCAGCTTAAATAAGCACGGATACTTTTGCATTTAGACAGACATTCTGTGTACTCATACCAATGCAAGTCTCAAGTTACACCAAATAATGTCACTGAATTTGGCACACCAAACGGACAAGACCAGCAGAAGCC
>WEIV01012648.1:0-17802 GCA_013390005.1 Calyptomena viridis
ATGCATTTTTTCCCTTCATATTTCAAGCAACAAACTTCAGAGAATAGAAAGACTGACTTGGACACTAAGGCTTCTTCGTGGGAGAAAAGAGGTTTGGGTATTTCTACATATCAGCATTTTTGGATATATCTCTACTTTCCTGTCAGAGCATACCTAAGAAAAGCTAACTCTCTTTTTTGCCATCCCTTTTGAAGGAGACATCCCTCTTTTCCATGCAATGCATAGCATGTAGACTCTGGGGCAAACTGGAACTAGTGACAAGGCTTATTTTCCTTGCTCTTATATAAATTATATGTATGAGACTGGTGAGACACTGGCACAAGTTTCCCAGAGTAGCTGTGGATTCCTCATCCCTGAGAGTATTAAATGCCAAGCTGGATGGGGCTTTGAGCAACCTGGTCTAGTGGAAAGTGTCTCTGCCCATGGCAGGGAGGTTGAAAGGCACTGATCTTAAAGGTCCCTGTCAATCCAAACCAGTCTGTGATTCTATGCTATATAAAATAGGTACGGATGGTTCTATCCTCTGCATCACCAGAATATGCTTAAAATAGGAACCAAGAGTAGAAGGGTGAAGTGTTTTTCGTCATCATGCATTTATTAGCAGGTGGGAGGTATTAAAGACAGCTTGGAGAAGATTTAATAAGAGAAATTTTAGGTATCGGTAGGTAACTGTGGCCAGCAGATGCCACAGCAGCTCCACATCATCACACACTGTGTGTGCTCTGCCATTAGTGAATTGCTGCATTACCAGAACATATAATTTATGACTGAAATACAAGGTCCTGAGATAAATATTGAAAAGGCTGGGAACTACATTTTTAGTGGTGCTTTTTAATATCTAATGCATTTCATACCCCATATATTCGACGCACCAGGTCCTTCAGTTTTATAGTTCTGCTCTTTTGCTAAATGCTATGCTTGTTTCTATACTTTCAGAGGAAAAAGGGTGTCTTAGATATTTCTGTTAGGCAAAACAGAAATAAAAAGGAAAGAAAACAAAAAGGCAGAAACTTTGGAACTAGTCCTGTTGAGAATCACAGAGACTGTACACTGTGTTTCATAAATTCAGAAGAAATGTAGTCACACGTTGCAGTAAAACTTGTTAAAAACAACAACTACAAAGAAATAAATATTAGAAGCACTGTTTTTCCTCTCTGTGTGTGTGAGTGTCTGTACATATATGTATAGATGTGTATGTGTGTATTTTTTTTGTGCATACACATTCCATATTTAGTCTATGGTGTCCCTGCCCATGGCAGGGGCTTGAAACGGGATGATCTTCAAGGTCCCTTCCAACCCAAACTATTCTGTGATTCCATTATTCTATGAGTCTAGACTTTATGATGTGAGGTACTTATAGGTAATTTCTGTATATATAGAATTATCTACTTCCTGGGTTCTGCAGATCTACTGAATTCTTAACTAAAGCAGTCTCACTACTCGAGTCCTCACTACTCGACACTAACATCAGTTGAGAAAAGTACTTTTTTTTCCCACAAGATGTCAGTGTTTCCTACCATTTATGTCATGGCAAGTTTGCTGGCAATGATTATCCACAGTATCTTAAGAGGAATTCTGTGAATTAAAAATGAAAGATGGTCAAACATGCAACTCAAAGCATTCTATAATTAAAGAGTTTGCTTTAATTGAAGAAATGGAGTTATCGACTCTGCTTTTATAGAAAAAAACTTGAAAGATTAACACTGTAAACCCAAAATTTTATCCTCTTACTTTCTCTGATAGGACAAAAGATACAAGAGAAACGGGGCTATATAAACAGTGAAAAATGAAAATGCTGCTTGGAAAGTTTCTGAGATTGCTATTAAGGAGAAAACGTTCAGTTCCTGTTAGTATACTGTTTCTTTTTAAATATTGTATATATATGTATATATGTTCGTTCAAGCACTAATTATACAGTTAACTCAGACAGCAAGCATTTCTTTAAACACAGTAGATAAATAACAGTAATTTGTTTTGTGCCCACAAGATGTCAGAGTTCACTTTAGAACACAGTCATGTATAATTTAGAGCAACAAATTCAGTCTTTGTCATCAGGGTCTGCAATATTTATAAATGCATGTTTTGACCCAAACCAGTGAAAATGAGCAGAGTAGCTGGTGCCCAATGTGATAAACGTGTCAACATCCAGATCTGCAATCCAAGCAGACAAGTTAACTTCATTTTTTTCACATGGAAGAACAGATTTTTCCTTGATTTAGTTTCCCTTCAGTGAGCTTTCATCCCTGGAAACACCAGCTTCAGCAAAGTACATGGCTCTCTATCTATTGAGTCCTCAGGTATCCAAAGCAAGGTGCAGCACCCTGTTACTTTCATTGTCCAGATAGTTCCAGTGAGAGTTTTAATACCAAAATATTGCAGATTAAACAATACTGTAACCATCTGTCTTTTAGCTTGGTGTAAGTGATTATGCAATCAATACTCCTGCCTTTCTGTATCTAATCACGGTCATTCTTCTGTAGCGATACAATCAAAAATGCAATTTTTTGAAGACAAAGGTTCATTGATTTCTTATTGGATCTCATTATTTAATATCATATCTGGGTTTGTCAGACTGAGAAGCACATTGTACATTTATTACCCAGCTAACTTTAAGAGGGATCTGTGATCTATCACATGTGTGCAAGCCAATATCTTTTGGAATAATCCTTCACTCCCTACACCAGCAAACATGATCTCAGACATCATTGCAGGCAGTGGAAGCTTTGTTTTCCTTAAGGCTACAGAATCCAAATTGTGATGAGAACATGGCAGGTACTTGTAGCAATTAATCCACTGGAGGACACGGGCTCTGTATTGTTTGCAAGTTATCTGTGCACAAGGCTTGCATGGAGGGTCTGTTTGTTCTTTTAGATGGTTTGAACCTTTCATTTCAATACTGGGATTATTTGGCAGCCTTTCACTACCATTGAACAGCTGGCAGTTGGCAATTTGCTAGGCAAGTAGCAGGTTCACCAACTTGAGACTTTATCATGCATTCAATGGTATTCAGTGCATTTCTTCAAGTCTCTGCTTCCAATGAGGATCCCAGACTCGTGTGAAAACTCTGTATGACTGTCAGCTGAAAAACAAAAAAACACCCCTGTTCTGTTTTGAGAAAATATAGGGCTTTACCAATGGTTTTTTTCCTAAACCAACCCCTTCAACAGTCAACACAGCCAGTGACTCTGAGAGGTAACTCAGGCCATTCCACCTGTGTTACATATCTACATTACCATGTATTAGTGCAGGCTGAACCATCATTTTCCCCAGTAAATCTAAAGGAATTTCTAGTTTAGCTGGTTTCAGATTATTAACACCAGGGGAAATAATTGCCAAAGTAAATACAAATCTGGGATTTCTAGTTGTTTTAATAAAAACAAACAAAAACAAACAAAGAAAAAACCCAAACCAGGACAGTTGTAGTCATTGAATGAAGGAATGGGGTATTTTACAGTGTTGTGCTGAAAGGCCAAATCTCGTACTAAACCTCTTGTGTTTTTTGTTATTTAATTCATTGTATTTATTGAGCCAAGAGCCCTAAATTTCCTCTAAGCAATTCCATGAAATGAATAACAGCCTGGAGAAGCACCTAGATAAACACTGATGAGCCGCATATAAACATGGGATTCTCTCTCTCCTCTAAAATGTCTTTCAATGCATTGTTTACCTGTGTGCTTATAGATCACACCACCCTCTGTTTTACAGGCTGCAGTGTTTCTTCTTTACAGCAGCTTCTCTGGAAGGTTCATCAAAGCTGAAAGATGAAGTAAGGAATTTTGAAATATGGATGTAAATATGTGAGACCAAATACCTGAAAGTGCAGAGCAGAACTTCATTATCAACAATAGATGTAGTTTGCAACAGCGTATTCAGATGTGCTGCTGGTCCACAGCAGAGACTGCAAATGACTTTGATTTAAATACTGCTGCCAAATTCAATAACCTTCCCCTGAAGAAAAACACTGTTGATTTTAAGTATATTACACTTGAAAAGAAAATCAGAGCATGGTTCATAATTCTTTGCCTTACATTTCTCATTCACCTGTTAGCTCCTTTTAGAAACCAATTTTATATCTGACTCATGGGGGAACCTGACAAATGAATGATATCTCCTGTCTCTAAAGTCCTAATCTCAGTGGAACTATAGCTGTTTTCACTACCTGGATATGTGTCATAGAGTACTTAAGGAGAGAAAAAAGATGATCCAGCCATTCATTCTGGGAAGCTATCCCAAAGCTATAACTTCTGCCCCTGTTTTTACTGTGACCCTTTGGGATCAGCTCTGTGTAAGTAAAATGGATCTAATGATATTTTGAGAATAAAAAAAGTTATAGGAATAAACATCCCAAAAAATCTGAAAAGAACAGACACAATGATAATTTAAATAATTAGATTATAATTTTATACTTCCATTTCCATGCTGGCAGTGGTCAAAAATACTCCCTCCCTTACTTCTGGCAGTGAAGCCCAGAGCTGTGGTTTTCTAGTTCTCATCTGGCACATCTCTCATATTTCTGTTTTATAATTCAAACCAGACCGTTGTATATACACTACTTAATCTAGGCACCGGGCAAGGCATCACTAAATTCAAGGAAAAAAACCCATAAACTTAAGCAGTTGAACCTATTCTTATAGAGACCAGTGACTTTTTGTTATTAATGATACAGGGGACCAGCATCAAGCCCCACCACCTTCCATTTTGCCACTTAAAAGCTGGAGATAAAATGGAAGTAAATTCCCTTCACAAGCACACTCCTCTTAGCTTACCTCCCAGTAATATTGTATATTCCCTAAAGAATGAGCAAACAACTAATTTGGGTTGAGTAAAGTAGCCTCAGAGGTGATCAAAGTTAAGGTTTGTTGGGTTTTTTTTAATTCACCATTCCTTTGTGACAACACATTATGTCAGCCCCGCTAGCTCATTTGTCTGCTGCAGTTCTACTTTATCAGCCTGGAGTAAAAAGAATTGATAAGTCTGGTTAGATAAAGTAAATGGAAACTCGGGACTCATTCCAATTTGCTGTACTTCGATATATTTCACAAACCTGAGAGTACTGTGTGTAACACAAGTTGCTATTTGTATATAAATATTGCACATTAGAAGATCTCTTAAAATAATATTTATGTTTATTTCTCTCCTTCCTGCCTCCCCTGGTTGTGTGTTTATTGGTTTTCTGATTGGAAGACAAATGTCATGCTTTCTCACTACATTCTTTTTCAGCCCAGAATGCCACCCCCAACCAGAATTCATCTTCATTGGGAGCTTGCTAGGCTGATAAAGCAGAAGGAGATATTTTTCCAGGAGTCCTGGATACTAATGCAGCTGCAGCTTATAACTGCAATAAGTTATTCTGTGCTGTGCAAGATGAGTTCTTAAAGATATTTGATCACTGCCACCAGCCAAATTTGTCTTTGTTGTAATTTTGTTGGCTGGACTAGAAATGCACTGAGAATGGTTCCTAAATAAGGTCTTATTTATTAAGTGGTTTGTAAGATGTTTTAATGTGAGGCTCCAGAATTAAGAACAAAAAGGAACAATTGTCTGGAGGAATGGAGAAGTGCTGGTCACCAGTGACCACTGAGTATTGTATTTCTGGTAGGAGAGAAGGATTTCTTCTTTTGTTTGTTTTTCTTTTACTGCAGGGAGCTATATTTGTCCACTTGAATTCTTATTAAGATGATGTACTGTTCAGGGTGGCTGCTTTGCAATTAGACACATTTAGACTATGATACCTCCCTTTCCTGATCAGCTGAAAAGTCATAGCACATCAGTGGACACTTGCTATAAAGTAGGGACAAGTATTTCTGTTTAGGAATAGCTTTTCCTGCCAGCTGGTTTGAGAGGGGTAAGAGCAGGGCTCAGAGCAGGAGAAAGAATATTGCAAAAAGGGAGAGGCTGCTTGGATTTTATCTTGTTTCTCTCAAGATTCAAACAGAGAGTTTAGATCTTGTTCTGAGACAGCACTGTATTTATGCCTGTGCAGGACAGATTATGATCTTAAAGGCCTTTTCCAACCTAAATGATTCCATGATTCTATGATTATGTAGTCCTGTACTGGAGCTGTCAAGCAATGCCACAGCAAATGCAATTGCAGTACATGGCTCCTACTTCCTGATGACACATCCTTCAGTAAAACCTGGAATTTGCAATGGAAGCACTGGATTCCTCTTTGGAGAGGGCAAACAGGACTTGCTTCCTCTCAAAGGATAGGAAACCCAAAGTAAATCTGGTCTATACCAGATTTTGTTTATTCATGACCAGTTGAGGACTGGTGGAAAATAGTACAGTCAAACTGATATAACATGTTCAGTGTTGGATCTTCCTTTTTGAAAATAATAGTAAAAAATTAATTTCTAGTAGACCCATCATGTTATATTTGATAATAAATGAAATGTTCTACTTTGCTTCTAGGTGATTTAAACCTATATTTTTCCACTTTCTGTATATATCTGTTTTTAGGCAAAATGCAGTGTTTTAAAAGGAAATTTCAGGACATTTACTTTTTTAATATAGATATAAAAAAAGTTACCATTTTTTAAAAGAAAGAATTAATTTAAAAAATATGAAAACATATACTGTGAAAATTCAGTCTTTTTTTTTTCTCTGGTTTTTTTCAGGCAAAGATAATCACAAAATTTAATCTGAATTTTCAAATAGTTTCCCTTTACACTGAAAAAAAAGCTTAGTTTCTCACCAGGTTATCTTTTGTGGTGGAAGAGCTTGAGTTCAGAAACTCTTATCCACCGGGTGAGTTATACACCCTTTGGCCAGAAACAAACCCTTATTTTAGCACCTAACATTGCATGGGCTATTCATTCTTGAATTGGTATTTTGCCAAAACAAGAGCATTTAATAGAAAGCCTGAAATTGTCACCATGAGTCATTGAGGAAGTTAGAAAAAGAATAGGGTCCCGTGAATCCAAAATGTTGGACATGAATATTAAACCCGTATAACTCTGTTACCAACCCACTCTGGTGTTCAGCTCTGGGAGAGAGGGAGCCCTGGAGGCAGGGTCAGGTACAGGGAGGGGGCAAAAAATGGGGCCTACAAGGATGTTGGAGAGGGACCTTTTACAAGGTCATGTCTTGATAGGACACAGGGGAATGTCTTTAAGCTGAAGGAGGGCAGGTTTAGATTAGATATTAGGAAGATATTTACTGTGAGGGTGGTGAAGCACTGGCACAGGCTGCTCAGAGAAGTTGTGGCTGCCACATCCCTGGAAGTGTTCAAGGCCAGGTTGGACAGGGCTTTGAGCAACGTGGTGTAGTGGAAGGTCTCCCTGCCCATGGCAAGGGGTTGGACTAAATGATATCTAAGGTCTCTTCCAACCCAAACGAAATAGCTCTGGAAGTAACTGTGTTCGAACACACAGATGAGGTTGAAAACGTCTGTGATTCTGCCATAAATATAAGGCTTGTAATAAAAAAATAAAAAAAAGGTTTCAGCTGTCATCTCAGAAGGTGAAAGTCCAGAATCACTAGAAGAGCAGAGATATTAGTGTGGCATATCTTACAGACCACATATTAGCACAGGTTTCCTACTGACATTTTTATCCTTCTGCATCTCCCAGGTGAAACAGTTTTTTGAAGTCATGGGAATGACTGACATTTTTTCAAAAAGGCAAATTTTGACCAAAAAATAAAACAATATTTATGTTGGATAAATTTCAAGTAAATTTCAGAATAAAAGTGTTTCAAGTTCTAAGATGCACATTTTGGTGCTTGTAGGGACATTTTTGGAGGTGGGAGCTTGGACAAAACAAACAAATACAATTTAAGAAAAAAGGCAAAATTTTCATTTGTGTGAAACCCACTTCCTACAGGAAAAAAAATTACCTGCAAACATCCACATCTAACAGACAGGAGATCTGAAATACATACTGTATGCATTATGTATGTACATAATGTATGTGTGTAGTGGAGTGATTTGCAACTCCACTAGAGAGTCCGAGTAACAGGACTTTGATTGATATATCAATCCTCCTATAAAATCTACATTGCCTATGAAAAAGATATCGAATTTCTTCGGGCTGTATAATATTAACTTTGTTTTATTTTACAGAATCAAAGAATCAGTAAGGTTGGAAGGGAACACAGTGGGGTCATCTAGTCCAGCCCCTACAGCACATGACACAGGAGTGCATCCAGATGGCTTTTGAGCCTCTCCAGGGAAGGAGACTCCATAACCTATCTGGGCAGCCTATTTTAGTGCTCAGCCACTGTCACAATGTAGAAGATATTCCTCATGTTCAGGTGGAACTTCCTGTGTTTCAGTTTCTGCCTGGAACTCAGCACAACCCCTCTTCTGGGCCCTCTTCAGGGCAGATTTCAGTTTGGTACTGCTGAGGATAGGCACACATCTGCATAATAATAAATATAAAGGTTCTGAGCATATGCATTTGGTTACTGGTAAAATATCAGCATCATTCGTGTTTTCAATTTCCGTCCCCTTCCCCCAGTGCCAGTCTCAATGAACCTGCATTAAAAGTTGCTTGCAAGACTTTTATATACTTTTCAATCTTATTTTCTTTCAAAGACAAAACACTAGAAGCATATTTCAACTTCTCGAGGACACACACAAAAAAATCCTCAGTCTTCTTAAAGAGAGACAAAGTGAACTGAGAACTCAAAAAGAGATTACAGGCTTCTGAGTCAATGGGAGAAGCATCAGTAGATAACTGGGCAAGGGGGCTTCCCTGGGAGTCAGTTTAAGACCTGTCTGTAATATCCTCATTTTTCTCCCAGTCCTGGTTTCATCCTCTGCTGTGTCTCCCTTACACTTGTACAAAGGGAACATAGAGTAGAAGATAGTCCAGCCCTCTGCACAGGTTTCACAACAGGGGAGCTTCAGCTTATTCAGTCATTCCACTAATTACCTGAGTTGATCATCTGCTCTATCTGATTCAGTCTCCACAGCAATGAGTGATGAAAACACAATAAAAGCTTGCTAATAATCATGCTTTTCTTTTTCTCATGGTCAGTATGAACTAACCTATACTCAGCCTTGGAAAATACAGATTCACATTTCCTTATGTAATAGGCGAGAAAATTTCAGCAGCAAAATGAGTTTTACTGGAGAGCACCTATGAGGACATTAAGAACCTGTAGAGCACTTCCAGTATTGATAAAGGGTTTTTGGCATAAATTACTGAATGACCATTGTAATTCCCATTGGTGTTTTCCAACCAGGGAAATCTTCAAGGAGTTAGCAGGTTCTTCATATTTTTAGAAACAGCCTTTGAGGACACTCCTAATTTGATTTTTTGGGCAACTAAACAAGAGAAGAAAGTGAGAGCAAGTAATCTGATACTTCATTTATTCAGTGTCATGCACCATGAACAGACAAAATCGATGACATACCTTCTCATGGTGGGAGCAGCTGTGCTGTGAGCACATGCTTATGAGGGTTTGGGTGGCATGTCAGCAGAAGAAGTGGACAAGTCCTGCAAAATCAAGTGCTTTCATCTCTATCGGAGATTGTATATAAAAATAATAGTTGATAAAAATGGAATAGAAATGAAAATACATCTTACTTCTGTTATTATTTTTACATAAAGACAGTCATGTTTTGAAAATAAAGTAGAAAATTTACTCAGAAGCAGCAGGTTAATGCTCTGTTTTTAAGAGTTTCGGGGTTTTTTTAAGTGGTTGGAGTGAATGAAGTGGATAATGGAAGTTACCTGTTCAGTTCTCAGTCTCTAAGAGATAAATGCTTTCAGAAACAGTATTATTAATGGATTTTAATATTTTTACATGCTGCAGCTGTTGAATTTTCCATCTTATTTTTCTCTAATTAAGGCTCCTTATATGGAACCTCAGATGGAGCCTCTCCTGCACGCTGCCAGTTTCAGTGAAATCTTGAGCCTTTCAACACTCTTCAAATTTCTGCCTATCACATTTAGCTGACAGTTTTTTAACTCTAAAAATCTTTGAAAGGAAAAGATGAGGACAAATGAAGAGAGAGAGAGGTGTTCAATCAAATAGGAGTTCATTTCTTTAGGAACACAAGAAAAATAAACAGGGATTATTTCTTTTTATCTCCAGGTCTCCACACAAAGGTTATTCCTTCAGTGTGAAGAAGTCTTTGCTACATGAGAAGCTTCTCATGTTCTCCTGATGCCAAGGCTGGTACTGCTCCATTTCAGTGGAAGCTGGGAGAGCCATTCTACACTTCCTTGAAGATGCCTCCTGGCTTCTTTTTCCATGGAAGGAAAACTTCTTTCTCTCTCATGGATGAGCTGAAGGAGTTGTGCTTCACTGTGGTTACTCTATCATGGAGCTACGCCTACATCTTCCTGACCCACCATGTTTTGTGCACCTTTCTCCTGCTTTTTTGTCAATCCATGGCTTTACCAATAATGTTGCTACTTAAGAAAAATGAAAATTTTCCCACTGCCTAAAAAGCAGTTAGTGTGACATTCAGTCACGGATATTAAGGTATTTTGAGGAATATATGCTATCAGACCTAAATATTACCCTTAACATTTTCTTTGTATGGTCCCTACAGCTCTCACTGGCAAACCTGTCTCCTGGCATTGGAAGAGATGACCAGCAATTTCAGGCCACCCAGTCTGACTCCTGGCTGACAGTCTAGCCCTTCGATGAATTTTTGTGATAAACACCACCCTCTATGTATGTGTAATGACCTTGGTGTTTCAGGAGCAGCTTAAGGTTTGTTGAAAGGTCATAGGTTGGAAAATTGCCCTCTCCACTCATTGCTTCGAAAAATGAAATCATATGAGAAGATCTAACAGAATCAGATCACACCAAATTAAACTGACACAATCTGTTAATCTTCCTTTGGGTTCTTCCAACCTCCTGGTAAACAATAACCAATACTACACTTCTAGGCAAATAAGGTACCTTTATTAAGTCAGGAATGCATGAGAACATAAAATTGGCATTTTAGTAATTTGTTATCATCTTGGGAAACAGAAGGGAGAATCTTCAACTTCAAAACGATTCACCAGCTTCAGTTAACAGGAAGAAAACCAACTCCTCTTTCTCAGAACACATATCTTTTCGAGATGGCTGCAGACACAAGGGGAGACACAGTCAGAAAGAGCTGTTTAGTCTGATTCAGAGCTTGAGTGGGGCAGTGGCAAATATTTCAAGCAGAGCATCCAAGCAAGCAGACTGTTCTCATCTTTTGCTTACATTTTAGCCCTTAGTTTTGCAACTTACATTCTGCACCACAACCTCAACATCATCAGTGAGATTAGAACCAGTTCCACAGGTCTGTGTGCCCTCTCTCCCACATGTACAAGAGGGAGATCAATGCCAAGATCATAGTGGTCAGTTGTGCTGGTTTTGTTGTTTTTCTGAGAAAGAAGGAAGAAAAGCAGATAAAGTTTGGTGTGAAAGTTGAGTTCTAAAATTTTGGGCTTGAACTCATATTTGGTGCTAAGTAAACATCTGTTCTATCTTTTTAAAAAATATTATTCCTTTGACAGTTAAGCTAAAATAAAGAAACCTTGTCATTGTTCAACCTAAATATAATATATCATATATTATGTGTATAATGGGCATATTATCTTCCAGTTGATATTATTAAATGTAAATTAAAAAAAATTGGTTTTAAACTCTGCTAATCTGCTTTAAAATAACACAACCTGAGCTCTGTTTCCAAAGGCAAATGTTGCTTTTGTTTGTTCGAATGTTGAAATGTTTCATTTTGGAAAAAAAATAGTAATAATAACAAAAAAGATTATTTGAATTTATACATTTCTCTTACACATTTGTCAACTTTGAAGGATGAAAGTGACTGCTGGATTAAATTCTGTCCTTAAATGATATAATTCGAATCCAAATTATAATTTTCAGATCTTCATGCAAACTAGTTCCTGAGTTTTACTCTTTCATAACAACAACATCTCTCTTGCAGTTTTATGCATTTTTTCCCTCTGTGTATTTGGTGAGCAGAATATGTTTTGTTGACTTAGGGCTGATGATTGTTTATATGTAGGATGCTAAATCTAAATTCATTTTCTTTCCTTTATTTGCAACATTTAAATATTGCCCTTAATCTGAAATCCCTTAAGTGATCTCAGTAATTACTCTGCCCTGGCAAAGGGATGTTTGCAGTGATCCATGATTGTTTTTCCTTACTCACGGTTTTTAACTTCTCTGAACAATGTACTAGGTTTCCCAGGAACTAGGAGGCACTCCAGAAAAGCAGAATAATCATGCCAGTATAGATTCAGCTATAAAGGTATATGTTATTTCTTAGCTCCATAAACTTTGAGTAGGTATTTGGTTTTTTTTCCCCAAGCTCGTATATACCTATTTTATGCTTTACTGCTCTGTTGGCAAATTTTAATTTATTTTTATTTCCAATGTTTTATTATGTTTGCACTCAACTGAGTTAGAGACCAGAATGGGTGATTGTTATACAGTAGTTTACTTTTAAAAGAAATAGGGCTTCTCAAGCAGCTAATACAGGAAGATGTATCACCAGCTTGAATAATTGTGACAACCATAGACGGTATCAGTGCCTGTTTGTTTGCACAATACCCTACTGCATTAAGAAAGCCATCCCAGCTGTCTTGGGCTCTGGAGTCACCCATTTCATCACTTGACACTGCAGCAGATGTTATGGATTGATAACAGACTTCACTTCATTCACTCCACATCTAAGATTACCTCTAGAAAAAAAAATCAAATACATTATAACACTCCCAGCCATTTGTAAAAAAAAAATAAAAAAAAGATCAGCAATTTATTCTCTCTCCTACAGCATTAAATGTCTCCTTTTGGGCTTTGAGAATATTTTTTTTTTAATTTTTTTCTTTACTTAACACATTCACAGTGGTTGGTATGCATCTTACTACCTCCTGAAAGAGAAAGAAAGATGGAGATGCATTTAATGATTTAATTATTTTAAGACTCAGACAGGTTTTAAGATTATGGGTTACATTCCCATTATATCAGACGCCTTTTGTTTTTAGTGACAGTATGTTAATGCAGCACTTTTATTGTGTTGGTGGCAGAAATACCAGACAAACCAAGCATTGCAATTTTGGGTCTAGTAGATGAATTGTGATGTTTGGATGTGCTCTGCCCTCCTTATGGTGATTCTTGCAATTGTCGTTTATTTGAGATACAGTAGGTGAATTCGTAATTAAATACTGTAGTGTCATGGAGATAAGTGACCAGAAAATATGTATTTTTGGCACGGCAGGGGTTGCCCACTGACCTTTTAAGAGTATTGCTAATGGAAGAACTGCATGAAAAACAGGGGAAATAAAATTCACAGTGTTATCCTGCCATCACCTGCAACCTGAATCATAAGGAGGACTTTCTCTGTCTTTGAGGGTCTGGAGGAGTGAGTGTCTTCTGTGGGACTGTGCCAGATGTGCCCCTAATACTGTGCCCTGGGAAAGTTCAAGGGGTGCAAATGAGAGCGCCAAGGTTTGTTTTCACTTTGCTGACCTGGAATGGGAGCAGAGCCACCCTGTGCTCCCTGTGCAGCTGCCCAGAGCTCCTGGGCTGGCTGGATCACACCCTGCAGGAGATCCAAGCTCCGTCTCTCAGCAGCTGAATGGGCTCCTAGGGCAAGCAGGGTCTAGCTTGGCTCAATCAGTGAAGTGGCTGGACATATGTGGGAGAGATGGAAGGTTAAGACTGGGATTTCAATGAATTCAAGGGTGGTGTGGTGGATTGCCCTTGACCTTGACTGCCCATCAGGTGCTCACCAAGCTGCTCTACCACTGCCCTTTCTCAACAGGATAGGGAGAGAAAATAAAATGGAAAGTTTATGGATCAAGATAAGGAGAGTGAGATTGCTCAGCAGTTACTGTCATAGACAAAACAGATTTGACTTAGGGAAATTAATTTAGTTTATTGACAATTAAACTGAGTACGTAAATGAGAAATAAGAACAAGTATAAAAGTACGTTCCCCACATCCTTCCATTCTTCCCAGGCTCAACCTCTCTCCCAAGTCTTCTACTTGGTCCCCCTGAGCAACTCAGGGTTTGGAAATGGGTGTTATGGTCAGTTCACAATGCTTCAATCTTTGCTGCATGTTCCTCCCCATGTTCTTCACCTGCTCCAGCATGGGTTCCCTCCTGCGAAATAAAGTTCTTCTTGAACTTCTCTAACATGGGTCCTCCCAATGTCTACAGTTCTTCACAAAGTTCTCTAGCTTCAGTCTTTTTCACAGGTACTTTCCTGTTTCAACAAGGGACCCCACAGGGAGGGAAATCCATCCGGAAAACCTGCTTGTTTGTGGGCTCCTCTCCACAGGCTCCAGCTGCTATCAGGAATCTGCTAAAGCGTGGACTCTCCACAGGTTGCAGCTTCCTTCAGGGTACATGCAGGTGGATCCCTGCTCCACCATGGACCTCCATGGGCTGCAGAGGCACAAGTGCCTCACCATTGTCTGCACCATGGTCTGCAGGGAACCTTTGCTCTGGAGCATGGAGCACCTTCTCTCCCTCTTTCCTCACTGACATGCAGGGCTGTGGCTCTGACATTTTCTCATTCTCTCTGAGCTGGTGTTCCACAGCTCTTTTACCCCTTCCTAAATGCATTATCACAGAGGTGTTACCACCTTCACTGATGGGCTCAGATTTGGACAGCAGTGGAACTGTCCTGGAGCTGCTGGAACTGACTTTGTCCAACATAGGGGCAACTTCTGGTGTCATCTCACAGAGGCCACTCCTGCAGCCTTCTCTAGTACTAACACTATACAAGGAAACATTTTCAGACTTTGCATTGATATTGAGTGTTATTTGGATGCTGAATTTCCCTGGGCACTTTGAAAGTCCTGATATAAAACACGTGGTTTAAAATTGCTTTGAAGTATCCAAATTTTTGATGTACAAATGGTATTGGCTTCTCCAGCTGAGCTCGTAAAAGTTACTGATTTCAAGATGTCCAACACTTCTGTGGAGGTTGATCTTGTTGTAAAGCAGTTTCTGACTCATCATCATTTACAGCTTGGCAAAACAAATCAGATCTTTTGAAGATCACAAGGAAGCCTAACCCAAGGGTCTGCTTGTTGAAGAGCAAAAAACATATCCTTTATATAAAAGAAAATTTTCTGACAATTTCAAATCTGACTACAAAAATTGACAGCTTGACAAACTGCTTGTGAGAATGACTTTTGAAGGAGCAACTACTTCCATTCCAGTATTTATTTATTAAAAAAGTGCCCTATTACGTATTACTTCTGAACCATACAAAAAGATAGTAAATGCGAGCTAGATACATGGAGTTGATTATTCCACTAATACCTGAGACAAAGAAGCTCACTATATAGCCTGTAATTTTCAGATTTGAAGATACTTAGATTTTTTTATGAAAAGAAAATGGTACATTTTTCAATCTAGTGAGGAGCCAGTACTGTTTCTTAATATGAATAAGACCATGCAGAATTTGCCAGGTATAAATGAGGTTTAATTTACCATATTTTTATTCATCTCCTGGTTCTTATTCTGTTCAAAATCCTCAGAGCATGACTCCACAGTGATAGAAATTTAAGCAGAACCATTTTTTTGTTTTGTTGTTGTGGTTTTTTTTAAAGCACATTTATACAACTGCAGGAGTTGAAGCAACACATTATCACCCTGATGTGTTCTAACTTGTCCTTGCTAGCACTAAAATAGCTGTCAATAGATATGATAGAAATTGGTGTTGGGTCCTCAAGAAAAGGGTGACTTCTGGATACAGGCTCTGAACATCTGCAATTCTGTTTCACATGACTGCAGAAATACATGTTCTTGTCTGATAAAAGACTTGGCAGAGAAAAGCAGGTAGATTTCTTTCCCATCTCATATATAATGAAACATTAATATAAAGTCTCAATGAAGCTTCTCAACTGAGGAAAATACAGAAAATTTTCATTATATTAAGTCAAAACCTCCAATTCATTTTGTCTACAGTAGAAAGACACGCAACAGTAACTTACTGTAGCCAACATTTCATAAGTTAATATCTGGATCATTATTCTTGTGTACATTTCCTGGAAAGAATGTTAGATGTGTGGAGTTTTTCTATGAAATACATATTCAATTAGCTTATGAACTTTCTATTATTATTACTTGTATTCTGCCTATTGGACTGTTCTGACACAGAACCTGCTGAAGTCAAACTACTGAGCTCGCTACAGTTATTCTCACTTACTCCAGTACTGTGGAAATTTGAATTAGTCTGTTTGTTAGGCTACTTTTCTGCTCGTTGTGAGGTATGAGATCATCCAAAGCTCTACCTACTTATAGTAAACTTATAGTCTGCAGGACACCCCCACTTTACTGCCCAAAATTGCCCATCTGGGTGTTGATACCCTGAGCATTACAAACCATTCACCTCTGAGCCTGTTTTTCTGCAGTGTTCACAGTGTTTGCTGCTAAATAAACCACAAAGACCTTACACAAGGAAACCTGCAAGCATTAACACCAGTCAAAACAAATTTTCTGTTTTCTGGCCACTTATATGCAATTTCTCTTTTGTATCTATAGGTAGGGGAAGTAGGAAGTGAAGAGGCAAGCTGTCCTCAGCCTGACTATTGAAATGAACTTTTATGACAGAAAATCATAAAATTTGGGTACCAACATTTCTGGAGTTCTAAATCTATGAGATTTTTTCTTCTCACTGTCCATAAAGTAAAATAAATGAATGACTGTGAAGAGCTAAAAGTGATGATGAAAACTCTAGGACTATAAAAGTCTGTGTTTCTCTGTATTCTGCTTCTGATCCCCAGAAGAAATGGACTGAGACTCTTTGTACACCTGAGGATTTTCTACATTTCAACTTAAAAAAACCCAGTTCAAGAAAGTATATGCCCCAAGCCATTCATTTCTCTGCATTGTACTTCAGGGGCACAAATTAAAATTATTTCGTCTTTAATCCCTCAGTAAATAGGAAGGATTGGACTCTTCCTCAATGCCATCCTGCAAGCAAATTGCCATCAAATGGAACTGGTAGATATGACAAGAGGTCCACAATTGTTATGTACTTGCCAAACAGTTCTATATTAGTCTTGATGATATATAAACCCAAATTCTTTACCAGTAGAAACAGATACATCTCAGTGGAGACAGATCTTGTTTATGTTACTACTTGTGCCATATTGTACTATGGAGACCAAAAGAGGCACAATCCTACTTTCATGTTTTATACTGGAATAAATCCATAGCCTCTCATGGAGTAATTCCTGAAATATATCATGTCACCAAGGGGAGAATGAGGTACCTTTTAGAATGATTGCAATAAGAAACAATTAACTCTTCAAAGAGGTCAGAAGAGGGTTAAAAGGGATTCCCTGCTGAAAAAGAAAACATTTATGCCCCTATTTGGAAAGACATTTTAAAATTTTTAGAAGATGATTAATGTATTTTTTCTCTTCAAGTTTTCAATATTTATCATGGAAAGGAACTTTAGTTTTATATTGGATCATCTCAGATGGAAAAAACTGCAACTGTTATTAATTAGTAACATTTATTTGTCCAAGCATGCTGAATATGTGAATTCCTGTTAAATTAGAAATGGTTCCTTTGCATCTTATGACTCTGATACATATAATTTGTATTTTTTCAGTGAAAAATATTTTGCAAGAAAAATATTTTCTTTATGTCTTTATGTTCTACTGTTTTTTTCAGTCAAGACATTCTCTGTGTAAGTTCCCACTGATGTTGAAAACATTGTATTTTCTCTTTCACAGAAGTGGATACTTTGCTACTGGGAGGTCTTTTGAGAAACTCTTCCTTAGACTGTACAGGAAATTTGTGGAAAGAGTAGAATATGAAGAAAACTGTTCTGAGATCTATGTTAGCACTGTAAATATGAGAATCTTTATGTT
>WEIV01012650.1:226-27365 GCA_013390005.1 Calyptomena viridis
TAGCCATTTTAGATCATTAATTCAGCCATCATCTTGCAAGTCTGGTCTCAGGTCAACTTCAGACTATGTCAATGATTGCCAGTTAGTCAAGATTACTTAGTATCTGTGATATGTCCTGTCTTCTTGAAGCAGATCAAATCTACCAATGACTGCAAGTTAAGGTTTTGATCTACAAATTAAGGTTTTGAAGCCGCAAGCTTTTGAAACTCAAGGTTGGCAATTGACTTCTGATAATTGGAGAAAGCAAATATGGAAGAACTTCAAGTCAAAATTAAAAGCTAAGAAATTTCTGAGGATCTTCATGAGTGCAGTGGTGAATGCTAGCTACAGCAGAGATGTGCCTGCATCTGTCTCAAGTCAGCTTCACTGGAACAGGAGCAGAAAGAATGGAAAAGATCCCAGGTACCTACACTGAAAATTCTCTTCATAAATCATCATGTGGGTACTATTCAAGCACATAGATAATGACAGAATTGTTCAGTTAGGTAGACGTGGCTGGTGTATAAATCCTCTCTTAGAATCAAATCTTTTTGACTTTCAAAGCTGATTCTCATAGAATTGCATCTTTCTAAAATGAGAGTAAACCCACAGGTCAGGATACTCAGGATAGTTAAAGCGCAAAAATCTTGGGAGAAACTTTTCTCTTGCAGATACATTTTTACACGAGGACAAAGTACATTGACAAAATTAAAAACAGCATTTCATTTTCCTAAAAAGTTATGCAAAAATTACCTGAATGAAAAGGAAATTGCTGTTTAGCTTCTCCTGTGTGAGCATCCCAAATTATTGTTGTCTGTATTCAAAGAAAGGGGAGAAGAAAAAGATTAGTGTCTGTTCAGCTCAGATTAAAAAAACAGCATCCTCACTGAGGGGCAATTCTAAAAGTGGGACTGAGAAAATTACTGACTGTAGAGAATCTTGTGTGCTGAACAGCTGAAAACCCAGAAATAACTTCCAAATACACAGAATAATAATTTAAGTGTAGATACAGAAGTAACATGCCTACAGAGGAAGCAATATCACTATGAAGAATGGGCATATTCTCTCTTAATAATGCTAGAAGACAACACTACAAATTTTTAATAAGCATTTTGTTAAAGCTGTTTCAGCTATCTTCTTTAAAGAATACTTTTTCCCCTTTCCAAAGATGCAAGTTGAATTCTACTCTGAAACTATGCTGATTTACATTTCTAACAATTAAAGAAACAGGTGAAATGTTTGTCTATCAGCAGAGTACATATCACTTCTTGCCACTAAAAAATGGAACAAACTAAAGTGTAATTGGCTTACTACAGGTTTAATCCATATTCACAGCACACGTAAGCATGTCCCCTGTAGAGCTCAATACCACCCTCTGAATGAACTGTTAATTTATTGGGAGTATATACTTCCAGGAAATAAATTAAGGATGCATCACCTTGCTGAGAATGGATCATCTAAAGAATCACTGCTTTGCCAGAGTAATGAAAGTACCATTGGAAGACTAGCATAGCTGAATATAAGCCAGTATTACAGGGAGTAAGACTAAGTTTCTATTTTCACAAGGATGTGAAAATACAAGGATTCATCTACCCTAAATGTACAAGCCTCAGCTACTTTCCACAGATTCCCTCTGTCAGTTGCTGGAGAGAAGCACTGTCAGTGCAGCTCACTGGAACACAGGCCATGCAGCCTTTCACTCGGAAGTGCCATTTTTCTCTCTGAATTTTATAAAGGAAGCCAAGGATGACATATGCATCTAATTTTTAGACATCAAAAGTTAGGTAAGATGAATGCTGTGTACTTTCCAGTTTCAGTTTTAATGGATTAGTGCTCATCATCATCGGTCATCTGTTCATTTTAATCATTAATGTGCACTCAGCTGCAACTACGATGTTTTGCTTGATTTTGAGTTTAGAACTACCATTTTTTTCCATATTTGCTTAGGAAGCCATATATATTTTATTCAAATAGAAGTGTTTCAATAATTAGATAACCTAAAAGATCACTTCCTTTCTGTAAACAGTTGATAAAATCACAAACGTAAGTCCTGGAAGCAGTTCTTTCCTTAACTGAGACACACTTAAGATGCAATTTTACACATTTCTTTTTTAAGGTATTTTCCATAAAAGTAATACACATTTATGCAGCCTCAAAAATGTAATCAACATGCACTAAAACATATTAAAGAAACGTAAACTGTCCAGGATACCTGGAGAAGAGGAAAATCTTAAGGAATTCAGCAGGACAAGCTCACTAATCAGCATATTTATATGTTAGAATAATGTATTTTTAAAACTCACTTTATCAACACCAGCACTTAAAATATAATTCCCCTTTTTGTTCCATTTCAGGGCAAATATTGGACCTTTATGTTGACCTAAGGTGCTTGCAAGGTTACCTGGAATAAAGAAAAGGTTATTATTACAATTTGTTTACAAATTAATCATATTACAGTTCACTGCTGTTTGATGCTTAAGAACAATAAATGTTGTTTAACTTACCATCTTCTGTCCATATTCTTGCAAAACCATCATATGAGCCTGTAGCCAATAGTGTTCCATCACTCTGTTGGGATATATATAAATGTCAAAGGTCAATATGAGATGAAATTTGTTTCAAACAACCTTTTGCTTTCTTTTTTAAGGTTTGCTAATTGTGATTTATGGGAATTCTGAGTTCACTCATTGAGACAGACTATAATATGATTTAAGCTAAAGGTTATTACTGCAGACAGCATAGAGGAAATAACATACAGTGAAATACTGGGCTACACCATCAGATACGAGTAATTTAATCAAAAAGATTATAACAAGAAAACAGGATATAACAAGTTCTATGGGCTTCTACCAGATAACAAACAGATATTACTTATTAGACATAAAGAGCCTGTAAGACAACAGATCATCTAAAACCAAACTAACCCCCAGTTCAGTGAAATTCAGGCACCTGTATTTGAAAGGACCTGAACACCTAAGCCACCTACACTCACGGTTAACACCTCAAATGCTGTCCACCATCAAGAAGCTGCTTTCTACTTGTCTGAACACACTCCCACACGTGCTCAGGGGCACAGTACCATGATGGACAGTCTGAGAAAAGGTGGATTCATGGGTCCCAATTAGGAAAAAAAAAAAAGACCCTGAATCAGCAAATTACACACGTTCTCCTGGAAGGAACGGTTCACAGAAGGGTATCTCCTGTGCAGCCAACAATGCTGGAGTGATTGGACCAGAATGAAAATAACGAAAATGGAACTTGACTCTGCAATCTGGTGAGATGGGTACTGTTGGAGGTGGGCATTTAGTCTTTCAAAATTTCAGCACTTGGACTGAGAGCGAGATTCATCCCAATTATCTCCAGGTATCCAGAAGTCAGGAGTTAGTTTAAGCAACCTAGTTTCCCCGTATAACTAACAGCATCATAATTACATCTCTGGAGTGTAATTCATGATTCCATTTGCTTTAGATTATGCCCAGACCAGCACAAGGCACGTGTTGCTGTTTCTGCTAACTTAAAGTGAGTCTAGATGACTAATTTAGATGGTTAAATCAATGGGCCATGAATCCAGCCCTTGGTACCAAAGAATATTATTTGAATATGACCTCTAGAACTAACCTTTCTTACTAGAACATAAATCACATAAACCAGACAAGAATCAGTTCAATATCACCAGTGTGAAAATTTCACAAGGAAAATCAACTAATATTGTGGTTCTAAATAAACAATAAAGGCAGATGTCATTTCTAGCTTCATGAATAGAAAATCAAGAAAAAGCACAAATAATCCTTTAAAACATATGCCCACTCCAACCCTCCAAAAACAGTGAGTCAGAAAAGTTGCAGTTAACTCAAATGTATAATGATGATGGGGATAAATATCAAAACCTAAGCCAACATCACTATGATATAAACTTATCTGGACCACTGATGAGAACAAAGGTGATAAGGGTAAAAAAGCAAAGGAAAGCTCGGGGACTAGATGCATAGCTAATCCAAATTTGTTGGTGGTAATTCAAATTCTTGGGAACACACAAAGTACATTGGAAGCATTCGAGTGTTTGAATTAGGAATATTTTCTTACCTTAAGTACTAGCACAATGTAAAGTACCATGTTCAATCAAGTCTGGAAAGGCAAGGAACTACTACAGGAAATACTAGATGATGCCCCATATAATTTGGACAACTTTTCTCATAACCGTTCTGCACCCATTACATGTTTTTCAATTACTCTTTTCCTACTTCTCAATTCATTTTTTAATAACTATTTTTCTTCACTGTGATATCCACAGGGAACAAGTGATGAACATTCTTGATTTTTATTTGCTTTGTTAACTACCTCTACTTTCTGTACTATTCAGCAGGTTCTTTCATTGTGCAAATACAAAATACACAGGGGGAAAATACCTTGTGCAGTGGCCTTTCACTTTTGTGAAGCACCTAGCTCACCTGAAGTACAATTATATCGCAGTAAAGATTAATCAAATCTTGGTCTCTGGCCAGCAACTGAGATGTACAGAACTGCTAAGAATCCTTTTTGGTACTTAATTTTTAATCTGTTTTCCTATGAAAACAAGACTAATGTGATCATTCTGTCTGCGGTAGTATCAGTAAAACAGACAGAATGCAAATGATCTCAAAATTCATTAAGGTTCCTGCAGGATCTCGTAAATTCTTTTTACAATGCTTGGTGACAGAAAGGAGACATGAGGCAGCCTTAAAGCTGCCCAAGGACATTGCCCAGACACTGGGGATTCTTAAAAATACCGGTCCTCTGCTCACTTCAATCTTCTCTGTGCAGCAGCACATTATCTAAGATAGAAGGCTTTACAGGATGAAAGCATAAAAGGGATCAGGCAAGAGAGTTTTACCCAGAAGGCGGGTAGGTAAAGATAGAATGATTACACACCCTCCTAAGAAGATAATGAAAGTCATGTGAACATGTTTTGCTGTGTACAGCATAATTCAAACGAGAGAGAGTCTTTAGAGCCCAACCTCAGAGAAAGCTTCACCAGTGCTTTTATCTCCTAACATGCCAAAATAAAGTAACTATGAAATGCAAATACATTATTAATTAGGCTTCATTATTACACAGATTGCTTGTTTAATCTTCATTCTTAAAGTTAGCTAAGTTTATTTTTACCCATGTTCCTAAAATAGAGTTATAAATATACCATTGTTATGTTTGAAGATGGCAACAGTCCTGGAAAATTACAGCATGTAGGGGAAAGTTCAGCCTATTACGCGTATTTAAAACCAGAGGTCAGTAGGTTAAGACAGAGCTTCTGGTCACCTCAGATATAAAAGATACAGAGCAGCAGCTATAATTGCCTCTGAATTAAATTTAGACCGTTAAAAACCACGCACAGTCTTAGAAGTTAGCTTACATTCCAGTCCAATGAAGTCACATCCTTATTGCTGGGGACATCGTGTCCTCCTTCTCTGATGCAGTGCCTCAAAACTAGCTGAGTGGAACCGCTGTTGCTGTTTTCATTGAGATTCCATATTCTGGCCGTTGAGTCTCCAGATCTATAAAAGTAATTGTGCAGAGTTGAAAACTCCTCTTCGTGTCGACCCAGCAAACTGTAAAAACCTCTATTTCTGTGTTCATTGAGAGAACATTACAGCCCTGTAAGAGACCGGAGGAATGGTTGACTGGCTCAAAACTAACAAGGAACAGGGAAACAGGGTGAGCTGTGGGTAGGTGGGACAGCGCACCCCCGGCCCGCACTGCATGTTTTAAAGTTTGCCAAGTTAAGGTTTGCAAAGTGCCTTATTCTATCAGAACGTTCTAAATTTTGCAAGTAAAGGTTGTTTCGAACTTCCTGACAATTTTGTTGTTTCTCCCATGCACTACCCAGAGCAAATCCTACCAGCTCCCCCTAAACCCGCCAAGCGGACCGGGGCATTACAAGCCTTTAAAAAGTAATTTTTTCTTTCCAACTCTTTCTGCACTCCATATACTTTTTAAAAAAATGCTACCACATAAATTATACCTATCACCTGAATCCACATTAATAATTCGATTTATTCAGAGAAGTTTTACCTAAAATACATAGATTTGCTCTCTACATTCTGCACTTCATACTTAAAAGTTGGTATCACCATAACTAGATAGTCTGGGGCAACTCCCTATGACAAACATGTCATTGAGAGGATTTCCAAAGAAACAGAAACACATAGGCTGTGCCACGTGCCTCCCATAAGAAGTGTGCACATTAGCTCCCAAAGGCTCACTGAATCCCTGGTGTTCCCAGAGTTGCCACAGGCTCTGAGCAGTGTGACAGGACCCACAGGATCAGCACCTGCAGAGGTGTGGAGTGTCACCTTGGCAGCAGCCTCGGGGAAGTGGCCCTCTAGCAGCGTGACAAAGGTGCTGCAGTGCCAGCTCCCTTGTCCTCCCCGGGTTCCTCTGACAGCTACTGCAGGGTAGCAGTACTTCTGTTCAGGACAGGCCAAACATAGCTCCTCACAGAAGCTGTTTTGTAAAACAACCTCTCAGCATTAAATCAAGCTACAAAATCTAAAGATTAGGAAAGTAGAAAGGCAATTTAAATTACTTTTTACAATTGATCTTATTTTCATTTTTAAATTCACGTCTAAAGTGTCCTTTGCTGACTGTAGCTTGGCTGCTTAGCTCATGATATCTTAAAAGGTGGCAAAATAGTGACTGACATAATAGAACAAGACAGAGACAGCACCAGATTTTGATCTATTTTATAGGCTGAGTATTTTCTAGAGAGGTGTTTTTAATGAAGGCTAAACCCCTGATTTTTATTTAGAAGAAGTTTTGAGGAGGAAGAGTTAATCATTATTTGCTTTAAATCATATATTTACTTTGAATTTGCATAAATCTTTCTTCTAATGAAACATCTCTGAGGTCAGAAATTAATTTGCTATGGAGTGGAATATATTACAATTTCTAATTTACTGCGATTTTTCTCTTACTCATTTACCTCCTTTTTTAAAAAACGATCAATAACAACAACAACCAAAACAATCATAGTACCCTGGATTGCTTCCTTTGTCCAGAAGGCAATTTTCATTTACATGCAGTAAGTAGAAACTTGGAGCATAATTAGAAACTCTCTTACATGTCCATGAATGCATACAGTATAATGAAATCTCGCTGTTGATACACCTGATGCATTAGCTTTTTGGGTTTTTTAAAGCAATGACTAAAACTTCCTTTCCTATACACTAACAGGAGGAAAAGTTTTTCTTCAAAAACTTAAAAACCTGAGATCCATTTTTGTTTTGATAAGCCATGTTTTACTGAAAGGGAAATCCATCACAAGAGAATATTAAATTTTTTTTTGGCCTACTAGTAAAACATTTTAATTATTTATAATTAGAATATCAGACAAATTTTAAAGACTAGACATGTCTTCAAGTGCAAATACTGACCATGCAGTTACTGAACTTCATTGATCTCTGTGTATTATTTTACCAATAACTTAGCCAAATTTTCACAAACAATAGTTCGACTGTAAAAGCAAAAACCTCTGTGCCTGTTTCAGTGGCACTGAGCTCTGCTGGGTCATGGCATGCCTGGGGAATGTGCCCCCATCTCCCCTGAACCTTTTGGGCCAAGCTGAGATGTGATGGCTGGCCAGGGTTTTGCCCAGCTACTGCTGTACAGTCATTCTTTAATTTTTGGTAAGTATCTTTCACATTAGTGATTAAGAAATAATTCAAATCAGGGTAATTTTGCCACCACAAAAAGCTGTGATTGTAATATAAATCCTTGTTTCTTCAGAAGTCTGAAAATCTGACAATTTCGCACATGTTGGCTAGAAAATTAGCAAAGTTAGTCATGACGCTCAGAAGTTATGGAACATATTTAATTGTGATAATTAACAATAGTGGGAACATAAGTGCTTCAAGGCCTGTTTTCTTGGTTAACGTGCTAAGTAGGAAATTCCTCCACTGCTGGCTTCTCCACTATGTAAGACTCCAGGACAGTCCCGCCCTACTGTTATAATCTAGTTTGTTATTGGACCCTGTGAATAAAGTACTCAGTCACTTGGCTATCAAATACAATATCCTATTTGTTAGTCTAAAAGGGTTATGTTTTGTTTTTCAACAGCTTTATTTAGTCAGTTTTCTGGCAGGGCCTGGACAATCTTATTTTCCAGTATTTTAATTTTGTTTTTCCATTTTCTTCTTCCTAAGGCTACATAAGCTATTATGTGTCTCTGCAGAGAGGCTTTCTAAACCTACCAGTGTGTGGCAGGAGTATTTGTGTGTCTTCCCTTTTATTGCTGGGGAAAAAAAAGAGTATTCTCTGCTCTGGAAAGCATTCTGATTTCTGTTGAATGATTCAATGAACCCTGCCTTATTAGAGGACCATAGTTCAAGCACAATTCAGAAAGGTATTTAATCTCCTTAGCTCATAGAAGCATTTCTATCTGCATGATAAAGCAGCTCTTTCCAACATGCAAGTCATGAACACTTGAGTAGTAGGTATACTCGTCTGCACCATGGTGGAGTACTAACAAATTTCAGGAAGGCTACTTCTGCAAGAGTTTTATTTCATGCTCTCCTGCCTGAGTATGTCCATGAATCAAAGTGCACAAATGTTTGTGCAATTTTATTTGTGACATATAAAACACCCTTCTATAACTGGGAGCACAGAGGTTGAAAAGTGCTGCTGTGGGGTAAAGAATTTTGCAAGATGGTTGTTGAACCTTGGTATTTCTAATCTCCAGCTGCAAGTCTTATAATCACTGTTATTTTCAGATGCAACATCTCTAATGTGTATTTAACACCTCTGGCTCCAACAGGTTAGATTTTTTATTATTTTATTTTAAGAAAGATTATTAAAAGCATAAAGAGAAGGAAGGTCTGCACAATTTTTATGATACCTAACTTTTCCTTAATAAAGCGGGTCTCTTAAAGTAAGTGCTTACTCTTCCTAGGTAATCAGTACAGGGAAGTGCCTCAGAGGTATCCTGAGGGAGATCTCCATCCCACTGATTCTACAACATTGTTCCCTGCAACAGTTTATTCAAGTAGACTCCCCCCAATAGCTGACCACTGTGCATTAATGGATTTGATACTCTGAGGAAAACAGTCCCAATACACTCACCTGCTAATGAGTAAGTACCTACAATTAGCGGAATTAATACCAGGCACTAGCATGGTGCGAAAGTTGTGTGAAATCAACACCCTCATCCTGGTAATTCAAAAGGATTATTCAGAAAGGTAATTTACAGTAGATCCTGAACCACTGATAATGACAAGTACAGTAACCTGAAGTATTATATAAAACCCAGAGACCATGACAGCAAATGGCCTGGAAACATCTTTTCTTGCTTCTGAGACACAGAGCCATAACTGAAAGATCCTGGACAACAGCTTTTACAGATAATTATTTTGCTGACTAGGGAGAACAAAGGTGCACAGTGTGATTTGCAGGAGACAAAGTTCCCCTGTATGAGAGAGGCTGGCACAGCTCAGCAAAGATAAGTAAAGAAACCTACTGTTAGGCTTTGGTAATGAGGCCAGGTTCCTCTGTTCACGGCTACGTGAATTACTTGAAGGGTATGGCTGGATGTCACAGAACAGAACACACTTTTGGAAGCAGCAGTGGAACATGATGACAGAAACATCCTAAATTCAACTGGAAAAGCTTTTGGAATTCAAGGCTCTAGCAGCCTTGACATTCACAGTCCATCCACTTCCACACTGGGGAATTCAAGCATGTTCAGAACACTGTGTCACTGGACCATGATGACCTGTGCAAACAAACTGACAGGTTATTCCCTGGCCAGATTTTGGCCTGTTTTAATTAGCACTCTTGCTCAGGGCCCTGATGTTCTCTCTGAATAACTCCCGGGCATGGCTTGGTGGTTACAATGTCCAGAGATGATTCCCAGCATGGAGTCTGTTTGGCAGCCAGGGCACTTTGCTAGCACAGACACCAGCCCTTCTCTGCCAGCTGGCCTCAGTGCCTAGGAATATTCCCAGGCATGCTTAGTTTACTAATGTGGATGCAGCTGTACTGGGTTTCTACACTACCCAGGGAACATAACCATCTGCAACAATTTAAATGTGTCATAAAATTAAAACTTAGATATTGCAAGATAACTAGTGGAAGAAATCAGTCTTTGGCTTATGGTCAGCAATAGCCAAATCTTGAGATTTAACCAAGCATCTATTTTTTTTTTTTACTCATCCAAAACACTCTATGCAAACATTTGTTTTGGAATGTTGATTTCTTTCATCAGGGGTAGTTAATCATATCGCATGGCACTTCACTGTATTATTATAATGCTTCTGTTCATAACATCTAAGCATTCTTCTCACAGGCATCTGGTGACAGTCACGTCTTTGATAGCCTTTACTGATATTTCTAGTCTCCCCATCTTCAGCTTTAAGGGTTATGGGTGTGGAGGAGGAGGAAAAGCAACTGCAGAATATATTTTTTCTAACTATTTGATCAGAGAAATTCCTGTCTCTATATTATATTCTGAAACAGCTCTCTGCAAAGCCCAGGAGTACATATTCCCATGCCAGCCTTCACACACTAAAAAAAATCAGCAATTGAGTAGACGCAACATTAAATATAAAAATGTCTTTTGTTCAGTGGGATACTCACTAAATGCGGAAACCAATGCTTCAGTTTCAGGTAATTCATGCTACATTCCTATTCAACAGCTTGCTTCAGATTGGGTTCTGAACCTGTATTCATCTTTTAGTTCTTTGAGGATGACTTCAGGTTGCTGTCTAAATTGCTGCTGCTAATTGTTAGAAAAATTTACTGCTTCTATAACGTGGCTTGAAGAAAATACTTTGCCGTGAATTGAGATTTGATTAGGTACTTTATAAACATAACAAATGTGTTATTATTTCCTCTCTTTAACAGTTAGGTTTTGAAATGTATTTTTTAAGACAACAGATGGATACAATCAAGCAGATGGGAAACCAGAAGAAAACTATGGACTGGGCAGCACAATATGGCTATTATAGAATCTAACAATTTGACGTTCATGCATCAGAATAACTGCAGTTTTCTTTTTTGAATCATTACTTTGTAAAGGGCAAACAGAACTGCAGCATACTGTAGACCTCAGAGAATTTCTCTCCCTCTTGTTTAACTGGTGCTGTAACACAGAGTTTACCTGCACATAATAGCTTAAACTGTTATTATACCAGACACTTCAAAGACTTCTTTGTGCGGTGGTATAATCACTCACTCAGCTCTCTTCCTTCAGTTTCCTTCTTTGCTGTGAATTCCATGCCATTTTGGCCACGTAAGCTGTGTCAGGCACAGGCAGCTGTGTTCCACGAAGGCATCCCTACTTCATTTCTTATGAGCAGGCTAAAATCTGATCACGATGCACATGGATCCAAATTACCTGTATTGTCATTGTGTTGCTATTACTCTCCATGAGACACAGCTCCTGACTGTATTTTGGAACCATGAGGGTATTTATGTGCTTCCACAGTCAGTAGCAAAGCTTGTTAAGAAAGACCAATTACACAAAAGGGTAAAGCTTAACTGAAGGGGTAGTAAGAGGGTACTCCTCTGTCTCAGATATGTCACTAATGATTCTAATTATCATCCTCCAGGTTTACCTGAAGTTGTGTAAAATACCACTGTCCCACGGATCCATCTACCAGTGCTCAGCACCCTGAGGCAAAATTAAACACAGGCTGGTTCCTCAGTCACTGCACTACATACTCTGGTTCATCAAATGGTCCACCATTTAAACTATAAACTCTAGGACTGTGAACCATGGATACTAGGGAAGCAGAACAACATGGCAAGCACTGACTTGCTTAAAATAATAAAAGAAGATACTTAGCGCTACAAATGCTAAAAGTACTACCAGGCCTGAAACAAAGCATTCCAGAACAAAGCAGGATTCTGGTTTCCAAAAATCCAGTTTGTTATCTGAAATTAGAGATCTCTGCTGTTTATCCAAGCTGGAATTTGCTTGTTTTTTCTTGCCCATTTACACTGTAATTCCTTGTTTTAAGTATGTATTAAGTGAACGAAGATAAGATGACTATTCTGATGATCTTCCAAAAAAGCTGGAAATAAGGACTCTTCTCCTTGTGAGAAATGTATTCTAATACTGCTATGTAAATTAGAGTGATTTACCTCCTCTAACTTAGATCAGCTTTCCACCACATTCCCAGCTAGATTTCTCAAATTTAGCCTTCATGTTAAGGTTTAACTTTAAGCAGGAACAAACACATATTCCTCCTCAACCTGCCTATAGCTCTTGAGGTATGTTTCCAATGGTCATTTGTTTGGATCAAAAGTACTTTTCGTAAGTCAGTTCCCAGACTGTCCCACTCACCATGCAGTCGCTGCTGAGCAATCCTGCAGAAGATAAACTAGACTCCCTTCCAGTGACACTAAACCAAAATATTTCTTCAAACCACTCCTTAACGTTCAGCTCATCGGACAAACTTAGGTCCTGTCTGAAGGCCCCCATTTCTATACTTTTAAAAAGAAAACATGGATGCCAACGACCATTTCTGAGACCCCAATGTGAACCATTAACTAAGAGCAGTAGGTAATGTGAGCTTCAAATATTTCGAGAATTATCCATAGTGATTTTAAAAATATTTTTAAAAATTTGTGTGTATTCAGGGCCACAGAATGCAAACCTTAAATATACAAATGCTTCATATTCTGTGTCATCTTGTAACTACATAACTGTTACATAGATATAGTACTGCTGAAAAAAAACCTTCAGGCTGAAAAAACAGCTCAGAGAATACTCATTCATACCATGAATACACTTGCAGGTTCCTGCATCTCTAAATATACTCTAACTGCAGCAGCTGGTTTCAGTCATGGTCTTACCCAGATGCTAACAGATCACTGACAGGGTTCCAGGCACAGATGAACACCTCTGATTCATGGCCCCGAAGGACTGTTGCTTTGTTAGGAGGAATTTCAACATCCCCGTCAATTTCCATTGGCTTTGAATGATTATCTGTAAGGAGACAGATCAGAATAAGCAGTTTACAAGATGCAGGTAGGTCTGCTTTAAAAACATTCTAGCTACCCATGGTGTAAAGCTTACAGCAGTGTATACACTATAAATAATATTCTGTGTTGTGTCACTGACCATAAAACTGTAAATTCTTCCTTACAGCAATTCAAATTTATGACATATCCTCAAAATGCAGGGCTTTCCAAGATATTTTTTATAACTGCATGTAGCTTTTCTTCCTCAAAATAGTCAGCATTTATTTCAGTGTATTTTGTTACATTTTTTTTGAAGCTGGCTTAATTAAAATTGGCTCACAGATTTATTAAAATACTTTTAAAAAGTAACATACAGCACATACATTTTCTTACATAGTATCCTGTAAGTAATGGGTGTGCTACTTACAAAGAATATACTCATTTCTAGAGCACAGCAGGGAACTGGTGAGTGATCACCTTCTCATAATGCACACAAAGGTACCAAATGAATCACAGATATTACAGCATATGCATGCTGCAACTCTGAGGTTCTTCAGACTGAAGTCTAAGCAACTTTGTTTTCATAAAGCTCTTTTACTTCTTTAATGAAAAAAAAAAAAGTGTGAATTTAAAATGATGAATTTCTCTTGAAACAATTTATTCCAACTTGCATCATGAACTGTGTTTTTACTCCAGACTTTCACTGCTTCTGTATAAATCTTCCTCATTAAGCTCTAGCTACACTTCCTGGCAGTAACACAAGATTATTATCCTCTGCAAACAAGACACCAACCAAGGACAGGTGACACACTGAAACAGCAGACAGCAGATGCTACACACAGAAGTGTGGCCCATTTTGCAGACAGCACATCCAAGAGTGGGTAGCTGGCAGGCTGGGCCAAGGCAGCCTCCTGTTACCCGATCAACGCCTTGGCCAGCTGATCTGCTCTGACTGATCAAAATGCAAGTTCTCTTTCTGGGTTAAGTCTTTTAGTTAGTCATTCTTTAATCACATACGGAGACTCATAGGTTTGGAAGTAGAATAATTATGCTCCCTTATTGCCACATGTTTATGGCATTTAAAATCAGCCATCTGTCCTGACACTCCAGCCCTGCTGAGGTATTGCCCATTGACTGCGACAACAGACTGTGACATTGCACAACTGCCAACAGAAGGAAGATCTCCACATTTCTACTCTTATCTGGGCTTTCAAATACCTTGTTTGGCTCTGCCTAACTTATGCTGAGTCACACAAGTAGCATTTCACATTGTGTACTTGGTTAGTACCCTAAAACTGTCTGTGCCACATCTATGCCACAGATGGAATGGAATCTACATGTGATTCCATGAGTTGCATAGCACCGAGTATCAATATCAGAAAACAACTAACAGTAGTTTAACAGCTCAATTCTAATTAAAAATATCTATATTTTTAACTCCATTTATTACCTAGGGACTTGTTGCATAAAATTAAACATTAAAAATGCATATTTGTAAAATCTGCACCTAAGCTGATTCCCTTTGTTGAGCACTGTCGTTGATAATTCCTTAAGTGTATGACTACTAATATTAATGCTGTGAAGATATACTAGTACTCAAGACTTAGCCTAACAATAGCAGTTGAGAGCTTTGATGTGATATTCTGAGCAGTCAGGCACTGAAGAACAAAGCACTATTAAAACCCACCAGAAGATACAAGCCTAGAACTCACAATCCTCTATTTCTCAACACAGCACATATTCACCAAGTTTAAAGCATATTTTCAAGAGAAAAACAGCAGCATAACAATGGCTATGCATTCATCTGTGTCCTGTTCACAGTGTGAGTTGGAAGCTCGGGGTAAACCAAGAAGATATTTTAAGCACTTTAATTTGAAAAATTTAAATGAGATGCTACTCTTATGACATAGGATCCTACTGTTACCTGCCTGGCTCTGAAGGCAGGGCTGCTTTTCACTCTCAATTAAAACCAAATGACAGCTGGGAAGCAGCATTACTCCAAGGTCCCAGAGTCAAGAGGTGCTATCAGAGCAAAGGCATCTGATACTTAGAAATATTTTTTGTTTGTACATGGCCAGATGGAGGAACCTAGACAGACACTTTGAATGTTATTAACTGCTGTGAAAAAAATCCCCCTCAAATAGTCATGCTGTGAAAAAGAAACCTTTATTAGCTGATACCTGCATTAGTACATGCAAGAATGACTGGCCTCTGGGAGCAATGAAATACCTGCAGGGTTATTTTGTATTGTTTTCCAGTAATCATTTTACACTATAGCTTTGGTGGTTCTGGAGAAAAGAGATGGGAAGATGAGGAGTCTTCCAGAAATAATTTGCAAATGTTCACATTATATGTATTTTCTCCCTGTTTTCATCAGTAGTCAGGAACATTGATATTTAGAGTGTTACTGTTCAGCAAAAACTTAAAATGCTCCATTGAACAGACAGGAGAGTTCATGCTTCTATGATATTGCCTCAGGCTCTTCTCAGATTCACACAGACACCAGCAATATACAAGGGGTATGATCATGATAACAACAAAAAACTGCAGAAACCCCTGAGCACAAAATGGCACCCTTGTAAGAGTGACAAGTTCCTTACATAGCACAAATCTTGCGAGCCCTGGTCTCACCTGAAAATTGGTCTTTCCTATGGATACAGCTACAATGTGTGCATGGGGAATGAGAATAAATAGAAAAGTGAGATGCAGTAACCATCAAGAACAGGCTTCTTCTGTTTTAAAGTATTTTCAGAGCAGAAAGCTCTTGGTTAAGACCTCATTGGCACAAAATTGCCTCTGAGACGGTCTCTGAAAGAGAAGGTAGTTCTACCAAGTGCAGCAGACCCTCACAGATAAAAAACATAAGCCTGCAGGTCACATAGTGGAGGACTCTGCCCAAACACTAACACAAAACGTTTTCTAAAGGCCAGAGGATCTTCAGTCAAGTCTATACTATATACTAATTTTTTTTCCTCAAATGTATTAAAAGGTCCCAAATGACTGGAAATCAAAAGTCATATTCCCCCAAACTATTGTGACCGAAGGGTTTTTTTAAAAATAATAATTAAAAACACTGGTGAGTAATATTAACTTTCTATGTCCTCCCAATAAAAAAAAAATATTTTTAAGATCTTACAAGTGCTAATCCTGTCTTTTCTCACGAAATGTGTTTTTTTACTTAAATCTTTGACAGGCCTTCACTCAGGTTGTTCTTTATGGCTGTAGTTCTCTTTCCAGAGCTTTATTTTTCTTAAACCCAAGCCAATCCTTGCAAATATAACGAAACAAACAATACTAAAAATATTTGAGTTGGGAAACAATCCAAAGTCTGGTTCCTTTTCTAGATGATGACTTTTCTGTAATATTTAAAGTGACCTAAAACTGAAAACATTACTTGGGAAGCAACAAGAGAAGGCAGCCATTTTTTTACTTAGTATTTGAATCTGCACCTTGAACTGTTGTTATCGACTACTTTTTTTTCCCAGGAAGTCATACAGGACTCTTCCTCCCCAACATTCCAAGGAAAGGTCTGCAGCATTTTGTGAAAATCCTTCTATTAAAAATAGCTGTGAGAATGACTTTTTTTAATTAGAAAATGTCAGAAAAAAATGTCTGAGAAATCAAGGTTTAGAGTGTGGCTATACACCTGAACAGATCTTTAAGGCTTTCCTTTTATTAATACAATAGTAGGTATGTTTCTCTGAATCAATAATAAATAAGTCTGAATGGTTCTCTATTAGTGATGAACTGATAATCTGTTTTCTACCTTAAGAACTTGTTTTTTTCTGGTCCCAAGACAGCAAGACATTCCCCTAAAATTTTCACATATTAGCTGAATAAGTGTGTCAAGAAACAAAATGTCAACATCTGATATGTTTCAAAGTCTTTCATTTCTGTCTGCTCCCCTGCACATATGAAATAAGTTCAGTTTCAAAGCAGAGGGTCAGTTGAAAATAAAACACAAGCAATTCAGAGTCTAAGAAGAGATTAATATTTTCAAAAATTTCAGAACTTTTTTACATTTGCTTTCTCAAATGAAAAACTTAATTTAAACAATTGCATTTTTATTGGGGGAAACTATTCCGTCTAACTGGAATTCTCTGAAGAAAAAAACTGGTTTGAAAGCACTTTTCTCACTGACGTGTTGAGGAATCTATTCCTATCAAAGAGAAGATGGAGACTGATAAGGGTATCTACACTGCAGAACAAACAGAATCTGTTACATGACTACAGTCCTGACCTGTTACTTGTCTAAGCCAAAGAGCTGTTGGGACTTCCTACAAAACCTGCCATGCATATTCCTCTAGAATTTCTTGGGAAGCAACTGGGCAATAAGGTCTCATTTCAGAAGTTAGCCAGTACCCTGATGTGACTTGCACACAGAAACCAGAACCAGTAATCACATCTGCCTCACAATGTTACCGCAGCCATTGAGATCTAGTTGCACAAGCAGGCATGTCCACTCCATGTTTGGTATGTCTGGCTTTAGATATCTAAGATACGAGCACAGTCTCCCTTGGTCACCCCTGAAAAAAGGAGAATTTGGAGCTCTTGAGAACTGACTGTTCCCACAGACTAAGGAAGTCTTGGGAAGGTAGGACCTTCAATTAGATACTTGCAGTATATGACTAAGCATTTGCTATTAAATAAAAGGCCAAGGAACAATTTTCCTCTATGCCTTTAAGACAGGTTGGCTGCATCCAAGCTGTCTGCTGGGAATGGTCCTTGGCACATGTGACTCTTACCATGTGCTTGGCAACGCTGTCTAGAGATGGATAGTTGGTATAGTCCAAACTGGGCTAAAGATGAAGACAATAATGCTATGGATGTTCCTATGCTTGGCCACACTGTACAAGAATGGAAGTTGGTACAGGCCAAATGGGGCCAAGGACCATGCCAAGGCAATGGATACTCACAGGACAGTTACTGCACAAGGCTACACTCTGGTCATACTGCATTTATACAGATATGGCTTGTAGGTCCCAACCTCTCAAACCATCTCTATCCTAGCCTGACCAAAATGAAAAGCTTTGGCTACAGCTTGTCCCAACTTCTATCAAACATCTAAAAGCATCTATAAAGCTGATAATATTAATGAAGTCTAGGTACCCTGCTCCAAGGAGAGAGCATACAGCTCCACTTCTGGATCCTGTCTTCAACTGGCAATTCTGAAGATATCTGAAGTTTTAGGATGTAAAACATAGCACTTTGAAGTGAAACATCACAGCCTTTCTCGAAATACTTTATCCTCCTGAAATGACTGTCCTTAGTTCCACCTTGCAGAAAGTACACCTTGCGCCCCACCTTGCAACTAAATACAAGAACATTATGGAAACACAAACTGTCCAGTAGTGGCAAACAGCTGCACGTTGGCTTACTTATTGCATGTGCCCCATTCTCCTCTCCATTCACAGTGGCTTCTCCGTTCTTTGGTGTGTTCTGCTGGGAAACAGCAGTCGTCGTTGCTCCCGCTGTCGCTGCCGTTGCCGCCGCTGCTGCCGCTGCACTGGCTTGTTGCTGGGCGAGCTTCTCTCTGAACGCCTGCTGTCGGGTCTGAACAACATCAGGCATCACCGCGTCTATCAGAGACAGTGACTCTATCGGCCTGCCGTCGAATACTGTACCATCCTGCAGGGAAAACGAGCAGAAGTGAAACCCCAAGTTCGGGATCTTCCCACTGAGGTCGTTAAAGAGGTAATGATACAGAGAAACAAAACCAGGCTGCGTGAAGATGCTGCGCTTTGACTTAACTGTGAGCGCCACGTGACTATGGACTGTCTCTCTCAGATCCATGACGGTGGTACTCATGGTCCACTTAGAAATCTGTTCAGTGAAAAGTAATTTGTTGGAATTTTACAGCACATTCAACCATATAAATGCTTTACAGATGTGAAAGAAAATTATGCTGTGGAAAAAAAATGTGTCTGACTGATGACAGAAGATTTCACTTTGTTTTCTATTTGGAAAAAAAGAGTCATGATTGAAGCCATGACTAAGGCAAACAGACTTTGGTTAAACTGTCTTCCTGCACTTGCAGTGGAATGGAAGCAGCTGATGAATAATGAACCCCAGCCAAAACATGATGTATGCATAAATTCAGTGGTTTCTTACACAGTGTTCATCAGCCCAGCACCACCAGTTGTAGCTGATTGCCCAGTAAAGCCTTGCCATTATTTTTCCTTTATACCACTACTTTTATTCAAGATAGTTGTGACTTTCATTTTGACTTCTGTAAATCAGATTTAACAACCAACTGAATAAATTTTTAAGGGCTGTCTTTTAAGACTTAATACAGACTCGGGTCAACAACTGCTTTATCTATTTACCCTTTCTTCACTTTCACTTTGCTATTATCTTAAATACAGGAAAAAGATTTTAGTAGTCTTTATGAAATGCCATTTTACCAATCTTCTGCAAACTCCCTTAAATTCTTTGAAATAATAATGGCCCAGCAGTGAAAGACCTGTGATTAGGAATACCAGATAAGATTTGGATATGGATAGATGATGTAACTGGTAAATAATATCATTTTCAATAGATATTATTGAATAGATAAAGAAAAATACCTGTTTGCCCGACTGGTAGGCTTCTGCTGCACTAGCTATTGAATTACTCCTTGTAAGTACAATATTAAGATAATACATATTTGTTTCCTCATGGTAAAGAAAAAGGAGAAAAGAGTCATTAGAGAAGAAAAACATAATCTCTCTTTCTCCTCAACATTTTTTTATGCAAATGTCTCTGCTGACATTTATTTGAATCTTGACTCAAATCCCGGCTACACAATAAACAAAACATTTGCCAATAGATGTTGTCATCTTACATTTTCAACTCTAAAACTGCTCACTGGACTATCTACATGACTTCCCTTTAACAAATCATAAAAAATAATTTTACATGCACTAGTTTAGAGACTCACTGATTACTTGCCACTCTCAAGTAATACATGTAGAAAAGTAACAGCCAGAGAAGCATATACGTAGCCCTTATTGGCACTCAGATGTAGCAAAAATGGCCTTTGCTTTGCTGTAACATACTTAACAGTATGTATTTGAACAGAATCATTGAGTGGTTTGAGTTGGAAGGGAGCTTAAAGATCACCTAGTTCCAACTCGCTGCCTATGGGCAGGGACACTTTCCACTAGACCAAGTTGCTCAGGGCCCTATTCAACCTGAATCAAACCATGATGAGAAGAATATAAGTCTTGATGGTGACAACAGGTATATATTTAGATTATTCTCTCAATTTAGGGCAATTCTGAAGGTGGATGCACAGAGAGCAGGCCCACCAGGTGTCATACAACCTGAACTGATATAGGCGCTGTTCATAGCTGGAAGTTTTTAACTGTGTAGCTCCAATTTCATGCACAGGGCAAAATCCTAAGCAGCAAATTGGAGCATCTTCCTAACATTGGTTTGTTGTTACAATTGTATCAAAGTGCGGCTCGGCACGAATGTCAAATGTCATTGCCCCAATTACAAAATAACACATGCAAAAATCTTACATGTGATTATCAAGTCATAAAAAGAAAACCACACAGAATGTTTGTATTAAAACAAAAGTGTTTTCAAACTACACACTGCAAACAACACAACCTTTTCTCTATTTTCTATTCCTTTGTTCTCACCCATGCTGTTCACATGCTACATTCAGGTATAGAAGAAAAAGCAGTAGCCTTTTTGAATTAATATTTATTACAGATGTCTGTCAATCACAAATATCTATGGTAAATAATCTTGTAATGCAGCACTTGCTTATCTGTCACGCTTCACTCCCTCTCAAAGGTCTTTAAGGTTGGCAGGCCAAAAACACTGGCTTTTCCCACATCCCTTCTCCTCGCAGCTCAAGGAGAACAGAGACACTTTGTGGCTGCTCATACAATCCCCACAGACAACCTGCACCCCAAACACTGTCAGAATTCACACACGCCTGTTTCCTCACGTATACATGACGCCTGGTCTTCTATGACCTGAGCTGAAGTCACTGATTTTTGAACACATATGGATTTTTGATCAGGCTTCTCATGTCTGGCAAGCAGTGCTGCCTGCTAGGATGTGTCAGGGACTGAAGTTTCAACCTACTTGCAGGTTTTCCCAGCCAAATTCTGCTGTGACCTTGAAAATACGAGACTGTAAACACATACAGCTTTTCTTGTTTGCTGCAAAAATCTGTGCACCCCGAATTTACTGACTGGGGCAGCAGAAACACCGTTAGTATCTGTTTAGGCAGCACAAAGAAGGTCTCAATGCCACAGGTAAAACTCAAAATCTATCTCAGAGCTTTTCAGGTCTCTGCTGGGGAGGGGCAAAGATCAAGGGAAAGCGGGGAGCAGTGGCTTGTGGCTTGTGTCTCTGGGCTGCTGGGACGTGTTGTTCGGCACATCCTGGCGTGCTGGCCAGTGGTGGCAGCGCTGGTGGCACGGGAAGGGGCGGGGGGGATGGTACTTACTTCATTGATGCTGATCTCAGCCTCCACATACTGGAGCCCCTTCTGGAGGATGGAGATGAGTGCGGCAGGTGGCACTAGTGTTCCGTTGATGTTGGACTGGCTGATGTGGCTCTCGATACCGAAGGTAAAGGCCGAGTGGGAGAAACCTGAGAGCAGGAAAAGGAAGCCATGACATGAAACCTAAATGCACCAGTCAGATACACCTTCACGGTCTAAAAATAATTCTGTCCCGAGATCTGAGAGACGCTGCGGCACAAGCAGACGGACGTGGGCTGGCTGCACGGAGCCAGGGAGGTCAAACAGAGCCTTCCTGACCACCCATCCACCACCACCTGGGGAGGTGTACAGAGATGGAAATGCACGCAGAGAAAAATAACTGCACTAACTGAAACAAAAAACCTCTCCCGCATAAAAATCAGCAACTGCCACAAGGGCAGTAAAAAAGTGCCTCAAATCTCCATTTCCCTTGCTGAATTTCAGCGCTGGGTGTGTGCTGAAGCTGCACACTTAAATCCCTACCAGCCTGCAAGTTGTATAAAATCGAGGCATAGACGCAGATGACACAGGGGAGTCATTCCCTTATACCAAGGAAGAGATTTCAAATCTTTTGCTCATTTATTGCTGAGTACAATATGATGGGCACAGCACTGCTATTAAAATGTGAAACTACAAAAACGCCACCCCTATAAACCTATTTTTTGTACATGAACTATAATAGCAAAAGTAATTAATTGGGATCTGCCAAGCAGCAGAACACAAGCCAGTGTGGCGGCCTGTACTTCAGCCAGAAGTCTCTTCCCTGTTTCATTTTTGTCTGAGTAAATAAGTGGCAATGAAGGTGATGACACTGAAAATTAAAGAATTTTGGTGTACAGATTTTAAAGGATATTGCCTTAAATGCTGGCTGAAGCTGCTCAGAATTGTTGCTGGGTATTAAGGCAAGCACTGCAGAGTGACTGCATGTATGGGCAGCTGCAAGAGGGGGAAGGGGGAACAGGATGTAGATATAACTGTAGGAACCCATTTATCATCACACTGTCTCCAGAGCATTAATCTAACATTAAAAGCCTTGGGGAAACCACCCATGCACTGTCTCAAACAGGAAGAACCCTCATAGCCTTCACCAACTAGACAAGAAAAAAAAAAAGCAAACCCCCCAAAAAGAAAAAGAAAGCAGCTTTCAAATGAAAATATTTCTGTTAAATATAGCTGTGCCTCTTCCCCTTGTCAACAGTAGTTTCAGTTATAGTTTTGTCCGTTAAGGGGTTTCCCCCACATCACTGCAATGTCCACTTGTGTGCGGGCTGGGGATGCAATTTTGGGCTCGCTCCACAGTAATGCTTTCTTTCTCTCTTTTCAAAATCCTTTGTGCAGCTAGCTCAATTATGAACATAGATAACTAGCAAAAACAAGCTGAGAAACAGAACACCTCCCACATTTGAAACTGAGGTATGCATTTCTCTGATTCTCCCCTTCCCCCCACTACACATTTTATTTTGCTGCTGCTTTTCTCTTTTTCCTGGTAACAGCCCCATCCTCTCCCTTCCCAAACTTAACCTCCCTTCCTGATGTCCTGGTCGTTTTGCGGGATGCTTTGGACATTTTTTAGAAAGTGGCAGGTCCACCTATGAACAGAACTGTGTAGGACTAGAAGGCAAAAAAATAAGGCACAGAAAAAAACACACCTGAAAAACTGCAGTATTATTTATGTAATCCCCGGTCCAATTCTTATTCTTATTGCTCTCTATGTCCTGGTCTAGTTTATGAACTGCTGAACCAGTAGCTGCACCCAAAACAGACTGTAAGATCTGCAGGGCAGTGTTTTCCCTTGTTCTTAGTTTTGTAGGACATCTAAGCACATTACTGAGCATCACAATGAGGAAGAAATCAAGCATCAAACATACACAGCCTGTGCCTGAGAGATCCAGGCCTGATCACGAACACCGAAATCTTTATGCTTGTCTCTAAATATATGGCATGCAACTGACCAGAATTAGAGAATCAGATCCCTTTTAATTTAAGTGTTTCTGAATTAATCAACAACAGTAACAAAACTTTTTTTAAAAAAGAACAGACTTAAAAATGTGTGACAGATACATCAGCAAATCTATGTAAGAATGGGAAAATTAAGCTGTTGTCCAAGAGCACTGAAAGTGACTGCTAAAAAACCCAGCAACTAATTTGTAAGTCAGCAGCTCAGAAAAAATTTTAACATGGTCTGTGATTAAAACGGCAGGCGGATGGCATAAGAATGGCAACCAACAAACATGGACAGAAAATGTAAAAAAGTGGAAAATCATGACTGTGGATTTACAATACGCCTAATTTTGACTAGGACTTTTTACCTCTCATTATTGCATTTGGTATCTTACAGACCTTTTAAGTTGGGTGCTGGGATATAAAGCCCCTTCTTTGCCAGGAGACAGATGATTGTGGCACACAGCTAACCACTTTGTCCAGTACTGAGTTGCCACACTGCACAAAAAGCAACACATCTTACCTCTCTGCATGTGAGAGAAGAAACTTCTCAATACAAAACCAAGCTGTGTTATAGCAATGAATCTTGTCTTACTGTTTCCCTCAATACTAAGAAACAATTACCAAAGCACCTGTTAGATGAAGAAACACAAAACTCGTGGCTACACTGCCACTGAAGAACTGAAGAGCAATCTCACGCACATACCTCCAGCAGCTGTGGCAAACTTTCCTACGATTTTATCTGACAGGATCCAAATACTGAAAATCAATGGAGCAAAATTGTTTTAAGTGGGTTTGCCGAACACAACTTTTTTGCAACTTTTGAGTTGCTCCTCACAACTTTTGAAAAAATCCTTCCATACAATTGTAATTAAAAGAAAAACAAACACAACAGAAACATGCCAACCAGATCTGCAACCGACAGCTAATGCCCCGATTGCTTGTATCACTGTAGCATATATAAGGCTCGTATGAAAGTAGACTGGTTTTAAAAGTAACACACACAATTAACAAAATCCTCAATGAAACCATACTTATATCACATTTCTGATAATACTGAAGAATCACCTGAGCTTTACTTTTACAGTTACCAGATGTCATTAGTTCTCTTCAGGGCTCTGCACGCAAGTACATTGCATTACAGAGCAAACTTGCAGCTCTATAGGTCAGTCTTACAAACACGTGATTTCCATTAAACAAAGGCAACTTTAAAAAAATGTTACTTTGTAACTTGGCCCTCCTCCTAAGGGAGGTTTATGAAACCACACTGGGGATGCAAAGCCAAGACACAAGCACCACCCCCACTTCCAGTCTGTCAAAGCAGTCGGGGAGCGTGAGCAGAGACAGAAGGTGCTCTCCAAGTGGGGATCTGAAGAAAGGATGTGGTAGGGATGACGTGAAATGACAGTAGACACAAACTGAAAATGCTGTAGCAGCACTGAAATGAATGAAAGTTGCAAATCTGTGTCCATATGCCTTCTTTCTCATAAATTCTGTGACTTCGGTAACTGTAATAATCACAAACCAGTAATTTCTATTCAAACAGCACCAGTAAATGAAATCTTAATGTAATAAACCCTTTGAGGACGCACGCAATGAGACTATGAGCTTTTAAGGTTAAAAACATGAACACAAAGGGCCGAAGAGGAGAAAGCATGGGCACACACTGAACAGGTTTCAAAGCACTGAACTCACAGTCACCTGCCGTGACATATCCAATGCCCTAAACAGCATCTTTCAGCAGACTTGAGAATGGCTTCTAGGTTTTTTCTGCCTTAAAAAGGATGGGAAAACAGAAACCACCAAACTATGCGTAATCTGTAAATACACTACTTTACATGAAAAATGTATCCAAATGAATAGTGCAGATCTTGGCATGAATGGAGGTGATCTATTAACTGTGGAATAGTGGAGCTTGAATGTAGAAAAAAATACTTAAATGACCCCGCAACCCAAAAATTGTTATGCAAGTCATAAATAGACTTGAAAACTGAGTGAAATTCCTCATTAAGGGATTCCCACACTTTTTTGTACTGACAGTGATAACAGGTCCTGGTTCTGTGCTGTATCTATTCCCATACTGAGGTGTCTGTATATACTCTCAGTGGTACATACACAGCCATTTGGGAATTCTTGCCCTAGGCAGTGCCAAAAAAATGCATATGTAGGACTGTATTTTGCAAAATTTTATTGCTAGGTTTTGCTATAACTGCAAAAATGGAGACGACAGAGACTTTTTTCCCCTTGGCTGCTCCTTTTTCAGTTAAAAATGGCCTCCACTTAAAACTAGTTTCGTCATTGATCATAAAATAACTAGGTTTTATTTAATAATGATGCTCTTTGTGTGCCTGTTTGATCTGAAGGCTACATAGTTTCAATGGTTTGTAATGTACCTGGCTCACAGCAGAAATGCCTGTCAAATGTAGGTGTAGGAAAGACAACTGGCAGCCATGCAGCCTGGGGAATGACTTGTGTTCTCCAGAGATGTGCCTCACCTCTTCTGGGAACAAAGCATTCCTCCTTTTAGGCTTGCACCTGGGGTGCTGTTGAGTACTCCCCACACCAGCTCCTCTGGCAATTGCAGCTCCAGCCAACTGACATCCACCAAGTGCTCCTTTCATGTTCCCATCCCTTCAGCACCACAAAAGGCATAACTTTTCTAAACTGTAACCTTGGATTGTAACAGCTACGGCACCTACTGCTGTGTTTGTACACAAAGGTGTACAAACAAATGACAAAAGGGAGAGCAATGACAAAGAGGGGTCTGTGGAAGCAACAGACTTCTGAACTATTTCAGTCTTTGCTGGTTACCTAGGAGTTACCTTGGGGATGCCCTGATGTGCAATACTTAAGTGATCTGTTGAACACTGTGCAAGTTTGAAGAACTAACTAGACTTAGTTTTCTCTGGTAAATCTAAGTAGTATGCTGTTCCAATAAACCCCAGACATTTCAAAGTTACTTGCAAATTACTCCAGTCTAATTAATCACACAATAAAACCCTTCACTGAAACATTTGTTACTGTAGAATGAAACAGAGAACGAAGAATTATGAACATCAAATTGCCTTTTACACACACCTGGTGCATCTTTATGATGAACAGCCTCTATCCCAACTACAAGTAACAAGCCAATCTTACAAATCTTTGTATAACTAATGCTCAGTGTGGCCCTCTGTCCTGGGAAATAGTGAGATTTCATATGGAAGTCTGTGTCATTCCTTCAAGAGATTTTCCTATTTCTGTAACTTAAGCAGTCCGGATTGAGGTTTGCAAATACAGAGCTACTGGGTTCAACTTCAGGAAATCACTAAATTAGTGACGTGATTACCTCAATAGAAAGAGAGGAAGAAAAAAAAAAGAGAAGGCATAAACTATCTGACAATCCCTTATTTTTCCCTAATAATTTAACCATCTCCAGGTGGAAATAACAAGCACTTCTTATTTAATTGATTTCTCTGACATTGTGTTGTCTTTCTTTTTCAGAAATTCCCAATACAAGCTTCTTCAATCGTCCACTCTGAAGTAACACACTGTTCTCTTTGAAAGTATTTAGCAAGGACAGGATACAAAAATGAGCAAGTCTTTAGAAATTATTAAAGCTTCTGGCTCAGTAGAAACAACCTGCAGCTGCTATAATGGCAATCTCAAGTTTTCTAGAGGCACAAGTGCCTGTTTTCTTACGGTAAGTCTTGCACCCGGCATTACTGCTGAGACTTTGACCAAAGTACAGTTCATGCAAGAATGAAGGGCATGTAAGAGCTGACTACAGCTGTACAGGCTGCAAGATTAAAAAAAAAAAAA
>WEIV01012653.1:0-27158 GCA_013390005.1 Calyptomena viridis
CTTCCTTTCCCTTCCCTTTTCTTTTTTCTCTTCTCTCTTCTCAGTTATAAGCAAGAATGAAAACATTACAAAATCATGAACAACCAACTGACATGTACTTTATGGTTGAAGTGCTGGTTGGAGGCCTTAATCTGAAATGAAAATATTTTTTATTTAACATGTAGAAATTTTCTTGAAATTGCTATTTAGTAATATAAGCTGATGAATTTACATGAATGTAGCATTCTGGGTCACAATTTAACAGCAGTGAAAGGAGGACATTTGTGCCACATTCCCTCTGCCTGTTGGAGCAGGAAAAAGGAATAGTCTAGGTATGACTGTTCTCTAAACTGTCACCTCCTATAGCCTTTGGGAATCACCTGAACCAGGTAATGCTTAGCTGATAGTAAATTTGATAGAAGTCTTTCTCAGAATACACAGGGAATTCACAGGACAGTAGCAGAATTCCCCCTCTCTCAGGCTCCACAGGAAAGAGGTATGAGAAAAGGAAGACTACTGTTTTAGGCAGTCAGGATGAGGGGGGAGAACTATGATGGGATGGGATGCACCACCACCACTGGCTTGGGAGGGACTTAAGAGATGCACAAAGAAATAGGTTGAGATACATTTTAATAGAAGCTGTAGACTGTCTAGAATTTCCTTTCAGGCTACCATCCTAAAGTATTCTCTGGAGACTGGTACTGTGATGGACCAAGGGGCAGACTTAAGGTTGTAACACTGACAATTCTGGTGCTCTGCAGTATTAATGTTAACATTAATACTCTGCAGTATTAATGTTAAGTGGGACGTTTCTACGAAATACAGATCTTCTGTTAAGTTTCCATAGGGTCTTCTTTAAAGGAGAGCCATGCTCTTCATCTTAACAACAGTTCAATGGATCTAGGACTTCAGTACCTTTTGAAGTCCCTGCCAACAGTAAGGGAGCTTCAAGCTGTTGGGTCAGCTGGAATGCCCTCACCTCCTATCCGTGGAGATGTATTTCTTAGCAGAGTTGAAAAAGACTTTTGTTTTGGCTCTTACACATTGCTAATTATGGTGCTGACAGATTAGCTCTATCACCGTGCTATGAAATCAGACATAATCTTAATTGTCTAGCAGGGTTCAGAATTTTTAAGTGCTCAGTGCTTCTATCATCTGTGTAGGTCTCTTTGGAGATCATGCTTACCCCGAAGATCAAGATCAGGTCTCTTGTTTCAAGTGCAAAGTACAAAACCAAGCTACTGTGCAGCAGTGCAAGCAGACATCTCCTCCCAATATTTTCCCTTTGATTAAGAGACAAAGGAATCTATGGCTGAACTTCTGCCACTTGCCGGATGTCTTTTTGGCTACCCTGCTAAACTGCACAGAGCACTGTGATTTGATTTTCTCCATCTCTTTTTCCAGTTATAGCGGCCTAGTAGAGGGAGGAAACAGTTGATTCTGATTGTTCAGCAGATTTCTGGACATTGTAACAAATGCTCTGTGGAAAGTCACATTGACCTGGTGCAGTGTAATCAAGTTGTCCTAATGTCACTCTAATATTTCAGACTTCTGCAACCCTATTGAAACCGTATCCTCTTGCAAACAAGCTCAGACTCCCTTTAACCAATGTTACAGCTTCTAACATATGTGAAACCTAACCTTGGCTCCTACTTGACTTCCCCTCGCCGCCCCCAAATTTATTTATTAATTTTCACCACCACATTTAATGCATTGGTTCTGAACATCCTTGACAGAGTAAATATGTTAAATGTCTTCTGCTCTTGAAGCATCCTCTCACAAAGAGGTTTTCCTTGGAATATAACTGCCACCTTCAAATTTGTCTTCTTTCCATAAATAAATCTATTCTAATGAGGTCATTTGTGCCAAGAGTGTTTTCTGTTCTCCAGTGTTAAGCCCCCTTGCAAGTTTCTTAAAGCCTTCAGAGCAATCAGTTGCATCATTGTTGGTAATCAGTCATAGCTCCCCTGAACACACAAGGGCTGTGGTGGCACTTGGTCCCAAGGCTAATGAGGCAGTAAGAGCAGGATTTTAATTTTGATTGAACTTTGGGAATGCACATTCCCTCCTCAGTCTCCTTAAGCAACTTGGCTTTTGACAGACAATGCAGAGAAACATTGGCCCAGAGATACAGCTCTCTTTCAAATTGTATCTGCACTTTATCATGAACATCTGCTTACCAGAATGCCCAGATTTTCTGCTGCAATGTGTAATCATAAAAATGGACAATCCATGCTGAGAAAGAAAAACCCCTGACTGCATTGCACACAGAAAAGAGATTTAAGGTATAAGTGGAGACTGAAGCGGCCAGCCAGCTGACCAGGAATCATATGGAGAGTTCCCAGCAGATGTCTGTTTCCCAGAGCTAACAGAAATACTTGGGAAGCAGAAGATAATTTAGCAAAGCCTTGAAGCCCTCTTGCCTTAGAGGGCTGAAAAAATAAAAAATGGAGCTTTTCCCACAACCTCACTCCAGTACCTGACTCAGTAGGAACAGGGCCCAGTTTTTACGTAGAATGGGGCCTTCTGTTATATCTGGTCAACAAATTTATATTACTTATTTGGCAAATTTACCATCACAGAGATTAAAAAAATGCAGAGGTGACACAACAATATGAATTGCTTACTCAGCAGCTACCAAAACTACTGCTTTTCAAATGAAAAGTACAAGCCCATATACTTGTTCGAGTGTGTACAAGAATAGGTCCTATGTGTGCAAAGTGTCCATTTGCATTACAGCCAACTCTTTTTCTGAGAACTCATATCAGGAAACTATTAAAATAAAACACAAAATAAATTAATTATTTAGAGATCTCATTTGTGTGAATCCACTTCACAAAATGCTTGTATGTGTGAAGGGGAAGTCAACTGACCATAAAACAGACCAAAAGGACATGAGCTCACTGTGGAATGAAAGCTATTTTTAGCTGAATTTAAAAGAAATGCATTCTATTCAAGGCTTCATATCATGGTCTTTTTAAATTATAAGAGTGAAAACAGGTTCTGATTTGAGAAGAGATAGCAGAGCAAGATGAGATGTGTCAGAAATGTAATTGTGTACTGTAAACTGATGCTCTGCCTGTCTTGTATTTGTTGGGGGCTGACCAAATGGGGAAACTGATCATAGCCAGGAGAATCTTAACCCTCAAGAGTCCAATACCATAGCTCTTATATACAGCAGTAGTATTTCCCCCTTGTGTCATCAACAGGGCAATTTACATTAGTTAAGAATTCACAGGAAGTAAATCCCCCAAAGTACAGTTATAGTCACTGAGGCTGGAGGAAAGAACTGTCTCTGAAAATTAGGCCATAAAGATCAAACTGACAGATAATATAGGCATGGACGGGGTTCCTCTCAATAGCACATAAAGCCTTGGTATTTTGCAAATCTGGCTCCAACTGCCAGTAACACCAAGCCCTACCTTACCATGTTCCAGTAGAATTAGTGACCTTGATTCATCAAATCTCCTCATTACCTCTGAGGATCTTGACTTGTCCCCAAGACAGTCATGACATCTCTTGTTGTACAAAGGCCTCTTCCAGTCCCACATGGTTCTTTTGCTCCTTGGTTACCAAAAACTCACATACAGGCAGCTTGAGAAGAGGCAAAGAAATGTATGTATAAATAAAAAGTGGAAGCTATTTTGCAGTTTAAATGCTATTTTGAACATAAAGTTTGCTAGCCCTAGTATTTGAAGGGGAGAAAGGTAAGACAGGTTTTGACTTCTGTAACCTAGAATAGGCAGCCTCTGGCTTCTTACAGTGTCAGTGAAGAAAGGTAGTGTTCAAGAAACTGAGGTTGCAATACTAAATGAGGGGTTACAGTGACCAAGCTGGGTGAGGTCTGTGGTGATCATGCTCAAAGTACTAACAAAATCTTATCATGTAGGAGAGCATTCATTTTACCCAAATTTAGTCTTCTAGATATCAAGCATATAAGCAAACCCTGACACAGATCTTATCTTTATAGTCAGTGGTGACTGGCCATCACTGGGGGGCAATTTTCACATCCTAAAAAAGGAGCGTAAGCTTGGTAGGCTGAATGGTTTTTGGGAGATACGTATCATTCATCAGTGATTATAAAAAAAGCCTGTCTACACCAAATAAGGTTAAGTGGAGGATGCCAAACTTTCCCTCCTTAGTGTGAGGACTTCCTTCAGAAGTCTACCCTTCTGGCTAAGATTTATAATGTAATGCATGCATGAGCCTGTAATGCATGGATGAGTGCACATGTAGGGAAAAGACAGTACATTGATCAGAGCCCTTAAAAATCACCTGAACCACAGTCAGTCAGGTTCTTCTCAAGCTTTCCAGTGCTAATGAGGTCCCAACGTATCTCTGGAGTGAGGAAGGAGAGCTGAACAGCCTGCTCAAACCTATTCTTCTCTACACGCTCTGAAAATCGACTTCCACATTGACAGGAAACTGATTTATTGAAATCCACTTGCCTTCCATCCTTCTCTCGAGGTTCCTTCTGGTGCAGCAGGCACAGGCAGGTAGACAGAGGGTCAGGCTACAACTTACCAGCAGAGGCTCTTCTTCTGTACTCTCTCAGTGGTTAATAACAGCTTGTACTCATAAGCTGTAATGCTTTAGCCATCCCAGCATGAACACAAACTGGTATAGCCAACCTCAAGAGGGCATATAGGATATACATTTATGCTGCACTAAAGAGTACTGGAAAAATACCTGAATTGGCTTTACGGGTTATCTCTGTGTCTCTTTTCACTGCCAAGTCAGAGAAACAACTCATTGGTGCCCTACTGACAGCAGCAAGTGACTTTTCGTTGGAAAACAGATGCTCTTGGTGACTTCTCAGAAGGCTGCAGGACAAAGCTGGAAAATTAACAGGTCCTTAATAACTGTGCTCTTGTGGTTATAACTACAGGGGGGAGGACCTAAAAGAATCCTCACCATGCAAAAAAAACTCAGCAACTCTTAACCCATAACATGGGTTATATTTATTTCAGTCATATTTATTTGACATTGTACACAAGGCTAAAGGGCATTTGATGATGGGTAAAAGATAGAGAGAAAACCTCAATAAATACCATTTGCAATCTGAGGGAGGAAATAACAAGAATGACTCACTTTGAAAACAGTAAACTTTCAGAGCCACTATATCCATTTACCTGGAGGTGTGATGTGGCTGGTCGTTGCTACATAATTTTACCTATGGTAGATTCTGACTTGCAAAGGTCTAGGAAAATAAGTTGGAGGTAAAAACAATCAGGTGGGTTTCTGCTTTTTCATCCATGCCGCCAAAGGAAAATATAAGCAAAACGTGCAGAACCTCCAAGGAGCCCAAAGTTTCTCTTCAAATGGCTTTGTGCTCAGCACTGGTGGTGTTCTGGAAGTCATCTGTTGTATATGACTCGATCGTTTCATCACAAGCATGTATACTACATGCTATAAAATACAATTTTTAGTTCCTTGAAAGTTCTTTCTTGTCAAAGACTTTGCTTTTCCTTCAAAATTGCTCATGTGCTTTGAATGCAGAGTGTTCTGTGTCTGATTTCATGACTGCATTAGACATAGTGAGGGCAGATTTGAGGATATAATGGAAAAACAGATTGGCCAGTATGTGCGCAGATTCGTAATTGCTTGTTCCTGCCTCCTCTGGAAACAATGGAGGAGCAAAAGCAGCTGGTATGGAGAGGAAATGAGGCATAACATCTCTCTAGCAGTGCCGAAGCACCTCTGGTCCTGCCAGTCCTGGGCTGTATGCTGGCGAGAACAGACAAGCTCAGATGGCTGTTTTTGAGGCTGTATTCTGTTCCTGTGTGTCTACCATTTGTTACTATTGCCCAGCATGGGCACCTTGCTTTGATCTGCAGAGTACGGTTTGCTGTGTGTTGCCACGTTTCTCCATGTGTTGGCTCTGAAAGTGGCAGCAAGGATGCTGATAGGGTTGGGCATTAGGCAACCTTGTAAGCTGAATTTGGCCCTTAGTGTGTCAGAAGGGGAAAACAAGCAGTATAGAAAGCACCAAAGTGTGTCTTAAACAAAAAGGCTTGATAAAAAAAATCCTTCTCCATGTCCTTGGCTGGACTTGTTGACTTCAATAGCTTTAATGGAGGTATTTCAGTCTACACAGCTGAGAATACAGCCCACTAGACTATCTGTTGCCACGCCAAATTCCTGTGAGTGGTACAGTTTATTTTTTCATCTGTTGGTTCTGCCATCTGGCACAGCCTTCTTATATCCTCCATTCACTATCCTCTGAAAACATGTTTTGTGTTGTCTATGGACTGTCACTTTTCCCTTGCCAAATATTAGCTTTATGACTGAACACTTCTTCTGATTCCTTTTGAAATCACTTCACAACAGCACTTTTTCCTCCCCTGAGAATATCCTCAGGTATCTGTTATGAGATGCTGTATTGTGTTTCCAGGTACGCTACAAGTTAAAAGAATACAGCTCCAGTTTGGCAAACATTAGTGCAGCTTCACAGCTTTAATGGGTCCTGCTGACTGTAAATAATAAAGGGGAACTAAATAATACACTCCTTTCTGTGAGTCACATGTGGGTTGACTCCATTTTTGAATTCACCTCTTGAGAGAAGAAGCTTTGGCCTAATTTTAAGACAGACACGTATAATTCTGTGATGGCACTGCAGGGTCAGACTATAGCTGAGGAAAAGTTGTGAATGACACATGCACTAGAATGAGATGTTTCAACTGTAAACTCTTGTGATTTATGCAAAACACAATCTCCGCAAGGGCTTGTGCTCATCTACTGAGGGATGGGATTTGGAATTTTCCCGCAAAGATTCTCACCTTGAGTTTCCTTTGACTGGATAGCTACAACAGGTTGTTCTACGTATAAAAAGGCTCTGCTGAGCTCTTGTTTCTTTGAGACACACCTGAAGGAATGCATTGATCCGATTGGTACCTATCAGCTGATGGCTACAACAGGAAAGGTAGAAAGCAGATGCATGGGGGTGAAGCCTTTCAGTCCTGCTCTGGCCAGAAGAGTTAAAGCACAGCACAGGGTGCTACTTCGAACCTTCAGCCCTCGCGAGAGTGGGAAGTGTACAGAAGTTCTTGGGTGGTCCTCAGAGTGTTTCAAGACCAAGGATTTTTTTAGGACATTATGTATGGGTTGAACCACTTAGAGTGACTAAACAGTGATTTAAAAATAAATTGTGAATGTAATGTTCAGGGTAGGTAACATCTGACAGCAAAAAAAGCAGAACTTCTGGTGTTAAGACAAGTTTTTTTCTCTCCTGGGGGGTGTCCTCAGATTCAGTCTGTGTAAAATAATTAGAGGACATGAGATATATTGCAAAAGATCTGGAGCAGCAAGAACCAAACACAATAGAAAACATTGAAACACAAAGGCAAGGTTGGCAGAGGAGCCATACAGAGAGAGAGTGCTCTTCTCCATTTCCCTGGTGCTTCTTTTGCACTTTTAAATGCACCACTGAGAGATTTCATGAATGAAGTAAAAACAAGGATGATCTGTAAAAAAGAGGGCCACGAGTCTCTAATAACTGACTGGGAAGCTGGTGTAGTGGATCACTAAATGCCATGAATCATTTGCAGACCAAAGAGTAAAAAGGACATAGTTCATGTAGCTGGGCATTCAGAAAACTGTTGGTTTTTCTCTTCTCATCTCTAACTTCTTTTCACCTCTGTTTCCTTCTAGACTCAGCCATGTAGTTGTTAATCTACCTTGTCTATTTCTGACTTTATTTCATCATGTTAATGAAGAACCCAAATTTCAGCTCATTTCAATTGTTTTTTACTGAGAGGAAATCACATCTAAGGATTTCTATTTTTGTTCCCTTTCTTCCAAGTGCTGAACCTTGTATTGGGTGAAATAGAAAAAAGTCTCCTTTCAGGCAAAATAAGCATTGACTGTTCCTCTGCCTTATCCTGTTTCATTTTTTGCCTCCATTTGAATTAAGTGTCTCATAACTTAAGACCTATAGGAAGACCTACAGAAGTGGCAATCAAATTATTCTAGTATATATGCAGTACATATCCAAACAGTCAGATATGGGCATCCCATAAACATAAATCAAATAAATCTGTACCGTAAAAGAAATTTGTCTTATCCAGATATCCAGAGGTGACAGCACATGTCTGAGACCTCTCCTAAAATCAAAGTATGATGCATAGCAAACACCTTGGAAGAGTAGCAATTAATAAATCAAAGAAAAGAAATGGAAATTAGGGCTGTAAATTTAAGCATACCTAATGCCACAATACTTCTGAAGCAAGTTTGACAAACCTCTGGTTGTTTTATGGATACAGCAAAGTCATGCCTGGGATTTTCAAAATCCTGACTTGAAGCTGCAGTTCTGTCAGAATCTAAGCTGACTGAGGTTGCTGTCACCACTTGACTACTTGCCCCTCTGTCCCACAACACTGCTGACCAGAATTTTCGTCTCTCCTTCACAATGGCAAAAACATACCTAATCCTAAACTGCTGTGGAGTTACAGCTTTTAGAGCACATGTGTGTATGTGGATGTTTCAAAAGACCTACACATTCACTTTACTGCAGTGGTGTGTGTTTACTGTGATACAGGATTCCTGAAACAGTGAGTAACCTTGCTGCACAAGTTAGCCACTTGGAACCACCATACTCTTTGGCATTTAACTTCCATTAAAGCACAAAAATTGCTCTTATCCATCATGGTTGTTCAGGAAATTTTCCTAATAGGACAAAACTGTGCAGTGTTTCCTTTCTTCAGTCCAAAAATAGTCTGAAATTCTACTGATGAGAGATAAACGCTGCCCAAATTGCTTGTTTCTATTCAGGCTTTGACTCAAAACCTTATTGACAGCATTATAAATGTCAACATTTGATACATAATATATGAATATATTTTAGCAGATGGAGAGGAATGGAAATGAAGCCAAGATGCAGTTGAGGCTGGGTTTGGAATTGCTGGAAGGAAGAGTATGAAGAAAGGCGAGGTGCCAAGAAGGAAGTAGAGCAGAAACAGAGAAAGGAAGATGGGAAGGAAAAGAAGAAAAATCACTCCTACTGATTTCTGCTGAATCAAATACTAACAGAGTGAAAGGATGATAAACCCTCCGCAGCCAGAGATGAGGCTTTGCCTTTGTTCATTCTAGGAAGCTCTCTTTGAGACAAATACAAGTTGTGCTGTGGAAAGAAGGCTTGCCCATACTCATACTGTAGCCCAGTCTCCATACCCAGGGATGGGCTTGTTCTCTTCCATGGGATGAACAGGATACTCCCTTAGTCAGAGACATCTGAACTAAATCACCCTGTTAACCACCGATTTTAGATTAGCAAGAGTAACCCACTGCCTAGAACCAATAGCTATATCAATACTACAAACTGCACTAAACTTCTGAAATGGTTTTGCTATAACTAAAAATCATGATCTCTCCAGATTAAACAGATGTGAGATGCTACCATTCATCATTCAGGCAATGTTTGTCAAAAATCCAAACATTTTTAAAAGGCTTATTGCTATGCAGCAGAAATGCATGCCATGGGGATGAACTGCCTGCAAAACAGTTGTTCCAATCTGCCAATGCTAACTATATTTTCAGGGTCTAAGAAAAAGACACCAAAGGACAAGGTGAGAAACAATGTGAAAGCAAAAGATAAATTTATGACTTTGCACTCTAGGGAGCAGGTTACCGAGAGCTAGCTAGTATTGTCACCCGTGCATCAAACTGGCACAGAATGCAATTTTCAAAAATCCCTTTACATTTTCTAATTTACATTTTCTCCCTTTACAAGCTCCTGTGAATCTTCTGTTTTCTTCCTTTTGCTATGTTGTTTATGTGGTGAATATTCACACTTCTTCTCTTAGAAACACAGTTGATTTCTCCCAAGGTATCTGCATTTAAAATACAAGTATATTAGTTCATGGTATTCACTATATCCATGCTTTTCTTTCTCAAAACGCAAAAGAACAACAACAATTCAATATTCAGAGCAAATTTCCCTAGGAAAATAAAGTATCTTTTCCATTTTAGATCCTTCATAGCTCCATTTTTCATAGAGCAGATCAGTTTGTCTGCTTTTGGTCTCAGAATTTCTTTTCTAGCCTTCAGCAATTGCTATGCACAAGTGTAAGTCTGACAAACTTGATTTATGTTAAGAAATAATTTTTCTGTTGTCATAGAAACCACTGCAAGATGATCCAGGCACAAGTAAAAATTAACAATGAAAAGCAGGTTGCTGTTTTCACCAGTGAAATTCCTCTCGTTGTTGATGTCCCACCAGTAATTTCCTTGCCCTCTAAGGGAAAAAGCGCAAAAAGATGGTATCTGGAATGCTGGCTGAGAGGAAAAATTTGCCTAGATGGTGACTTGGGTGTCATAAGGCAGGCACATGTTGCAGCCCAGAAGAGGGTGTGCAGCCAGCACCACTTCTCAAGGCTGCAGCATCGGAGGCAAAGTAAATGTTTCTTTTGAATAAGGAGTTAAGCTAGACTAGAAATCCTCCAAGCCTATTATAGAGATGTTCATGCCATGATGAAGAGAGATAGAACAATTTCCTTCTCTTATGCCATGGGTTTGCTTCCATCAGCAGGAGTAAATCATATCCACATTTTAATGTTTGCATAGGCTCTTGGCACTGCACAATATATAAACAATTTCTGCTTCAGTAAGAGGAAGCATTCACCTGGACAGTGACAAATATACGGGAGTAAAAGAATCAATGAACATTGATCATCATGACATGTACATGTAGAAGCATCTTCACCCACCCCAGCACTACCTGCCCACAAGCTCTGTGACACAGCATAGGCAATTACACCCTGCCCAGTATAAAGGATCATTCATTGACATTTTTTGCACAATGAGAGCACAGGAATGTATACTGTGTACTACAACTACAATCTACTCAATCTGCACCATCAGTCATTGACATTTTAGGGGTGTTTATCCCCAGGATTTACAAGGGCAATGAACATTGCTAGTTCTTGCCACTACAGCTGTCAGACTGACTTGATGTTATTTCCCAAGGGAAATCTGTTTCTGCATCTGCTACTGTTGGTTCAGTTTACAACAGGCTTTCAGCTTAAGGATTGTTGCTCTGGATCTGTGGCCTCACTAAAGGCAGGGCAAAAACGCTACTGCAAAAAAGTCAAAAAACCTGTAATGTTTTGTGCAGCCTTTGAGTTCCTCTAAGTGGAAAAGCCAGAGGATTTCAGCCCAGAATGCTCCTCTGCTGCAATTAGTTCTGGGAACAGTTCAAAAAGAGGAGGACATAGACTACGGCTTCTTTTTACCTCTAATGCTGATTAGTTGCAGTATGTCAACAATTAGAAGAGACAAATATTGCCTCTTTTTCTGCTGGTGCACAGTCCAGACAGTATTATTTTCCTCCTATTATTTATCATTTGAAAATATGTGCCAGACAATCTCTCCAAGTCCTCTCTGAGCTGAAGCTTACTGGTATTAATTCTGCAAGTGTAAGAAACAGAAGAACATCTGGCACTGGTTCTGAATCCTGATGAATTGAACGGAGCTTTTTACCACTGGGTGTGCCACAGATTGTGGAAAAAGAATTCTGAACTGGTATTTTCCAATATTTCCTGTAAAATGCATTCTCATAGTCTTTCCATGCAGCATTCTTCCTGTTAATAAAGAAAAAACCACGAAATACAAGGGGCAGGAAGACAGCTGAAGTAAACTTGCCCAATGATTTAAGTGGATATCAGTGGACATTTTTGACTGGACTCACAGAAGTCTAGTTACAAGAATCTGAATAGAGAGCCTGGTCATTTGCTTCTTTTCTCTAGAGGCACAAAGAATGGAAAATTAAAACAGAACTTGCCTATTGTCATGATTATTGTTGCTAGATCATAAGAAAGTGCCTCTCTGCCACTTCTCGTATGTGCACAAGTACATGTCTCTTTTTACGTTCACTGCCTGTCCACAGCTTGTCTCATACACACATCTCGTTATGTCTCATTATCACATTTCATTCCCATGCTCTTTATAGTGCAAAACAAGGTGTGTATTTGGTTATGAAAATGCTGGAGGGGGTTGAGGGCATTTTTGCATGGGAGATGCTATATTATCATGTCAATCACTGCTCCTCCTCTTTCGTAGTCTTTGCAGATTAATAGTTGATGAGCCTCAGCTAGGATGCTTCTGGCACTGGGGAAACTGAGATTTAGACAGTAGGTTCTTAGCCCAGGTCCACTGGCATGTGATTCACATGCTGTTACCAAACTTGCACTGAAGGGACCAAAGCTTTCCTCCCATCATGCTGAACAGGTTTAGAGTTAAGCATAATTTATGAGTTGCTGGGGGGAAGATAGTCTTTACCAGTTGAACTCTTTCACATTGGGCCTAAATAGAATCCCCTTTTTTTTTTTCCTAGAGGGTTGTTAGCTATTAACTACCGTAGCTGACAAAAAAGAAGTAGGAGAGGGAGACCACAGGCTTCTCCAGCATTACAGTATCCACTGATGCTGGCTGGACATGCCATTTCCACCTGTCGTGCAGGCTCCTGCTGCAGTTTGTCCCCTGTGAATGTGAGTACGGATGAACTTCTTGCTGTCATAGCCTACTGCTGTGATGCTTCCTGCTTTCTCTTTTGGTGGGAGCTGCATGTTTTGACCTGTGTTCAGCAGGGGATACCATTAAATATTGGGACATAAGGGCTGCCAGGGTCTCTTTGAGAAAGATTTCTTTCCTTGGAGGCAGCAGAGCAAGCAGAGGAATTATAGTGGGAAAGACCTAGGCACCTTCCCCATGAGAGAGAAGTAGGAATGGGTGGAAGCAGAACTGCAAAAGCACCATGGCAGCATGAGTAAAGAAAAGAAAGAGTAAAACAAACACCATTCAATTGGAACAGCACGGCTGCTGAGCAGTGGTGATTGCTGTGACCTGAGGTGTAGGCATCATGTGTTCAACTGCGTAACCTACAATCCTCAAAAGGCAGTGATCCCTGAAAATGAGTGCTTAAGTCACCTACCTGCTCAGACAGTACAGCCTTGACTGCTGCATCCTGGGGCAACTGCAGATCCAGCACATTCATCAGCTGTTGGTAGAAGCTCTGTTACCGAGAAATGGAACAGGGGAATGGTTGTGGAGAGGTGGAACAGGACAGTGCTTGCAACATTAGAAGAAAAGTGGCAGCAGCAGGCAGGTCTGTGGGAGAGAAGGGGTGTTGCATTTGCTGGGATATGGATATGAAACGTGCTGCTGCCAAATCAAACCGTTCCCCTTGTTTGTTTCTTTATTTATTATTATTAAAAAAAAAAACAAACCCAGTGACTTATAGACAGAAAAAGATAATAGTATGCCCTCGTTTGTATTCCAGAGCATCCCCCTTCTCCCTGCTGTTTGGCATCTAGCCCATTTCCAGCAGGCACTTTCAGATGCAGATTTCTCCCTGAATAGGTATGGCGGGGCTCTTTGTCCTCATCTCCCCTACCTTCATTAGCGGCTCTGCTGCTGGGCGCCTTACTCAGCTATCAGAGGGACCAGGGCTGGGTAAGAAGCAGCGCAGAAAAGGCCCCCTGAATACTGATTCATTACCATACAAATGAAGGAACACCCCAGCTACGCAGAGGGCGGTATCTTTATAAAACATGCGAAAATAGCATACAAAACCAATGATTACATAGCGCTTGTGCACCAGTTAAAATTCATCCTGGGTAGTCTGGATAACGCATATCCATATACACTAAAACAGATCTGCTTTGGATCCGCAAATGGTTTATAGACGTCTAAGAAAGGGGCGCTGCCCAGGGCGTGGTGGACATATCAGTGCAGTAACATTTCGGCAAGCCAGCAGGCTCTAACAAGAAGACAGATGAGGACAGGCAACTGGAGATGATCCCCCATTTGTCTGTTGTCCTGGTTTCAGCTAAATGTTGAAAGATTTAGGTTGGTGAAATGGCAACATCTGTGTATGTGTGGCTCAAAGGCCAGTCATCCCTGAGGATTCCCTCAAGGTCCTAGCTGGGTGCTGTGCTCAAATAAAGACTGGCTCATCCAAGTGTTTCCTTTACACTGCACTAGGCTAGGTTATAACCCAAAATCCTTCTGCTGTCAACTGTCACACTGGCAACCTGAGAAGGGACATTTTGCAGGAAAATAATTTAAAATGAGGGTTTTCTAGTTATGGCTCATGGTTCATTGGAAACAAATGACAGAGCACCTTGGGTTAGTGTAATGCTGAGAGCTTTGGAATATAATCACAGCAGCTCTGATGCCAAACACAAATGATAGCAAAAGTGCTTGTACAGGTCTTTCACCTCTGTCCATCTGTCTTTCTCTCTCACAGGAAAAAGGAATAGGATGGAGATGGGTGATGGAACTTAAATGCAGCCCTAGCTGGGTCTGCTGCTCACTTGAATCAAATCTACTGTGGAGATGGATCCTGAGGGGATAAACCTGGACAATTTGGCCTAGGAATACCTGCTTCATCAGTTCCAAATTCCTTCTTGCCACTATCAAAACATTTTCTGGGAAGCATTATATAAAATTTACCTAAAAAATAGCCACACAACATGCTGGATTTGTAACCACATAATTACACCTTCCAGAATGACATACTGTAGTCCTCTAAAGACTTGAACAGGTAACAAACACTTTGATGACAAGTACTCTGGAAAGACTTCAAGGCACAGTCTCCCTTGGAGAAGAGGAACTAATCACCCTTTCTATCACTTCTTTGATCTTTGGGGAGGGAAAAAATACTTTTTAAAAGCACCATGTTTATTTGAAAACCAACACAAGGCAATACCACCTATAGAAATCCGCTTTATGTCCTTTTAGACTCTGACTTTTCAGGCATATCCATTTGCTGGTATGTGAAACATATGTAAGCCTCTCAGTAACAACTATGCTTTCAGACCTTTAATAACCAGTAGAACTGGGAGACTGGCACATCCCATATCTGTAAAAGGAGGAGAGGGAATAGATTTTCTGAGGTCCGTGAGAACCAACATTTCGAATATAATTCAGCATTTCTTGCAAATGTTGACCAATTGACCTGCGCATTGGACATATGCCAGGCTGTAGCATCATTAAGAGATTCCAGATTAATCATACACCTCTCAAAGAGGCATCTTAGTGAGATTTTTCTGCAAAGATTATTGACATTGTTCCAGTTACATTTCAGTCTGGTAAATAGACAGGCAGGATTTTTAGCATGTGTGTTACAGAAAGAGGTGAAGAGGTATGTCAGGCTATTTAAACCACAATTTCAGCACCAGTCTGGCTAAATCTGTTTCGAAATCAATCTACTTCTGCTACCTCCGTGACCAAACCACACACAAAAAGGTCTTAAAAACTGAAGTCATAAACCCCCAAGGAACAGCAGTTTATAATGAAAACAACAGGGATGATAATTAAACTTCTACCAATGGTGTGAGCTGGCAGTCAGCTCAGTTAGCAAACAGTGAGACAGACCAAATTCTTTACTGTCTGTCTGTGGGGCTGATCTGCCTTCACAATGTTTCACCCTACCTCTCTGAAACAGTGAAAGACTCTCTTGAGGCAAGAGGAAAAGCTGTTTCCATCTGGCATGTTCCTCCTTTCTCATGAGTTTTCTTCTACTATTTATTAAGGAGCTGTTTTATACAAACCTCTCAACCCCTATTTGCCTCTGGACTCCCAGCTCATTCTTGTCTCATTGCTTTTTAATGCTCACAAGACATTTTAATAGGAATTAATTTCCTATCTGAGAAAGCCCTAGTAGGTACCACACAGTGATATTAAAGAAAAACATTAGGTTCTATACCATCTGATTTCTGTGACAGCAGCATCGACGATAAATACATTTGGTTTATGACGGCTGCTGATTGGAAAAAATATTTAGCTATTTTCTTCCAGTATAGATCATATCTATAAATCACCAGGTGAACTCAAAAGTGGCTTCTTAGGCCACTACTATCTCTACATGATGAAGTGTTTCTATGACTCATTTTTTCAGACATATCTTGCTGTACATGAACTTACAAGTATTTTTTCAGAATTATTTATTGCTCGTTCTGTGTTCCATGGCTCTGCTTAGCAAGTGAGCATTAGTGACAATTTTTTTTGTGTCTGGCATTTGTGTAACTTGGACACCATGACTTCTCTAAAAGTTCTGTATTTCCAAAGCTCTTCTTATCATAGGGATTCAGTAGAAAATGTATTGACCTTCTGTACTTATTAACATCCTTTTACTTACTGTTTGAGCTTCTTGCAATTTGTAATGTGCTTTATCCTGACAAAATGATAAAGAGGTAGGGATTAGAAAGGGAGGAACTGAATGAACTAGAGACAAAGTGACTTATAAGATGTCCAAATAATCGAGCCAGAGAGCTGAAAAACAAGGACAAGTTTCCTTTTGACCTATGCTGCTGCTCTCCAAGCATTGTACCCTCTTTCTTGTTTCTTCCTGTAGGAAAATATACCCTCTTCCAGTTTTTTCCACTGGGAAGATATTCTTCCTGTAAATAATTCTTGATTTAACAACATATTTTTAATAATTTTTATCATCCTTATTCAGCTTTTTTCTCTCCCCTTTGCAAAAAAGCCCTTCATAAAAATGGAAGTGCATTAATATTTCTCCTTCAGTCTATGCTGCAAACAGGGACATGAATCAAAGACCTGGATTGAGCACTATTAGTAGAGGCACATTAGATCAGGTGGGTGATGAAAACTGCAATATTGTCAGACAGAGCAAACTATCAGATCATCAAATTTGATTTTAAATGAAGTTTGAAATCTGAAAGGATTCTGGAAAGAACAATTTTCATGTAAAGGCAAGGAGAATTATTCAAAATATAAGGAGGGAGCTGAAAAAAAAAAGGCTAGTCAGCTTCTTCAGCTTGAGGGTTCTTATTTTTATCTATTTGTGAATGTTCTAAAGCAGTTTTTGCTTCCACTGTCATTGTCTAAAACACCACGCTGCATAACTGGCATCACGCATTTACATTTTTCTTTGTTGCTGAGGACAGCCAGCTTGAATTAGAAGCTGTTCATTGCCAAATTCTGGAGTATCAGGATATTAACATGAATGTGACCATTGATTAAAGCAGGGCTGTCCCATCCTTTCTCCTAGCATCACACGGGAGGGGGTTGAAGGGTCATGTAGCTGCTCCTGAACTGCCACTGTTTCTGACTGACATCTTTTTTGCTTTACTTGAACACGTCAAGCTGTCTGTATCCCTCTGTCAGCTCCAGGCAAGGATGCCAGGCTCTCAGATAAGGACAGCACAATGAGGCAAGGCTGGCAGTTGTGTCAGCCACCCCGGATCGATCTGCTGCTGCATGGGGCTGTACACTGCCAACACTCTGTCACTCTTGTCTCCTGGACAGCAACTGTCTGCAAAGTCTACTCCTTTACAGAAGTTACTCCTTCACCCCAGGGCATTTCTCAAAGTCCTGAGCCACTGAGTCACTAAAAGGTCCAATAGAGGATCTTTGACTTGGGTTATGGTCCCCCAACCCTTGCTGACACTTATGTTTATATGAACAGCACTGTTCCCTTCACTAAACCACACTCATAAGCACAAGGCAAAGGATCAGGTTGGGGATTTAATCTTAAATGCAGAACACTAAATGATTACCATTCAGCCTAACTCATTGGTCCCCAAAATATATTTAAAATGTCATTAAAGTAGACCATGTTCTGCACAAAGCAAGTCAGTGCTCTTAGTTGGGGATGTATTAATTATTACCTAGTACCATAACGAAAAAACACTGATTTCCATGAAGTCATGTTCTTAAAGGCTTAGGAACTAATGTCAGCTGAATATATTCATACTGGATGTTCAACCTCTGCACCAAATATGCTCTGCAAACTAGTCACCTTTAAAATATTAGTGGCATCTTCTTGAACAATTCACTACCACCAGGTTGTATGTCTTTGGGTCCTCTTGGAAGCTGAATGGGAAAAGATAGACAGGAACATGATATGATGACAGCAGTGTTGAAGTGCTTTAATTCAATGCTATTAATATACATTTGGAAATTTTCTCTCCATGTTTTTAAATGTCTTCAGGGAAACTTCCTAAATTCCTGCATCCTTCTCTTGGTATTTCTTTCAGTCTTTAATTTTCTTTCCCTTTCCCTTTCCTCTTTCCTAGGTCCCCTTCCTTTGTCCCTTTTCCTTTCCTTTTTTTTCCTATTTTACTCTAGTCTGTTCTACATTCTTGGCTTTACTATTCTATTACTTTTTATTTAAAGAAAATTCTAGGCATATTTTGTGTGCTTTTGCTCCTAATAATAGTTATGGGTCAAATTTTGCACCCTGTAAATTTGGATGGATAAATTTGGTGCAATTCCACTGATATTAATGGAATTTAAACTGACATCAGACTCTAACTTGACATTTTAATGATTTATTTGCATGGTCTCAGCTGTGAGACAATTTGTTTTAAGCCCCCATTAAATCAGAAAATGAGTGTTTCTGACTGAATATGCCAGTCATTCTATCTTATTTAGTGAGAGATGCCACATGCTTTCTCTTGCTTTAGCCTTATTTTTGACAGCTACTTATGCTACTTATTGTCTAATTGGGTCTGCCAATTCTTCCTGCACATCCCAATCTGTCCAGCCCAGACACAAAAGTCTGAAACATTTCTGAAATCTGCATTCTGCTGTTGATTACAAGAGATGGAGGGAAAAAAATGCAGCCTAGATGTTACAACATGCTTACGTCTTTATGATTATTTCTCAGAAAAATAAAAAATTGCAAAAATTGAAGGGAGGAATTATATCTGAATACTTGGGCTTTCTGTCTGTAAGGGGTACTATGGACAGGACAAAGCTACATTTTCTTCTGAGACTTTCACACTCACAAGGCAATAAGGGCTAAATCCTGACATTTGTTTCTTCCTGTGCTGTGAAAGAGGAGGAGGTAAGAGCTATTCCCCAAGTAGTACCACATGGTAGGACACGCAGTTTGCCAAAGTGTCTCAGTCCACAGCACAGGGTTTCTGGAGGAAGAGGATCCCCTCACACGTAGCACTGACTGGTAGGGTAAGACCTGCTTTGCTTCCATGTGGAGAGACGAGAATTCCCCCATGCTGGATCCCGCTGTGAAATCGTACTCACCAACACCAGGATTCCCTCCGCAGAGGATACATCTGCCAACCTCTGCTTAACCTTATGGTTGTGACTTGCCAAACAGCACGCCAGCGTTTGGACTACAGTTTCTCAGAAGGGCTGGCAGAGCTTTGACATCAGCCAGGACCTGATCCAAAGCTCCTGGGATGTAATGGGGAAAAAATGTCCATTGATCTTGATGACTTTGGGTCTGCCCTTTTGCTCGTCTCCTTTGATGATTAATACAACACTGACATGCATATTTCACTTCTGAAGCACAAACAGCACATGGTTTTAATCTCACCATTTCCCTGGTGACAGGGAAGGAACTGTGCTGGCAGCTAAGACTCTGAAAAACACTCATTATTCTGTACATTATTATTACTTTTTACTTTCCTAGTGCAGATAGAAATTATGATTAAAAAATCACAAATATTTTGTTCTATAATCTTTAAAGTCACAATAAAATATTACAAAATGTGAATTTGTGTGAGTGTGTAAAATGATGGGAAGGATTTGTATTGAAATGGGAGGTAAAAGAACACCAACATCTGAAAGCCACTGCTAAACAAATGACCCCTCTCCCCTAGAAAAAGCTTAGAGTGAGAATCTTTCCAATGTACCAGGAAATTCTCTTCTCAGATTGGAAGGTGAAGTCTTTGTTTGTAAAATCAAGATTACTGGACCACTGTGAGCAGTGCTCTGTTATGCAGCTCCAGACAAGTCCAACAGTAGCACTGACTGCAAAATAAACTTAAAACAAGTCACAACTCCAGATTCCTCATGTCCTCAAGAGCAATTTGGAGAGGCAATTTGGAGGGCCTGCTATGGGGTCTGGCTGTCAGACCTGGCACCCTGTGCATTTCTGCAAGGGTTGTCCCCATCACACCCAAGTCCATGGAGCCAAGCACCTCCTGCCCACTGGACAGACCCACAAACCACCAGTCCTTTTCATAAAGCAGGAGGGATGCTTTGCTATATTTTTAGATTTTTTCTTTCCAGTCCGACACATTTTGCCTTCTTTGTTTCCTCACTGGCTAGTGCAATTTTTTCAGCACTAGATGTCAGTGTGAACTTGCAAAACGAAATTGCTCTGTATTGTCAAAGAGAGGAGGAACTGCCATCCAGAATGAATCCAAGTTTCTCCAGTGTCACGGTGTGCTTCCTACAAAACAGGTCTCGTGGAAAGTGTAGAACTTGTTCTGTCCTTGACTGGGATTAACATGGCTGTAAAAGGGCCCTATGCATTTTGTGATCATATCATGACTGAGTTAAAGAGGAGCTACCATGAGTCCAGAGGAAAAGCTTTGTTTAGAAAATAATAAAGAAAAGAAATGTTCTGAATTATCCTGACAAGTTGCAACGCTGCTAAGGTAGCATTGCATAGGTCATCCACAGGGATGATTAGTCCTGTAACCAACAGTACTCATCTCAACAAGAACCTACTGACAAGACTGAGTCTTTGCATTGCTACTGCCCAGAAGGATATTGCATCATTTAGAAATGTTTTGCTACACCAGACTGTTATACGGGCTGTTCTAACTCAAACCTGATTTACTACTTGCTTGGCATTTTCTGAATACTGAACTGAAACCAGCTTGGGGCAGAGGAACCAGCCAGGAAGTGTATGTTGGCTTTCTGAAGTGATGAAATGACCTTTGGAAAACATTTTGTTTCTTTAAGAATTTTAAGTCTCTCAGTCCAAACTGTGAGCAGTCCCTGTGCTGTTATGGGAAGGCTGAGAAGATACATGAAGCACCCCAACTCACTTCATTTTGCAAGCAGCAACTAGAACAAGACGCTGCTCCTCTTGCTCCTGGAGAAGTACAAACTGGGGAAGGGCAAAGCAGGGAGAGGAGGAAGTGGGTTCACAAGTCTGATTTCTCATCTCTTACTTTCATGGGTTCTGGCTTCTGTCAAGTGGATCTGAGCCAACACAGCAGATGGAGCCTTTTACACCACCCTCATGCTTGGTTTACACCAGGCGTGATGCACAGAAGCTGAGGCAGAAAACGTTTCTGGCAGAGAACACGAAGAGGAGCTCTCTGACATTCCTCCCGACTCAGCAGAGTTGTGGCTGAGATCTAGGCCTTCAAAAAATCCTGTTATGTGCTTTTGTATTCTGCACTATGCATCAGTTAATAAAGTATTACCCTGATGCATACATTAGAATGCCTCACTTTTATTATACTTTAAGGTTGTTACTGTCCCTTTGACTTCTGTTGCATAAAGTCAATGCAACATGTGTGTGACTGCCCAAGCAGCTGTGCTTAACATTCCTATGAGTAACTACCTAGTGTGCTTTTTTTTCTCATTGTTAGGTTTATCACTAGTAGACTGCAAGTACGCTAGAGAATATTAATTAATAATTAGTAATTCATACAAAAAATAGGCAAATATTGTTAAAAAATAAGGAAAAAGGTAGTTTTTCTTCTGGATTCTGAGAAGTTAAGGTAATATTTGGCAGATAATATGCAAACTGAGAGAATACAAATTGTACTTGGCAAATCTAATGTCACATGGCTCTACCACCTGCTGTCATTCCTACATATTTCACTGTTATTTTTCTGTAATACTGTTTTCTACTTACTCACCTCTTTCTCTAGATATCTGGCATTCAAGCAATTAGCACCAACAACAAAAGATGTATCTGTAAAAGAGCTTGCTTGCAATCAGCTTCTGAAAACTGATTTACCTGTGCAATATTCACTGTGTCACCTCTCGAAGTGCCTTCCTTATTAACTGTCATAAACTGCTCTAGATAAGGCTCTTTGTAAAGCCAGCTGCCTCTCTAGGTGCAAAAGGGTTTTGTGGTCACAACTTACATTGCAAAACAAATTAGTGTAATTCAGGAATATACCTTGAAAGATTCCCATTACTTCCCTCTGCCCAGGTAAAGGGAGCTTAGGTGATTGGTAGTCCTTCCACAGCAACTGAATCCACACTCAGCTGGCATTGCTGGGTACCAATACACGAGATCTGAAAACAAGAGAGAGTACACATACTTCCCATCTGTTAGTTTGTCCTCCACCCTCTCTTCTTAGAAATCAAAGCAGCAGAAAAATGAGCTCGATGGGACCTTTATGTGTCAGCTCATCTGCCCAGGGGATCCCATCCCATGCCTTGCTCAGACAAATATCCATGGGTATCCCTTCATTTACGAATTGGTGCAATTGCCTTTAGTGTAGAAATGAGCATAGTCTAAGCAGCTATCTGTGTTCTGTTGTTCCTTGAACACATAAGAAAAGTGATCTGCACAGTAGCTTCTGCAGAAAGATAGCACTGGTTAGGCTACAACTGCATGAAAGGTCAGGAAACTACACAGTGGGATAGCTGACACAAAGCTGATAACAAAAAACCCCCACCAATGAGTAAAACTAATACAGTTTATGGAAGAACCAGTAACAATACTGCCCTGATTATGTACTAAAATGGCAAATTCATATGAATAGCATTTGGTATTGTATCCAGTTACCTACACAGGTATTCAGTGGCTACAGTAATACAACTATGAATGTAGAACAGCTTAGAAATTATTATTATGAATACCCTTTCCCGTGAAAAATCTTAGATTGAAATCTATTTCTCAAAGTACTACTTTATAGCATGTGGCAATGAAGTGCACAGCACAAAATGTCATATCTTCAAGCATGTTATTTCCAAGTATTTCTTCCTGCACAAAATGGTCAATCAATAAGGCCAGTCAAAATGTCAGTTCGTTTTTAAGATTAAGTTGTCTTCTCTGTGAACACCAGCTTTCTCTATGGTAACTCTAGTGTACAAAATCAAGCATACTGTTTGCAGTGTGATAGAAACTTCAAAAAAGCATAAACTTCAAATAAAAGATAGATGGCTTTAAACAGAATTTTTATAAAGCAAGGATAAAATTCCTTATCCTTGTAAGCATCAAACCTTGAGTTTGACAAGCTGCTTATTTTTTTAGTCCATGAAGACTGATCACATGTTGCAGAACTGTTTTTTATACATCAGAGTAAGCATATGCATAAATCTTCATAGGATTAAAGTTACAAAGAGTTACTCAATGCAAATAAATATCCAGATATCCTGGATAATAAGGTCTCCTGCATTAAAATACCAGTCACCATCTGGAGATTCATTCACACCAAAATATGTCTAAAGAGATTCCTACAATAGGTTTATGAACAGATCCTAGTCAAGATGAGAGGCATAATATGGGATGTATTTCTCTTAGAGTATGGATGTGAATATATAAAAGTCTCGCCTGCTGGATGGCTTACTCTAGCTACAAATAGAAGGCATGTGTATTTTACACTTCTTATTTCAGAGGGATAAAAGATTCTGTTTTGTTTTCTCTATGAGCAACAGAACACATCAGAAGTCTATTTTCAGTATCTGTGAAGAAGTGGTGTGCAGCACTATTTATTTCAAACAGATGAAATACACAGTAACATAAAAACTGCACTGATCTCTTCTAATCACAGTGTGCACTTCTAGTTTGGTATCTTCTCAGAAAATCTAGCTGGCCAAACCTTTCTAAGAGCCCACAACAGCTATTATAAAATTAATAAGCTGTTTGTTATGAGTATGTGTCATTACTTTTTAAATCTTTCTCCTTTAGAAAAGAGTGTCTAATCAGTTCTGAACAGAATGAAACTCTGGCTGGCTTTATTAGTTCAGGGTCAGATGCTTCTCACAGAAATGAAACCTTGATTAAATTCTTGTTTCAGTGTCCCTGTAAAAGCCACCAAAGAACAGGGCAGGGAGGACAGGGGGAATGACCTGTCTGCATAAACTCACCGTTGAGCAAAATGCAGACCTCTGTTCTATTTATCAGCACACATTTTCCAAAATGAGCAACATTATGAATTTACAGCTAATTTTGTATGCTTAGGTGAATTGGGTTTTCTGTGGCCAGGTTTTGGTAGTGGGGAGGCTGTAGGGGAGGCTTCTTCAAGAAGCTGCTGGAAGTTTCTCCCATGTCCGGCAGAGCCAATGCCAGCCGGCTCCAGGAGGGATCTGCTGCTGGCCAAGGCCAGCCCAATCAGGAGTGACAGTAACACCTGTGATAACACATTTAAGAAGAGAAAAAAAAAAAAGTTAAGTGTTAGGTGAAAACGGCCACCAGAGAAGAGCAGAGTGAGAACATGTGAGCAACAATGCAGACACCCAGGTCGGTGCAGAAGGAGGGGCAGGAGGTGCTCCAGGTGCCNGCAGTTTGTGAAGGAATGTCTCCCGTGGGAAGGACCCCATGGGATGCAGAGGAAGGATCCTCTCTCTGAGCAGCGGAAGAAAACAATAGCTGACCATAATACCCATTCCCTGTCTCCCTGGGCCGCTGGAGGGGTGGAGGTAGAACTTGGAAGGAAGGGGTCTGGGGGGAAGGTGTTTTTAAGATTTATTTTATTTCTCATTCTTAAGCTCTGATCCTGTTAGTAATAAATTCAATTAATATCCCCACTTGGAGTCTGTCTTGCCCGTGACAGTGATCAGTTTCAACTCACAAAACCCTTTGTTATATTTTCTCTCCTCTGCCCTTTTGCAGGGGGGAGTGAGAGATTGGCTTTAGTGGGTCCCTGCCAGGGTCAAACCACTACATTAGGGCACACCTGCCACCTGGTATGTTCAAGGAAACTGGTCAAGAAACAAGTTCATTATTTTCAGTTGCTGACAGATAAGGTGGTGTAACCAGAACTGAAGTGGAGGTATGCAGCTTGTAACAAAGAACAGCTACTATATTTGCCTGTCTAAACCAGTTCTTTCCCACTATCCTGGACAAGCAGCAAGTAGAGTTTAAGTATGAATAAGATTCCCTAGATATGTTTCTACAAGAATAATAGCAGCATTCACCCATATAGACCTATCAAAGTCAATTTTTACATAACTATCTACTTTCCACAGAGTCCTTGAAATCTGTGACAATATGGTCAGCAGCAATATATTCTACTTTCTCTGTGTACTGTTTCCCTTCATCACTAGTTATTTTCTTTTCTAACATAGGAATTTTTTATGCAAACTACTTCTGGAGTGTAATAGTGAACAAATGGGTGGAGGTTACAGTGCCAGGTACTTGGCTCTGCAAGACTAAATGGCTAGTAGACATGTGTTAGAAGAAATGCTAGCTTGAAAACCAAACTGTACTGTTGCTTATATAAAGTAGATTTCCATATGTAGAAAAATTTCTATTCAACCATCTTTGAGACAGAAGGAATTGAGGGGAGAAAGCTGGCTCCAGGGCATGACACATTGCTTTTCTGAAGATCTAGGTGTTCTTTGAGAAACGCATTTGTTTAGACCCACACTTGGTACTGAGAGAGCTGCAAATATGTCCTAGATGCAAAACAAAAACTGAAGCCTAAAAAAAAGACAAAAGAAAATCATATTGCACTGGGAACAGTTATGTTCTCTGAGAAGGGAACACAGGCTGTACTATTGTGACCTCTTTTCTGTGAAATATTCTATGCTTTTAAAGGTAATTTTCTGACTGTAAGACAGTAACCACTTGGATATCTTGAGGGCTTTTTTTTTCCCCTATAGATTTTTATAATTTAATCCTAAATTGAATAAAAGATTTTTCACAGTAAAATGTAATCTGTATTTAATACATGTTCAACTCTTACATCCACTGTAGAAGAGAAGTACAGAAAGTACTGTGGTACTATGTAGCAATGTACTACTTTCAAAATGCTGTTTATTCTAGCAGCTGACCAGCTCCACTAGCACTCAGTAGTGGAAATTTTAAAAACTCCATAAAACTCTGAGCATGCTCCCTCTAAACCTGCTCCAATAGGGCTCAACATGCCACAGGCATTCTGTGAGCAGCAGAAATTATGAGTCATGTTTGCAACATCCTTTGCCCAAGCAGATTCTTGGAATTTAGCTTTCCTTTCTGTGGGAACATTAGGATCTCTATCTTCTACATAACCATTTATTTTCCATACTGTTAGCGTCCCTGAGAGATTTGGCTGAAGTTGAACAAGGAATTAAAAAGTAACCAGTGGTAGAGCAGACAGTGCATTAACACTGACTTTTTTTTTTCTGTAGGAAACTGAACCAGAAAGTGCTCATGATTTATCAACTTTGGAGTATCTACCACAGCTAGCAGAGACTGCAGCTTATAATTCACAAGTGGGGATGACATAGCTTGGGACGGCAGATTATCGACCCCAGCTGTCTGCCCAGCACCCAGCACACAAAGGACCAAGCTGTTCATGAGACAGCTGTGGAATCGCTGCCTCTTACTGAAATGGGCAATAGCTTACAGCAGTGTCCTCTAAATGGGGTTCAAAGGGGTTCAAAGTCAATATAGTGTCTCAGCTATCCACAAAAGCGATGTGGGAATGAAAAGTTAGGGCTAGTAACCTCCTGTGCCACCCTCAACTGTGGTACCTCTTCTTACAAATTCAACTCTTTGCCGCACTGATGCCAGAATGTGACCACATGCAGTTGTAATGGAGATGGTGAAAGGAGGGCAAAAGGAAGACCTTTGTGTCTATTTGCATCTTAGGAGGAGCATCAAACATGCCATAGGTGTACACGTGATGTTCCATGTAATGTATACATGTAAATGTTAGGTTTGTACATTATATATACATCCTACATATAATAATTACATGTGCATGTAATACATATAGTAGCATGTTACATAATACTTTGTATATTAATTAAGGTTTTGATCAGCTTTATTGTACTAATTGTAAAATAGCTCGGGTAGTACACCCTTGTGATGCAGGTAGGAATGTAGCTGGTGTCCCTACTGAGACAGGATGATGGAGAGACCTGGGTTGGTGTATAGCACTGCTTCATGGTGAAACACCTTATTTTAGAGCAGATGATAATCCACAAAAAACAAGCAGTTTTCCTTGGATGACCAACTGTAGGAATCATATTTATATAAATTTAATTTACATGACATTCAATATCACATACCTTTAAAGAACACAGTAATTTTATGTCTCTAATCATTTTGTCACAAGCAAACCAAGCCTGTTAGCCACACGGGTACTACTGGGCCAAAATTTTCAGCTTAGTCAATCCTTGCGTAAAAAACATGAGTTTTTCTTCCAGTGAGAAACTGAGGTCTACAGGATTACGACAAACCACGGCTCGGGGAGCGGCCCGGCCGAGCCCCCGGGAGCCGCCCGGGGCGCCGAGGTCTGGCATCCGTGCGTTTGCTGGAGCCGCAAGGGCAGGGAACCGAG
>WEIV01012653.1:28239-49758 GCA_013390005.1 Calyptomena viridis
GGCGGGCGGGCGGGAGGGTTTTGTTGCCTCTCTCGCTGCTGCGGGGCTGGGGGCGCGGGTGGTGGGATGGGGGGGCGGATCTTTCTCCGGCTCCCGGCCCCGTGGTGGGACAGGGGGACATCACCCCGAGGGGAGCCGCGACTCCTCCAGGCTGGCGTCCGCCGGAGGGGGCACGGGTTTGGAGACGGGACTCTCGGGCCGGCGTCTCCTATTGTCTATGGGGGAGAGCTGTGAAAGGAGGAGGTTAAAAATGAAACGAGCCCGGCGGCGGGGAGGAAGCGGAGAGTCTCCGGCCGGCGACTTTAGACTGTAATAGCTGTAATCAGTGCCTGTGTAAATACTCTTGCCTACTACTTACATAATTAGAATTTAATTGGATCATGTGTCTCCGCCGTTTATTCTAAAATCGGACCAAACCCCTCTTTAGGTACTGATTAATGTGTGGCTGATGCTTGTTCCTCTTTATAAGTTCTCGGGTTCTCGGTTCAGAAAGTCGATAAACAGAAGTTAAAGTAAGTTTCTTTGTTTATTCCTCACCTCCTCACCCCCAAGAGATGTGTAGAGCCGGATAGCTGCCTGTGCAGCTGGAATACAGGCTTGCAGCAGCGGTACCCTGTAGCCTTGAGGATGGGCACATGTGCTCTTGAGGCAGGAGAAACACTCGGCTAAACTCTGAAATAACCAAGAAGCGGAGGCCCTTTAAGAAGCACATTAAACGTGGAGCAAGCTGTAGTGTTGTCTCTCCTGCGATACTGAGATGAATTGGGCTGTATAGGACGAGCATTTTACTACCCGTGTTCTTTACCTTGAGGTTAAAAATCTTGTTTGTTGCCAGCTACTTTCAAAGTTGCTGACTCCTTTTAGTACTGCTTATTCTAAAGGTTGTTGTTCGTGTAGGTCAAACATTAACGTGCAAGTTGAGTTTTTTAATAGATGCATTTAATTGATAATTCTAATATATATATACACACACATGTATTTTAACAGTTCTAAATACTAACCAGCTTCCTCAAATGCTTTTTTTCTTTTGGGAGAGAAGAGGCTAATGTAAAATTCCCGCGTTTCTGTGTTCTGGTTAATCCATTTGTGAATACTATTTGTAGCAGGTTGGTTTTCTTGTTACATGTAGTTCAGCCAGTTTTTAGCCAAAGCAGAACTGCCTACAGTCCGACCCTCGCAGGGTCTGCGAGGTTTCTGTCACAAGGCCTGCCGCCTCTAGGCGCTGGTGTGTTCATCTCGAGACAGCATAGCTGTTACTTCCTATTTCTAAAACTGCCTCATCCCAGTGGTCGAACGTTAACAGAAAGCTGTCAAACCTTATTGTAATACAGGAGTATTTTCTCATAAGAAAGTAAGCATGACTATTCTCATAGTAGCAAGCTGCTCGGTAGGAGTGCTTTTTTGCAAGGATGCTTGTTACCCCATCAAGGTGGCTTGAGGAGGAAGAAGGTGCATGCGTTTCTCTTGGTGATGAAATGATGCCCTGTCATGGAGCCTTGTGCAGCTCATGCTAAGCACAGGGGAATTATTAGAACGTGTAACCAGTCGTTGCTCAAAGGTGAAACATTTTTTTTCTTCATGCTTAAACATGCAACCTCCCTTGCTGCCAGGAGAGAATGGATTAAATGTAAATGTGATGAGGATCAATAACCTAGGAAGTTTTATTCAGATGCAGGAAGGTCTCTCCAGAATATCTCTGAATTTGATCTTATTATGGCACATAGTACTTTTTAATTGCTGTACTACAGTGTATTTTGTCCTTTGAAATTATCATATTAAAGAGGATAGAGACTGAAATGATGCAAAGCCTGTTGTTTGTACCAGTGCAGTAAAAGTGCCAGGAGGGGCACACTCTCCTATTCTACTCACTAATCTACTCACTAATAAATAAGGACTGCCATATCTTAGGAGCATGAGTAGTGAGTTTCAAGATATACTGCCCTTATGTGGTCACAAGATGGTCATTAACCTACTTGCTTCTTCACAAAAAAATCTTAGTGTATCTTATTGGGATGAGTAAGTGTTTAATCATAAAACACTGCAATACCTGTGAAGAAGGCTTCATTTAAAACATTCTTTTTTTTTCAATTTAAATACTTTGTGATATCAGCATTACATCACTCCACATCACACTCAATGTTGCCATCTTTCTTTAGTTGCATGCTTCGTGTTTTCTCGATTGCTTGTAATAACTAGATGCTTGGAATAAGTAGCCCCACTGGAAATAATACATTAGCAGCATCAGCGTGGTGAAAAATAACTTGAAGCATTGTTTTTGTCCTAGTGGTAACTAACTCAAGCTTGTCTAGGCGTGGTATCTGGCATTTATCTTGTGTATCATAAACATGCTTGAAGTCCCCTCCCTTGTTTTGTAACTTGCAAATTAGCTGAATTCTTTCTTTTTATTCTGGAAAATGCCAAAATTAATTTTGAGGATTTGCACAGCAATTCGGTGAGAATTAAAATAAAAAAAGAACAAGAATAACTTTCTGTAAGTTGAACGGAATCTCCAGTATTTGTGTTTTCAGACATAGTGCTTGGCTTCATCAGTCAGTGACACGTGGGTGTTGCATTTGTTAAATTACTGTCATTAATTTGCCATTAGTAAATTACACTCTATTGTCACTTTTACTGAACTGTTTTGTATGCTGAAATAATGTATAAATACTAACCCTCTGATGTAACATATTGGAATTCATATTATGCTTGTTAATATGCCGTTTGAACAAAAATATAAAAATTATGTTGATGCATTGGAAAGTATGTTCAGTTATTGTTGACGTTCCTTTAATAGGAACTGTAGTAATAACAGCCTTTCCTGACTGTGAAGGTCTTGTGTTCCTGTCTGACCTCAGGCTAGTGCACTTTTATAAACAACATATAGCAGAGTAAATACTGCTGTGTGACTTCATGCCTCATCTCAGGGAGAGTTCGATTCACTCATGAATTGGAGCCTTGGTCTCAGTTAAAAAAAAAAAAAAAATATATATATATATATATGCGTGTTTAGTTTTGTGCTGTGAGCATGCCTGAAGTAGGCTTAGAGCATTAAGTAGAGTGAGACCCAAATTCCATAAGATCTTAGGCACTCCCAGATGCAGGGGCCAAACCTGTGCGTGACATTCAAGAGCTTTCTTGCAACACAGTGCCAAGTTCCAGCTTCCTTTAAGGTGATAACACTTATCAGGAATTTTGACCAGTAGTTTCCCCGCTCTGTTCCTCGTGAATGGGACTTCCCCTCTCTTTCAGCCCCAAAGTAAATATTCTTACCTTCTGTTACGAAGAGTGCGTAGAAGTTAGTTTTTCCACTGTGTTTTTAGGCATTACATAGTGGTCTGTAGACTATCAGCACTGCAACAAAGCTACTGGTGTAGTTACAATATACCTTTTTTTTTTTTTTAATGATGCTTGCAGCAGTTGGTTCAGCTAAAAATGAACAGTCTTTTGGAATTTTTTTTGCTTTGAGTAACTGCTGATGTGTTACTTCCATCATTTAAAATGTTGACAGCTCCTCGGAACCCACTTCATGTTCATGACCACTGTTTCTGGGTGGTCACAAATAGGAGAATTCTTGGTGAAAACGCCTAGTATAAGTATCTTTCTGGTGTTCAAATTTAAAGCTGCTCTTGGGAATATTGTTATAAGACAACAAAGCCTTTAAATTTTTTTTTTGTCTTAAAAGTGTCTTAGGGAATAATGTATAAAAATTCAACTGAAGACAGCAGAAACTCAAACACTCAGTTTTTTAAATTTCTACATCAGTTCTTCATTCGAGTTGATTGAGCAGACTACTTGTATTATACAAAACCTCAGATCGTGTTGTATACAGTCATATACAATTTTATATGCTGTATTTATAGACAGATTTTTAAATATATAGTGTTGTCAGATACAACTGTTAATAGCTTTCAGGCCTATGTCAAAATTTAGAGTAATAATTTGGAGATTAAATTGCATCTGTTCAACTTAATTAGAAGAAGGAAGTTTATGTTTTTCTTAAGCCAAATAATGATCGGACATTTCTTTTACAGTGCAGGATTTATCACCAGCTACTGAATGTCCATAACACAGTATGGGTAGAACCTTATAGGTATGTTATAGTAACATCTGTTTGTAATAATAGCTGGTAGAAGTAATGAATGAATTCTTCATTCTATAAAAGAAAGTTTATAAAAGCCTCGGGTTATAACCTGAATTCCTAGTTGGATTGTGGGAAGCAGATACCAATAGAAGAATGATGTGAATTCTCAATAAAGAAGTTTTTTAGACATCTCTCAAACTGCCTAGAAAGCTACATCTTGTTTTGTTTCCCGTCAGATCTGTTTAGTTACATGATGCATTTGGATAAGTTCTTGAGGTTCTCTTCATTTTTCTCACACATTTGTTTTGAGGAGTCTAACTGTCTTTGGGTCACTTCCTTGCCCTTCTCTTCCAATATGGCACAAGTACTATTGCTTTGAGAAATCATGAAACTCTTAAACACTTCAGACTTCAGTGCTGCTCCCATTTTTCCAGCCAGAGGGATTGGGGTAGCTGTGAGGTTTTTGACCCCTTAACTGGGAGAATGTTGGAAAGCATGGCTTGCAGTGAGATTGTTGGGATATCCTGTCTGAATAGAAGCAGTGAAACTTGCCACTGTATTTTCAGCCTGTATGCCTTGGTACTGCTTGACATACCTTCTCTTCCGGCAGTTGGAATTGTTTTTGTTTGAGGAAGGCCAGTGAATCTTTGATGTATTTCTCTAATTTGCTTTCTAACCATTCAGAGTGAGGAAATTGTAAAGGTTTAGTTTAATAAAAGCTATAACAAATTCTGCCTTTTTTTAGAGGGATGATAACACTTCTATTTACTGTTGTGAACACACAGAGAAAAATCCCATGGGTATTTTCAGATAGCTTTACTATTGCAATTCGTAGGTCTTACAAGGTGCAGAACTGTAAAAGCAAAGGAGCTGTCTCTACTTTGGTGTTTTAATTTGTTTCTATTCACTTGGCTGCACCAGTGAAACAATCATATCCGCTTTGTCCACTTAAGAAAAATGAGAGACTGGCTGAAGTCTCCAGATTGCAGAAGGTTAAAATGGAGGCCAGTCTGAAAGTTGAGAGAAATACAAACATGTCTGTATGCATGCATGTAACTTTACAACCACATAGCTGGAGAGGGAAGAGCTAGATGTGTGCCTCATTTTTTATTCAGTTATACCAATGAGTTGACTCCAAAGAGAGAGAGAAGGGTCAGTTTTGCAATCTCTGAAGATATGGGAGATTTGGAAATGTATTGGGGTCCCCTCAACCAAAATACAGATCGAAAAATCCATTGTGCTAGGAAGGCAGTCCAAGGATAAGTCTATTGATAATGGTTTTCAGAAGAGCTGTTCTGATAGATGGGTTTGAGGAATCCAATCCCTTTTCAGGGTCTCACTGTTCCTGTGTTTAGTGGGCTCTTCTGTTCCTGCATACATTCAGTGGGCAACATACAATTCCTGGTTGGCAGCAAAGATGTAAACCTTCCTGAAGAAGGTACCAGAAAAAGTAGCAAAAAGTCAAATACCACCAGCTGCCTGCTGCAGTTCAGTCAAGAGTGTGCTTTTAGTCTCAAATGTTAAGTGTTTGGACAAAGGGAGCTAAAAGAACTGTTTGGATCTTGTGCTTATGAAACCCCTGGGAGCCATCTGTCATTTCCTTCAGTTGGAGACAGGTCTTTGTGATGATGAGGAGCCCGGGGCAGTGAACACTGAAGTGTATGATAGAGGCTCTTTGAAGGGTTTAATTTTTTCTCTTCCTGCATGGTGAATGAAAGGGGTTAGGAGAAGCCAAATAAAAAATAGCAGCGCTGCATTTGTGGGAGAAATGTAAATAGTTAGCCATCTGAAGAAAAAGAAACTGCCTAATTGTAATGGCATATATAAATATTTCTTTTGGCTATCAAGGCAGCGATAATACCTGATTGAGCCTTTGCAGTGCCAGTTCAAACTAAGGCTTTCCTCTTTAATGTCTCCTGAATACCTATCCAACCTGATATTCTGACAGTGTTCTCTTCATGTTCTATCACATAATTGCAGACTAGTCTCCAACAACCTCCCAAGTAATTTCTTTGTCTTATAAAGAAAGCCTTTTGTCACTGCTAGAAATTCAAAACTATTTTTATAACACATTGCCTACCCATCTGTTTGGGTAGGTTCTGCTCTCCTGTTCTTGCCAGCTGTTCATGGAAAACTTGATCATGCAAATGTTCTTGATTTGCTGCCTTAGCCCTGCAGAAAACTTTTAAGTTTTGAATAATGTTATGAAGATTTTTGGGTAGGTTTTCCCTACTATTTGCATGCAACCTTTATACAATTTTATATTTTTTCCAATTTTTTTCTGCAGTCTGTCTACTGCCCATTAATGGCTTAGTTAGTTTCAGTAGAGACATGTAGTAATTTCTACAGATTGTGTTAATTTACTTTGGTAATGGAGCATGTTTTTCTTACAGATGTTTAACCCGTGAAAAGAAAGTGAGAAATCTTTGAGTGCTCTGAGTTTCTATTTTGGAGTGTCTTTAAAGACCAATCAAGAGAAAACAATTTGTATAAGATCACAATTACCTGAGTAAAACCAGAACAGAACTTCTTAATCATCCTAGGTTAATGTTTTAGCTGTTTACTATCTGGTTATATGTTTCCTAAACAAGTGCCTGTGTTCCCAAGGCCACCTTTCCTTTGTAAATGATCGTTGTGACTTCCGTAAGGATGTCTCAGTGTGCATCCATAGCTCTTTGATGTCTGTTGTTTGGTAGGCTTCAAATTCCTCATGCTTGCAAAAATGGGAGGGTAAGCCATAGAAAGAATGAGGCTGATTCTCACTTTCACTCAGGACGTGCTTCTATTTTCTGCATGGAAATTGAATAGTATTGACCTGGAGAGATCAGGAAGCACATAGGAAAATCTTGTAGGGCTTGGAGTGTCTGACTGCCTGGCAAACAGAATACCAAGTGTTGTGTGGGATTTGACTCTTACTGCTATTGGTTGTTTTTAGGAACTGACCTACCTGGGTGTTTTCTTCTTGCTTATCTGCTCTGTCTAAAAATCAGACCACCACAGCCTGTGAATAGTCCCCAAAGGGTGGGTGTGCTGCATACCATTGGGGATATTTTTAGTAGATTCTGTTTGCTGACTGACTTAGTATGCTATAAATACAGAGTTCTCATCTGGCATGCACTTTGCATGTCTTCTAGTAACTTATAATAAATTCACCTAAGAATAATGGCAAGAAAAAACAAGCTGTTACAATTTATTTGGCTTTCCCTATGAAGCGTCATTTATATAAAGCACTTATTTGGTTATATTTTAACTGTAAATGGATTTTAAAACTAGTGGTATTCCAAAACACTTTCTAGTCAGCCTCCCATAATTAGTCCTTTTCTCAGATTGATTTATACTACATTTTCATTATGGTTTTAAAAGTTGAAGGTGGAGTTTTTAGACATGAGAGGTTAGTTGAACATCTGGAATACTATCAATACAAGTAAATTACAGTCTTTGTTATATCAATACTAGCACATTTTTCGAACATGCCTGAAGGTTATTCTCTGGGGGAAAATCGGCTTAGTTATGATTCTCCTGGATTTTTTTTTCTTAAAGTGTAGGTGTATATACAGTTTCTTGAGTTGAAATATAGTTAAGGCACCATGTTTTTCAAATTATTAGGACTCAATGCAAAAAGGGGAAGAACCCGTGTCCTATTAAAATACAGATGCATCTGTCTTTGAGTATTGAATTTGACACAAAATTGAAGTATAGGTTCTTGCTAAATTGTGCTCAGTGTAACCGTAATGCAGTTGTTCTAAACTGCCAAAATAAAAACAGTCAGAGCATAAATGTGAAGTTTTCCATGTGCAGCAAAAGTCTGCTTAGAAGTGCTTTCTACAGATTACCTGAACACACAAGCAGTATTTTGAGACTCTTAGATTTCTATTATAATGAAATCTGGACCAAACTGGTCATAGTCTTTGAGAAAACTTATAAAATAGCTTGTCTCCCTGTCAAGAATCTAAGATAGTTCCCTAAAAATCCTGTTGGTTTTGAATTGTGACTTCCTGCAATTAGCAGAAGTTTTACTTGTTGTGGAATGAAAAATATCACTTCTCCTTTGTGCTTCAGTGTGAATATGGTTTGAAGTTCCAGTCTGGGGAAAAAGTCTTGCTTGTCTCGAGAAAATGCTGTGGCCCTACCAAATAGATCAGAGCATCATCAGCGAAGCAAATTTCAGACAGATAATGGTGGACTATCTGCAGAATATAAGGAGCAGTGACAATAGTGAAATGCAGTTCTCTACAATCATTGAAGTGCTTTCTCTGTGAGGCAGTCCTCTTCTCATTGTCTTTGTTGCATCAGCAAAGATGACTACAGTAGCCTAAAGCAAGGATGGCTGAATTAGCCTCAGGTGCCAGACTTGAGAGTTTGCTGTCCATTTTCGTGTGTGTGGTGGTGTGCTTTGGCAAGAATGAGTTTAAAATCATGCACTGTGTTGTGAATACTGGAAGGCATCCTATGCTTGTGCAGCGAGTGGCTCAGGGCTCCTGTAGTTTATTGAACTAGATAATCATGATTCATCTTCAGGGCTGTTTGTGATGGTTTCCTGAAAGGTAGTATGACTGAGTTCAGGTGTAAAGTGCACAAATACAGGGTTAGTTGTGCAACTTTTTTCTTTTTAACTTTTCAATATTGTGAATTTGCAACCTTAATAGTAAATTAGGGCTGGTTTGAGGATTTTGGGGTTGTTTTGGTTTTTTTTTTTTCACTCCCTTATCCATATGGGTATAGTTGTTAGAGGTATTCAGATCAATGTGGATAGATACTTGTTTTGGTTTTATATCGAGAGTAGTACTAAATGAATGACAAGTAGATTGATTGGCTGAGTACAAAGCAGAGCAAAGAAGACGTGACTTTTTGTTAAAACTCTAGCAATCTATTAATGAATTAAAATTCCAAAATAGTAAAACATAATTGTAAAACTCCTTCTTTATTTTTAAAGTGTTGCTAAAGAAACAAAATGTATTTTCCATCCATGCAATAGTGCCGTAAGGCTGTTGCTGGCTGAAGAGAAATGATCTACTAGAACAGCATATGAATGAAACCAGCATGACATTAACATATATAAAAGGGTTGCATGCTATCAAAGAAACACCCTTTGAATATCTAATTTGGCTGTCCTAACATTTGCATACCAGCTGAGTAAGGTTTAGATAGTAGATGACATGTTTCCAAGCGTTGCCTTGTTTCTCAAGGAGTGAAGTACATTACTCGTCAGTTAATTTTAATTTTATGTTTGCTACAGCTCAGCCTTGGATTAGTTCATATCCAAGTGTCTCATATCCGTGAATTTGTGTGTTTTGTAAGTGATAACATTTTCAAAGACGTGTTATACTGAGCTTCTTTGTAACTATGGATGTGAAAAACCAAAGTGTTGAAAGTGCTATTGAAATAAAATACAATACTGACATAGCTTCTGGTTTGGAGAAAATATAGATTCCATCACTAAGATGATAAACCATGTACCAAAATGAACTGGTTTACACACATTTGATAAGATCAAGATCCAGTGACAGCATAAAACGAGGGAGTGGAGGAAGTGTTCCATGGAAACATGGGACTAGTTCTGCTGCAAACAAAGAAATAAGAAAGCTGATGCAAATAATGTGTTTTATGTTGTGCAAAGGGGGAATTGGATGACATGTTCAGCCCAGTTATTCTCCTTTGTGTGTCCACTGTGCCTCTCCAGGTGTAAAACACACAGTTGTGTTCAGTTGATGAAGTCAAAAGGAGATGATGAACATATTTGGAGCCCAAGGAAAAAAGTTCCTTCTGGTGTGTTTGTATATATGATTTCCCTCTACAGGTGTGCAGGCAGCTGACTTTTTACATGCATTTAATGACTGTACATTTTGCTTTAAAGCTCTGTTTAGAAAAAATGTGTGAAGTAGTTTTAAGCTTGTTAAACAAGTTGGAGATGTTGGGGAAATCTATTAATTTCTGAAGAGTTAAGCCTGCTGAAGACTGCTTGGACTGACAGCAATGTTGAGATTGTTCCTATCCACACATACTTATGCTATGATGGAGTCTGAGGTCATGGAATGGTTGTCAAAAGCGTTCTCATTTTTAAATTCTGGCTAGTGTTGATTCTCTTTTGGCTTTCGGATTCTCTTTTTGGCTAGCTGTAATTTTTACTAGTGGCTAAATAATTATTTAAAAAACTTGTTCAGTATTTGACCTTTGAACTTATTTATTTATCATTAAGTGTCAGAGCAAAAGATTTCCAGGACCCTTGCTGTAGTCCTTGCATTTAGAATAGTCCATAGGAATTAAGTTCTCTAATTTTTTCAACTCTTGGAAAAAGTTTTAAACAGTCTTTATTAATGCTAAGTGTGACTTGCCTTATATTTGTTGTAACAGCTATGGCAGTCTTTGCAAAATACTTGCTTATATATGGCTGTTCCCTGCTTTTTAGTAGTGGGGTAATGATATTGACCTCCTTCTTAGGTGAATTGGTACCTTATTAATGAAAAACACGTACTTGGCAGCAAAGCTAGAAGTAGCCAAAAGCATCCAAAAAGGAAGTGGGCCCCTGTTGAAATGTGTTGGAGAATTGGTTCTCATATTTTACTGTCCCAAAGTTGTTTCTTCCATCTGTGCCATACCACCAGTTGTTCTCTATCTGATGAAAATGGCAGGTGTAGTGTGTGGGATGTAGACTGGTATTGAGGAGAGTGTAGGATAGTATTGAATGCTGTTGGTTTCCTGAGTCTGAAAAGCTATACAGCCACGATTTTGGTTTGGTGGTGCACCTGGATTGCTAACGACACTGAGAAACAGGGTGCTATTTCCTGCACTACAGTCACAAAATGATTGGTTGGAAGGGACCTTAAAGATTATCCAGTTCCAACCCCTCTGCCATGGACAAGGACACCTTTCACTAGATCAGGTTTCTCAGAGCTCCATCCAGTCTGGCCTTGAACACTTCCAGGGATGGGACATCTACAACTTCTCTGGGCAACCTGCTTCAGTGCCTCACCAATGTCGAAAACATACCCTGGAGAATGCAGGCTCTTTTAGTATTGGAAATTACTGTATCTACTAGCTCTACTATAATGAGCTGAGAATGGGAGACCTGAAGGTATTCTGGTCTAGATGAGATGATGCCAGTTTGGGGATTACTCTGGTTTTTCCCTTGTTTTGTTCAGCAAAAACCTTAGCCTGCAGGTTAAGAATGCAAAAGTGATGCATAATTTGTCAACATGAGGAAGCCTCTTCAGTTCTTACAAGTAGACAAATTTCTCTACTTTTATTTAGCTGTAATATTTGTAACACGTTCTGTATTTTCCAAAAGGCTGCAAAATATTAGTTATAAGATCCACCTCTAGGGACTTCTATTTTTCTTAATTTTCCCATCATGGATTTGCACTGTCTCTGGGCTGTTCAACGCTGTGTCCTGTGGCAGCCTATTTTAAGCTGTAAAACATTAGTAGCTGTAGCATGCAAACATTCTTTGAAATATGTTTAAGAACAAATGTTTGTATTCTGTGTGTGGCTGACCTGACACTATCCACAAAAATGCAGAATTAAAATGAGTGAAAAACATAAGCACCCCAGGAAATGTTAACCTCAAAGGAAATCCTCTGGAAAGGATCCCAAATTTGTAAGCAAGAAAGAGGAGGAGGAAAGGTCTGTACAGAATGGTGGTGTTTGTTACATTACTCTTACTTAGAGGGAATCAGGATGCATGGATATGAGTGCTGATACAATTGTCTGCAGTCCTGTGACACTAAAGCTTTGTGTAGCTTATTGAGAGACTCTGCTCTTCCTTTTCCCTGCCCTTATGCTGTTTTCTGAGTGGATGAGTCATCTTACTTGCAACACCTGTAATAGTTACTGAAGTGCTGTTGGAAACAAAAATAAATGTGCAGAAATATTGATTTATCTGGACCTTAAAAATACGTTTAAAAAGAAACCCAATGTTTGAGTTTAAGACTTTTCTTCTTTTTCCTTGAAAGACATAATTTTGGGTATTATAGTTAATTTGGATTTTAAGTTTATTATCCTAGTTTTATCTAGCAGTTGCTATGTATCTGTAGTGCTAATGGAGGAGTAACACTGAAGAAAACCACACTGCAATAGATAATTCGCTCCATATCAAAGAGAGGCCATTTTTATTAAATCCTTTATTTTTAGGGATCTATTTTTAGGTATTTTCTTTTTTCCATTTTTTCTAACTTGCATTTCCCTAAAATTGAAAGTTGTGACATATGTTTTATTTTTCATTAGCGTTATTTTGAGTTGCACACAAGTTAAAACTGATTAAACTTGCTTTCCCAAAGTTCTAACTGTGTAAATATGCTGTACATATAGTACAAGGCATTAAAGCCTGGAACTTAAATGTCAACATAATAAGTTCTAATCCTATTGGTTTTCTGGTTATGCCTTAAGGATTTGTAAACTTACAAAATTACATGCTTGCAATTTGATTTCAGATGTGTGAAATTTCGTATACAAATGGGAAAAGAAGAAAAACCTCAGGACAGTATCTTATTTTTCCTGCATTTTCCCCCCCTGTAGTTTCTCTCTGACATATTTAGCCTTGTGCTCCTTCAGGCAGTGATGATAGATGTACTAGGTCTGTCATTTTTAAGCTGCTGGTACAGCTAAAACACTATGAAGACAGCTTGGCTCAAGTCAGTGAATCTTGCACGTGCAGAACTCTTGGTATACTCACAAATGTGCCTTGAGGAGCAGAATCCCACTTGTGAGGAATTGTCATCTATAACTGACAAGGATTCCTACTTTTTCTGAAGGAAAGGAGCTCCTTCTGTAATTTCAGTATTCATATCCTTAAAGTATTACATTTACAGCCTTCTGCAGAAACTCCTAAAGTGCAAGCAAATTTTAATGGTGCTTTCCTAACCCTGGAAGTCAGTAAATGCTATGGCAATTGAACCTTATAACTAAGGAGTAGGAATATCACTGCAAGTACTTGTCCATAGAGAGGTAAGTATAGAAGAAAGAAACAACAGTTTTTGTTGTATGCAATACTTAAACATTGCATTTTCCTTTCTCACAGAGTGTGTTGAAAAACAGTTTGAATTATATGTGAATTTTCATGATTATTTTTAGATTAGTAGGCATACAATGGCTTTTTCCCCAAAACTTTACGCAAAAGGGGTTACAAGAAAAGATTTAATTCTAATGACTGACGTGTGGGCAAAAGCCTCTTTGTTAATGTTCATAGCACTTGAAGGAACTTTGGGGTTAACCATTCCTTCCCAGCACTGGAATGCAGGATCAGCTGGGTTTAGCCCGTTCCTAGCAGATGATGTTTATCTATTCTTTCTTAATTTTTTAATGGAAAACCATCTATTTCCTTGGGTATTTTATTTTGACAACTAATTTTGCCATCGGAAAAACTCCTAATAAAAAACCTACTCTTTGTGTTTCGCAACTGATTCCCAATACTGAATGCAGAAATTTACAATGGTGCATTTTTATTAATGGGTAGCTCTTTCTTCATTACAAACATGAAGGTGTTTTTTTTTCTTTTTAATTGTACTTGACTCTTTCTAGCTATTAGATACAATTTCAATGATGTAAATAGCCTCGAAATGTAACTGAAAGGGCATTTATTGCACTGTTAAGAGTTCAGTATCTCTCAATTTTTTAATCCACCTACTTTGAATTAGGGTTGTAGAAAGTTCCAATTTGCTAGATGTGTCTGATAGAAAAGGACCAGGGTGTGCTAATGAAGAAAACAACATTTAATAATTAAGTAACTGTCTTCAAAACCTTAAGTTGCTTGTTTCTGTCAGTGGCTGCCTGCCTAGCCCGATTCAGGAGGATAGATTGATAAGAGAATTCACTAAAACCAGACTTGTAGAGGGTGATCTGGTGTTACTGTTTGTGTTAGCTAGTAAACTTGAAGCTGCTGCTTCTTGTATAAACAAGAAAGCCAGCGGCAATTATTCTTTAAAACTCAAAGCAGCTGTTTGGGCTGTGAAAAACCTTCCCATAACACAGACAAAAGTACCATTGTGACTCTTTACACAAATTGGCACTAGTGCTCTATAAATACAGGGGAATTTCAGGGTTTTTTTTTACACATTCATATACCTCATCATCCTGGTACACAAACTGAAATTTATATCTTTGTGTCTTTAAGCCACGAATCTTGCCCAGAAGCCAAGAGTAAAAAGCATTGAAAGGGCTTGATTCTGGCCTGGCTGCAGAAGACAGATCTCATGTATTAATAAATATTTGTGTCATCGTTGCGGTATTCAGCCAACTGCACTTAACAGCAGGTTTAACCAAAGACTAGTAATCAAGGATAAATTGTTCGGGGTCCAGCAGACGCTCCGCAGAAGCCAAGGGGAGGAGGAGCCGTCCCCCATCCGAGCAGACCCTGTTCAGCACCCGCGCCCTGGACAGCGCAGGCACAGCCTCGTCCCGCGCCTCCCTCCAGGTGCTCCCGCCACCCGGGGATGGGGCTCGGCCTTCCACGGCCCGCAGGTAAACCACGGCACTCACAGGAACTCCACGTTCCGCGCTGGACCACAGATTTCTGCTTGGGCTACTGAACTGTATTTAAAAGGCCAAGAGTTTGTGATAGACTCTCATTTGCCCCAGTGCCCTGTAGTACAGAAAGTAGCTTTGGCAGCCTCGAGAGTAGACCAGACACACTTCCCTGGAAGGCTCTTTGTAATCCTTTCTGTGTCTGACTCATAGGCCTGCAGTTCCTCTGTGATGGCTTTTTTTTTTTTTTTAAATCTTATTTGAGTTTCCGAAATTCAGTCTTCATCTATTTGTTCACTTTTGTGTTAGAAAATAGATTTCTTGTCACAGCTTTCCAAAACATTGCTAAGCTAGCTTCCTTGTTCTTAGTTTCATCTCTTCTGTTTGTTTTTCACGTGGTTGAAGGATTTTCTGGAGAAAGTTCTCATTTTCTGCTAAAAGTTTTGTTAGGCTTGTAGTTTCAGCTGGACTTCCTTGCTTGGTTCCTTACAGTAAGTGGAAGTAGAAAAAGAAAAGAATGTTATGCAGATCCCTTCTGTTCTCACACTGTCTGTTCACTTTTCTTTGACGCTGTGACACCACATTTAAAAATGAGATGGTTTGATTATTTGACTTTAAATTGTTTAAAACCTGGAGAAACTTCTGATATGTTTTGAGTTAGTAGTAGAAAGATGTTTTGAGTAGCAGGAGGTTCACTGAAAGATTAACCTTTCAAAATAACATTAGTTTGTTTTGACAAAAAGATAAAATCTGTAAGGTGATATTCTTATGAAACAGGGTAGTTTTGCATCCAGTAATGTTGAGGTAACAAGACAAGATCCATCTTCTGTGTGGAGAAAAAAGAACAAAACATGTAAATAATTAATTTTAGTTAATGGATTTCAAAGTCAAGATGGAAAACACAGTAATACTTTGATTCATGTGTGAAAACGAGTTTTGTAAATACTTTAGTGACCTTTTTCCTTTCTTTTTATGACCCTGCTGCAGAGAGCTATCCATTTTGAATATTTTTTTCACATTGTTAAGTGCAATTTATTTAAGATAGTATGTGCTTTTTTTCCTACTTAATGCTATCCTTTTATAAATGTCTTGCAGGATTTTCCTTGGGGAGGGGAATCCTAAGTAGGTATTAATTCCTTTTTATGCTGAAGATCTTTTGGTATACTACCATACCATTATACCAGCTTGTATAAAAACATTGGCAATTTCATCTGTTTTTCTACTAAACAAATAAAAAAGGAACCCACATGCAAATAAACTAGTTTTGGTATTTCAATTGTAGGAGTATATTTTCTAAATGAAAAGTGGAAATGCATCATTAAACAAAATTAATATTAGAGTTTTCTCAGTGTCCTGGAAAAGATGTGTTTCTGAATCACTTGTCCCTAACATGGGTAACTTTGCATTATTTAGATTGGACCTTTGCCATATGTCTGGGAACTGTGGCAAGTTGTTGAGTAGTTTCCAGGGTTGCATTCCACCTTTGAATATTCCCCCCCCCCAAACCTGCTTCATTTGAGAGATGACATGTAACGTGAGTTTATTTATAAGTCAAAAGTTTTTATTGAAGTCACATTTTAGAAGTTGTTTCCCTGATGTTCTGATTTCTTAGGTTTGGTATAAGAACAGTTTGTTCTCTGAGCAGTTACAGAAACATACAGAAATTGGACAGTGAATGAAATGCTATTTGTATTTGCTTGGTTGGGCATGAAACCCACCATGTGTATTTACATTTAAATAAATTTTAAACCTACTCTAACAGATTAGCCAGTGCAAGACAAAAGCTAGTAGTTTTATAAGGGTTTTTTTTTCCCTGCCCCATTTTAGTTTCTTTCTGTAAAACTGTCCTTGAGGGAATAGGAATTGATAATACAAGTTGTCATAACTGGTACTTTAGAAGATGTTCCTGTATCTTTTATGAATTGCTTGTGTACAAGCCATTTGCCTATTAGAAAAAGGGCAGCTTTGTAGCTCTCGATATTAATACATTTGAGATCAGGATTTTTGTCTAAATTGGTTTTCAGGATTTGGATTTGTGTCGATTCTTGCCGGAATACTAATAGATTAGAATATTGTATTTTTCTTTTAGTACTTGGAATTGATTCCAGAAGTCTTGCTGTTTTATTTTGCTGGATGGTACTACTCTCAACTTCTTGACATACCAGTCTAGGCCAAGAGCAACAACAGCGTCCTTCAGGATTTATAATCCCACCTAAGTTAAAGGTTAGAAACATAATGAATTGACATAAATGCATGCAAAACATTTGATTTCGTTTTTAAGGGCCTAAATCAACTGTTTCCCCTTGAAGCTGGCACTGTCTCATTATAGAATACCTAGGTGACAGGATAACAAGATCAGTCTCAAGATTTTGTGCAACTCCTATGAATTTTGTTGCAGGTAGAAACCTGGCTAATGAGTTGAAGTTTTTATTTTTCTTCATTGTGTAAGTGTTAAGTGCTGTGAACGCCCTTCCTTAATTAAGAGCTTAACTTTCAATGTTATTTTGAATGTCTCTGATGTCAATACAATTGCATCTATTTTTTCCTTCTAGACCAGCTTCTGGACATTTTTGATATAGTTTAACTAGGGACTAGTTTTACACCAGGAAAAGAATTTCAGTCTGTCCTACCACGTTTTTGTGAAGTATCTGACAGGCAGTTCAGCTTGAAGTCTTCTGTTCACAGAACAAGTTCAGCATTCACTCATTTTTCAACCTAGAGCTGGTGGAACTCCCTGAAGGATTAGACAGCAGTTAGTTGTCTGTAGTCTCTACACTGCCCTGAGAAGCTGTCTTCCAAACCAGAAACTGCTGTTGTAGGCTATAGGATTAATAGAATGAATGGTACAATGTCTGCACAGTTCTGGAAAGCAAAAACATAAGTTTAGTGGTTTAAATGGCATTCTCCTGCACAAAGCCAGGAATTGTATTGAGTATTGCTTCATCTTAAGGAAAAAAATTGGCACATCTCCCAGTTACTGATCTCTGATTTGATATAACTGCTGTAAAGGACAGGTATGGCAAGACCTCCTCTAGAGAGAAGAGGAGATACTTTTGTGATGACCAACAGGAATGCCAGGCTTCCATTAGAAGCTTTTATTAGGTGTTCCCGAAAATGATAGTTAAAGGCAAATTTTAAAGAAAGTTACCTGATAAAACAACAAAACCTGGAGGCAGAGGCTGTTCTTTACATGCCTATGGCTTACTTCTCAGAACTCTTTAATACAGACAGAGTTTGCTCTGGAAGAACAGGAACAAGTCTCTTTTCACCAGAGCTGGCTTAATATCACTGTTTTATTGGTGGTCGTGCTGTGAAATTTATCACATTTGCTTTTTTTCACTCATCTGTGTGCAGTGGATTTGCCTACCTTCTGAGGGCTTCTTCTGAGTGGATTTGAAGCTGCTGTCCATGTGGGAAACAAGCTCCTTTGACTTCTTCTAAAATCACAAATAAGAAGGCCTTCTTAGAAGACTGGTTGAAGTGTGAGAGATTTATCCTACCAGAGCATCATGGGCACTTTTATTTTATAGGACATTTAAAGGAAATTCACTGTCTACTGAAACAGAAGACTTTTTGGTGGACTAATGCTCCTTTTAGATAAAGGAGGAGATCTAATTTGAAACAGAAAAATGCCTATAAATTATGTTAATTGTTAATTCTTAAAACCTGGTTTGTGAAAAATAACAATGTGATAATTCAGTGCCCAAATACTTAGCAGTGCAAAATCTTTCTTGCTTGGACAATGGTTTGCTTAACTGAAAGTGCCTTTCGAGAACTATAGTTTTCTTCATGGAAGATTTTGGAAATTTGTAAATTTTTTCAACCTAGAATGAAAGGCTACTATGGGAAAATAGATATAAATCTGTGTCTCTAAGAATTATGGCATTTGGTTAGTAGCAGTAATAGTCCTGAGTAGTCTCTCCTCAAAACTTTAGATGTCTACAGTGGTAGATTTATAAATTATTTTTTAGTGCACTTTAAAAAAGCAGGAATCTGAACAAAATTGTATCCTAGTTGTTTGAGAAGGGCTGGGGGTTGGGTTATTTAACATGCATCATGGAAGGTTTTTTTCCCTCAAGTGAGTTTTTTGCTGCTGAAGTATGTGTAGTACACATTTGGGGGGGGATCTTCATTAGTTTGTCTCGTGTTCTAGAAGTCCACAGTATTTTGGTGTGGGTATTTTTGTTTGTTTGTTTTGTTTATATCATGGAAGGGTTTACTTAAATGCAATTTACTGGTCTTTGCCCTCTGGCTGTTGCTTTGATCTTGTCGGTCTCCAAATTATTTTATACACTGCTGGCAGCTTGACTAAGGCAGTAGAGGAGGAGGGTGAAGGGATGAACATGTAAATAAGTGGGAAGGAGTGCAGGCTCAAACTCTGGCATTCTTTATGCCACCATCAAGAACTGTTCTAAACAGCTTTTTGAACCTTTCAAAACCAGACCTTTTATTTCATTGACCATGTTCTTATATATGTTTTAACTGCCCAGTCACTGGATTTAGGGATCTGTGGTAGAGCCTTGCTAACTCAGTAGGTAAGGTTCTGGTTAGGAAAGCAGTGCTACATGAAAAGGCAGAACAAATTTGTCATGATTTACTCTTTCTGTGACCCTTGTCTCAATATCATGGTGGGCAAATAGGCATTTTTATATAAGGTGACACCTAGAGACTTAGAATTGTTTGACTTTCTATGTAAGGGAGGGCAAGTCTCTTACTGCCTTTCTAAAGTATATACTGGAGATATTGCTCCCATTGTAACCATTGCTTTTTCTTGTCTCTGTTGGAGTGTAAGTACTTTGGAAGAGGGAGTAATATATATGTGAGAACAAACACATTTGCAGCACTTGGCATGCTATGATACTGATTTAATAAGGTCATTGGTGAATTAGGAGCAATCATAGTTAGTATTCTTTAGTCAGTTGTTAAAAAAACAAACCTCCCCAAAACCCAAACAAGATTTTTTCTTTGAGTGTCATTTATTAGCATGTTGTGGTTTTGGGCTATCTCAGTATTCAAACTCAAGACAGTGTCTCCTTTTTTTAATAAGTATTGCTTATATCTATTTATCCATCTCAAAGGATAGATCATGATTGTGTTTGAACAGTGAAGAACAAAACATACTTAAATAGTTGCAAGTTGTCTTACCTTGAGTAGCCTTATGGATAACTAACGCAGTGAAAGCATATGACACTTTACATAAAATCTATTATTAGATAAGTAAAAGCATTTGAGTTAAGATGTCATTTTTCAAACTACTGAAAAGTCAAAATGTAATTTAATCTGATATTTTCTAACTGCACATCCCTGTTAAAACTTATTTACAGTCTATGCTCTGAGTTTGTGTAGATATGCATATGTGCATCTTATTAGCACGATCTGGTTAATGTAAAGAAGATATTTCTCTTCTAAGCATAGATGTTTAAAATAGGTAACTAATCAAATTTCTCAACAGTTTGATAGACCAATGCAGCAGTTGTAAACAGCAAAAAATAGAAAGTGTATAGTAGCATTCTTTACAAAGGTTATTTAAAATGTGAGATACAGAAATTATTTTTTAACAGTTTGTTCACAGTGACATCTTACACATGAAAAAGCAAGAATTCCATTGCTGACTTAGATGCTGTGGTAGGAATGGTGTAGCATGTCATTCGAACATTGTGTTGGTTTGTGATTTATGGGTGTTCTGGAAGATTTGGCAGAATATGATATGGACACTATGTACTCCCTTAACAGAGGTAAAAGACTAAATACAGATGAATATGTCGTGATTGATATGTTTAAAGCATGTAAGTCAATGGCTTGATTTTCTTCAGCTTTTACTGACAATAGTTAAGAAAACTTGGTTGGGGGTTATATCTTTTTAACTTTAGTTCTGTCTTCTGAACTAATTATGCATCTTCTTTACTGTTCCTCTTAGAAGGCATTTTGCATCTTTTCTTCATAGTGGTACATCAACAAATTTTCTTAAAAGGTTCTGTCTTAGACATAGGAGCTTTTGCAAAACTAGTAATTATGTTACACAGATGTGTATCATTCAGACTTCACAAACTGCTCTCACATATTATCAAGATTTGTACATAATTCATGTTAAACACTGAAATTACTTTAATAGTGAGGGATTTAATGGTCTAATTCCTGTGTACACTTTTGAAATTACGTGTTTTGGACCTCTCACCATTTTGTAATATTCTCTTTAATTATGTTAAAAGTCTGGCTTCTTATGTTCAAACACCCTAGTTTTGGCAACAGCCCATATATTAAGGTAAATATTTTTCACGTTGGAAGAATAGAAGGGTCAATGCAGAGTGAAATTCTCTCAGTTGAATTTTCCAATTAAAAGTAAAAGGCTGCTTTATGATAAGCAGAGACATAAGTACTTTTAAATAAAAAGTTATTCCTGAAACAGAATTCCTTTTTGCTAAGAATGAACTTATTTTTCAGCCTAGACTTTTCTAATAAGCTCAGTTCTTATAAGCCATACTTTTACTCTGGAAAAAAATGAAACCAAACAAAAAAAAACCCCAAACCAGCAAATCGAAATAACCAACCAACCAACCATACTTGCTGTACTCTCATCAGTTTCAAGTGAATGAAAGTAAATGAGCCCATAGGTTAGAAGTTTCCCTGCTGAATTAAGAAATTGGTGTCTTTTGTAGAGGATTGCTATTTTGGAGGGCTAAAGAGGGAAAATATAGAATATAGTAATACATGAAAATCTGCTATTGTGCTTACATAATAAAAATTCTTGTATGTGTGATTAAAAAATGAGATGAAATGCACAAGAAAACAAATATGCATTGAAACATTTGTCCTTGATTTTCTTGAAACTGTCTTTTTAATAGATTAAATTTTTCTGTTATACTGAGTAATAAATGGGATAATAAGTAGTTTTGGTATATAATTTAATGTTACTGTCAAAAAATGATTCATTATTATGTTTAGAATTAATATATACACTCCTGGGAACATCGCACATAATAATT
>WEIV01012653.1:58349-168493 GCA_013390005.1 Calyptomena viridis
AGCTGGTATCCCAGACTTGCTGTGTCAGGAGGATATTTGTAGTTGTTTAAACATTACCTTTAGATCCCTCTTGACACAGGACAAGCCACAGATAATGTATTGATAAAATACTATATTTCTGGAATGCAGGATGTATGTACTTATTAATAAACACCGTTAACTTTAGCAGTGGTTCTAAGGACCTCTGGGTGATTGTTCTGCCCCCTGTCACTCCTAATTACGTGTGCTGATGACCTTAAGGAATAAACTAGAAGAGTTCTNTGACTTAGGTCATATTGCAGGCAGTGTGTTCTCTTCTATGGGAGGAGGAAGGACAGCTCTGAAGCGATATGCTGACAGTGATGACTCTAATACAAAGGTGATAGTTTGTCATCTTGGATAATGATAAGGGATGTTATCAATCCAGTACCTTCATAAAAGCTGGACTTTTTCCTAGAACTGTATGTTCTAGGAAACAGAACATCCTAGAACTCTTGTGCTCTTCTTGTAAAGAGAGTGAGAAAGTAGTTAAGTTTCACAGTTTTGAGAAGACACCTCACATGATGGTACCTCATCTGATAACTACTTCCACTTTGTTATCCAAATGTCTGTGAATGCACTGTTATCTACAAAACTCAGTAAAACAAGTTATGTAGAGAGCCAGTTATTTCTGACTTGTTGCTGATTGTTAGTCATGTGAAACTTTCTTTAAGCTGTTGGAATTGTTTATTGAAACTGATGGTAAAAACAAACATAGGCTATAAATGTTGTTAGCCTGCTGGGCAGAAGTACAATAGAGTCTTTGTTTTTACAAAGTACTTAATTGTAAACTGGGTCATGAAACTATTGCCTTCTGATTTGAGGAAAGGTGGGAAAGTACCAGCTTTTTTTTAAGGACCCTTAACTGGCTTGTGGACAGTGTTGATTGTTCACTTGTTTATATTTTTCAAATACAGTTAAAAATAAATAACTATTGTATCTGCAGTAAAAATAATCTCTTCTTTGGGATTACTAAACATGTTGGAAATGGTAATTTCTGTCACGCAAAACATACGCTGTGCATCTCTTGGGAAAGATGGCTAAATCCAGGAGCCGTTTATTGCAGCAGAATATTGTGAAGGAATGAGAAATCAGATTTCACTTCTATTTGAAAAATGTTTCAGTAGGTGTTGCAAACCCAACTATCTTTTTCTGCTATTATGATAGTCTTTGCCACGCAGCTGATCCTGGACACTGGAAAAACATTTTCCACAAATATACCTTTACCCCTCTCAGCTAAGTTGTTCCTTAAGCCTTAGTTAAGTATGATGTCCTCTACTCTTTGTGTCCTTCAGTTCCACATGCTGAGTAGAGCTACAGCAGGTAGCTGGTATCCCAGACTTGCTGTGTCAGGAGGATATTTGTAGTTGTTTAAACATTACCTTTAGATCCCTCTTGACACAGGACAAGCCACAGATAATGTATTGATAAAATACTATATTTGTGGAATGCAGGATGTATGTACTTATTAATAAACACCGTTAACTTTAGCAGTGGTTCTAAGGACCTCTGGGTGGTTGTTCTGCCCCCTGTCACTCCTAATTACGTGTGCTGATGACCTTAAGGAATAAACTAGAAGAGTTCTTTCCAGAAAGCAGAGGGAACCTGTTAATGACTGTCTCGGTGCTTAACTAGCCACCAACATAAATGTTAACTTGCTGTAATACAAACACTCCCTTCTGTCACAGCAGGACACTGTCTACAGCATATAAGGAAGTTACCAGCTTTTTCATATCAAACTATATTGTCAATTATGCCTTATGGAAGCACATAAATGAGGATAATGCTTGGGTCTAAGGTATAGTCAAAACCTAGTCATCAGTTGCATTAAGATGATGAAGATTGAGAGGAAAAATTTACCTTGGGTCAGGTTTTTTTAGAAACTCATTACAAAACAGTAATGGGTGGGTTTGGGTGTTTGGAGGACTGAGATACTGATTTCAATTTTAGTCATGTTGAGATACGTGCTGAGGGAAGGAGGCTACACAATGGCTGAAAGGTCACTGATAAAGCTTTCTACAAGTAAATTAATACTTTCAACTCACTTTTTCCAAAAGATGTGTTTGGCTGTTGTATGCTTATTAACCTCTGTTTGTAGCTGTTGTTTGTAAAGATACGGGTTGGGGAAAGAGGATTAAAAATAAGGAGAGAAGAGTAATATTTAAACTGAAGTGTAAGATAGACACAAAAAAGAAATAGATATGAACTGCTTATGACTAAAATGGGAAGAATCAGAACTGTACTTTACCTCAGGAAGTGGTTTCCAGTATGTGTTCCACTGCTGCTCTGAGTTCCTTATGTTTGTTACCAGCTGTCCTCTTCTACTTGCTTCCTATTAGCTGCCCTAAAGAAATAAATCATTGTCCTGCTAAAGGAAGTGCAGTACTTCTCTCAAGTGCTAATGCTTTAGGTTAGTTGCTTGATCTACATCTGGATAATAATTAATAGTAAAAATGAAAATTCTCAGGCATCAGTAACTTGAAAGTGCAACATCAAGTCACTTGTCATCCTTGACTGACTCAGTTCATTGTGGACTCCCAAGGTTAAAAGTACTAAAGTAAGGGGCAACAAACTAAAACACGTGGGAACAGGCCCAGGTGAGCATGTTGGTGGAAGGTGCAGTGGCCTTTTATACAGGCCTGCATCAGTGCTGTTCAACAGCATCAGAGAAGAAGTTGTGCCTTTGCGCTGAGTGTGGACATAGATCAGGTATTTTGCTGAATGTTGTCCTGTTGGACAACCTACATGTACAACCGTCAGGCATCAAGATCCCTTTTGGTGGCTTTTTGTCTCTCACTTGTGTGTTAATTATTCAGCAGATCGAAGTCAATCAGGCTTTTCTCAGACTTTTCTGTGGATCATAAATCTTGTCCTTTAACTGGAAGACTGCTGTCTTTAGCAGTGACATAAATTAAGGTATTAAGCACTTTTGTCATAGACTATTATGCATCACAGTCCAGACTATCTTAATTATTCTTTACCCCATGTTGCCTGAGGCTGTGACCTCAAAGCTAAACAAGGTCATGCTTGGCTAGGATGAGAGGAATCAAACAAATTCAGTGCTACAGGAAATATTAGTGATTCAGTAGGTGAGGCAACACCTCTGAGTTAATGTTTTCCCAGTGCCCGAGACTGGTAGAAGATGCTGCAACTTGTATGATGTGATGTAAAACTGAGATCCTTGGTTAAAGTTTCAGTGCAATTCCTGCTAAAAATGAATGTGTTAATTCAGGGTTCTTGCTCAAGTTCAAATTTACTTGGTTATGTCCTCTACACGTGTCTAATGTCTGTTTTACTGGAGTCATATTATCCTCTTGCTCCTGTCGTAAACTGTTCTTAGAATTGTTGGGAAAGTTTGCATTCCAGAGGTGCTGTCATGTTTGCAATTGGCAACAGACCAATTTCCAGAAAAAATGGTCCCTTTGGATATCTTTTGAAATCAAGGGAATCATATTCATGTAAGAAATGTCAGGTCAAAATTGAAAAGTGTCTAGGATTTTTTTTTCCTTTCTTTTAATGTGTGTAGAATAGCTTTTTGGCTTAAATACACATATTTACTTCATGGTCAAGTGTACTCACGTATTTTTATTTTCCATAGGATTCAAGTGCCCTGTATGTTCAAAATTTGTATCTTCTGACGAAATGGATTTACATCTTGTGATGTGTTTGACAAAACCAAGGATAACCTACAATGGTAAGAAAGAAGTAAGCTGATAACTATTTATTAATTTTAAACATTAGTGTGATAATAATTCTTAATAAGATACTCTGGTTACTAGTTAGCGGACTCAGAAATTATGTATGTTTTTTGCTCGTAGTTTATTTTTTCAAGTTAATTCCTAAGAACTTTTTATACTGCATGCCAATATAATTTGCACTGTGTTCTGCAAATATAAAATTATTCTTATTTGAATATGTTTATTCTGCTTTCTGACCATTGTTCATTGTGCATTTAGTGTCCACTTGAGATCTGTGTAGCTTACACGTCCTCTCATCTAATGACATCAAGTAGTGTGGTGGGTCAGTCAAGTCTCCTGGGGACTTTATTAAGGACTGTTACTTGACATGCTGTGCATTTCCACATTATTTGAGAAAAACACCCTTTCTTGAAGGAACTAAAGAACTGCCTTCTTCTTCAGCTGATTGCATATGTGATAGTTCTTAAGGACTGGCAGGTACATATGTTTTTGTTATTTTAATCAAACTGGCCGATATAAAATCAATCACCTGCAGTAGCTCTGTTTTTATCCCCTACTACTAAATTCTCCTTTTAGGCAGCCTTTGATGCAAGGCAAACAGGACTTTTGCCACTGAGATCAAACCTTTCTGTCACTGTGTCTCAGGCTGACACTTAGTTCTTTGGGGAGCGCACAAAAAAGCTTCAGGAAACTAGGAATTAGAAAATCTTACTGAAATCTTAGACCCTGCTTTGGCAGAGCTGCCCTACCACCAGAAAATCTTACAGTGCCTCTTCAATGAGATTATTGCTCACCAGATGTGAGAATAGAATGCAATTAGGAAGGATCTGTAGAGGAGAGGGAGCTGGAGGGGGTGTTTTTTTGAGGTGATGGTGCTTGCAAGTTATACCCGGGAAAAATCTGATTCAATGGAAAGTAGAAATGTCAAATAATGAGGGTATCCCAACACAGTAGCAAGCAGAAGACGTTGTGCAACCTCCATTCTTGGTGATGATCAGAAATTGACTGAACAAGGCCCTAAGCACTTTAGTGCAACTTGGTTGTGCTTTGAGTGAGGGGCTAGACCAGAAGTCTTCCAGAGGTCAATTCCAGCATAAGGTATTTATTACATAAATAACCTGCAGTGTTATGGGCTCTTTAACCCTCCAGGCACCTTGTTTTTACGGTATTCTACACTGGACATTTTTATTGGAGCAAGTCTTGAAGAATGGTTGGGCCCACCTTATTCTTTGTCTGGATAGCAATAATGCTGGCTCTTAATTGCAAAAATAATTTGAAATCATATGCCTAGAGTTGTGAAATCCATTTCACAGCATAGCACTTAGGAAAAGCAAACATTTCTTTCTTTCCTCCTGGTGTTACCATACATATATTTGAGAAGGTTGACTTCATTTAACAGAGAGGGCTTTTTTCTCTTTTTTTTTTTCCTTTTTAAATTTAGGACTGAGAATTATTCAAGATAAATTGTTTACTGAGGGATGTTGGACATTGGAGAGAAGAGAAGCATGCTAGTCACCCCAGTCAGGGCGGGATATTGTACTTGGGATCAGTTAGGGTGGAGCACGAGGAGGCAGAGTGACAGAGAACAAGCTCTGGCAGTAATCCAGCTGATGGGATGTGCACAAATTACGAGCTGACTGACTGAAATCCTTTGCCCCTGCTGTTTATTACATGTACATGTGAGTGCACTCAGCCGACTAACTTTTGTTCAAAGGTACAGCAATTCATAAGGTAATCTCTCAATATCATTCGTCATGTTTGTTTGTATCATAGTGGTGCCATATTAAGACTCTTTTCCTTGCTGCACTGTTTCTCCCAGCTGGTTGGAACTCCTTTGGGCCATCTTGTTACCTTTGTACAGTTATTACCAGCAGCGTACAATTTCTTAATTTAGGACCTGTACAGTGAGCCTCAGAAACTTATTCTAGGAAATGGTTATATAAGCTTGAAGGAAGTAAACTACTAAATTAGGTAGGCAAGTTTGATAGAGACATTAGAAGTGTGGTCTCATTCTCATAAACACTAAATAGAAGTATGGAGTGATCCTCCTGACTCCAATTGGTTAGCTCATGGAGTCAGGACTAAATCTTAAATTATAGTCTATAGCTGGCTATCCAAATTACTGCAACACAAAGAAATTGAGGATATGGCTTCAGAGTTGTGCAGCGCGTGATCGTTACTTCGTGATACAGTTGTGGTCCCTTGCATAAGGCTAATGAAAGAAAATTAACTAGCCAATTGGTAACTTAATGCTGCCATGATTTCAGGCCCAGAACTGCATATGAATGTCTATGTGCATGGGGTTTTTTTGTCTATTTTGCCATTTGCCACGGTGAGATTAGTGGTGAATCTGCCTTTTTGTCATAGGCCATAAGAAGGGCATCTCAATCTTCTTCTTTGAGAGAAGAAAAGATGCTGCTGTCAACTTTTGACACATTTTTCCAAAATGGAAGGCATTTCTTTAGCTGTAATTTCTCATTGTTATCTTAGCCTTATGCCATAAATACTCAAATAGAGCCAATTAGGCACCATTTGCTTGTGTTGGTCACTGATTGTTCCCAGTCCTATTACCAATAGCAGGAAAAGTATCTTTTTTTCCTTCCTTTTTTCCTCCTCACCTTCTTTCGTCTCTGAGTTTTGTGTTGCGAGTTGAAGGGAATCTTAGACTTAGCAGGTGCTGAGATATTTAGATATTGAGCAGTTGAACTGTGCTTATGTGTAGTTCTGTTCTAGATGTGTTTTCTTTATGATACTGTGAATGTATTAGTTGTTCTTTCTAAGAAACACCAGGGAGCAAATTGTATGCATTTTGTCATTCTGAGAAGACAAAACTTCTTCCTTTTTAAATGTGAATCTGAGGCATGCAGTCTCCCCCAGAAAAATGTTATAAGACTGTTTAGTTGTGATTCAAGTTTAAAAAAATTAATGAGTCCTCTCAGCCAATCTCTTAATTGCTTTCTGAGCTACCTTTGTGCACTGCATTTGGCAATTGAAAGGATCAGTGAACTGCAAACTCGGGCAGCTGTCTGATTTACATGTGTTTTCTGAAAGAGAGTGGTCACAAAATTACCCCAGTTCTATGCTACAAGTTGCACTGATTTTCATATAAATAAATTAGTGCATTTTATTAGCCTTATTCTTTCAAAATCACGTGACTTGACTGCAACAGAGATCTTATTGCTGACTCAATTTGCCATGTAAAAAGAGCTTTCTTTTTTTTGTGAGGAACTTTGTTCCACGTCTCTTAAACTAGTTGTGGTGCTCACACATGAACCAGTATCTAGGCATTTTGATACAAAAGCTGGTTAAATGAATGGCATTGTGCAAAAAAACATAGTGGTGTTTGGGATAGTGTCTTAAAGAGCCTTCCTTTTGTTAACAATTAGAAAATACTGTTACTTGCTGAGTTGCTGAGGAGCCAAAGTAGATCCCATGCACTGGTTAACCACAGGTTGCCAAAAGCCACTTTTATGAAGAAAGTGGGTTACTTGCTAGTTGACAGGTTTTTTTAAGAAAAAACACTGCTAAAATATTTGGTAGCCATACCTATTTCTTTGAGTTTCTCCAGAGTGTTAAATGAGGCCCCTCATACCACCTTGTTCAAATTTGCCATGGTGAGTTACAGAGGGAACCCACTTAGGGACACCTCTGCAAAAGGTGATGCAGGTAGCCCTGTGTTTTGGTCAGGCTGGGGCATTTATGTGAATTTATTCAGTGCTTTGGAAGCAACTTGCCTTTAACTCCTTGCTGATGACTACAGCTATCTGGTGAAGCTTAGGTTTTGAATATAAATATTGTTTATTTTGTGTTATTACAGTATTGTTTCTTTTTTTCACTGGAAGATGTTCTATAAAAAATTGAGAAGACACAGGAGAGACTTGTGACTTCAGGGGCTGCCATTTTTACATGCTTTGCAGCAAATGCACCCAATTCCTTCTGAAGAAACCTTCTGAAATAATTCTGGTTTTCATTTTAAAATTCCTCTGTTTGTTTCTCAGAACACTTTGTAAGACTATTGTTTTTAATATTGTTCCAGGGCCCCTCTGAGAGCAGAGACTGGCAGCCTGGCCCCTGGCCAGGTGGGGAAGCCAGTGACCCTGGAGAGCTGGGGAGAGCCAGGCAGCTCACTAGACTGGTTGGCTGGCTTGGCAAGCCAGCCTGTCCTCTTTCAAAAGTTTTGATTGAATTAGCACATTCCCGCAGAATATTTTGGGTTTCATCAACTCAGCACTTTCTGTTGGAATGGTGTTCTACTAGAAACTTTCTAAGCTGATCTCCTCAAAGCCGCTCACTCAGGGTGGTGCTGCTTCACTCTGTGGGTCTGACTGTTGGACAACATATTTACTGAGGTTCATTTTGAGGGGAAAAGCTTTTACTAGTCTAATTCAGAGAGGAAGACTGTTGAGAGACCCAGTGCATGAACTGCTGGAGGTTTTTTTCCTTACTTGAGGTAAGGACCTTGTAATTTTTCTTTTTAAATTACAACAAGTGAATTTTTTTAGACCTATCATACTAAAAAAGAGAGGGACATCCAACATCACAGATAGCAGGGATTACAGGTATCGTATTATATTAAGAATTTATCCAGTTTCTTTGAAATAGATCATTAGTATGTGGAAAATTGTTACAGACAAAATATAAAAAATTAACATGGGTATACCACAAGGAATAACATGAGTGAAACTACCTGTGGTCTTCCTGTCTGGCAATGTACTTTGTTTTCTGGGGTGTTTGATCTAACACCATGCACAACTAGCCAAATATTCCCATGCCATCTAACAGAATTCAAACCTGTTTGGGCCACAGCAGTGCAATTGATACAGGTTAGCAAGGATGCAAAAGTTTTTGTCATGATTTAAATACACCGTTTATTCTAAATCAGTTTGAGGGTTGAGTTGTGTCTTGTGAGGAAAGCATTTCTTGCTGGGACTGCCACATGCTGAGGCCTGCATGTGAGCAAGTGTCAAAATCTTGAGGTGGAATCTGTGTAAGCAATAATCCTGCAAAGAAGTTGTCAACATCGAAATGACAGCCATAACATATGCATTTAGATCAAAAGTAGAGACTTAAAGACAGGCCTGAGTCACCTAAGGGACTAAATAAAAAGATTTTGGAAATACCCTTTGTGAATGGGACTGACCTAATTTGTCATTAACACAAGTTACAAGCTTTGTTGATTGCTGCCTGTTTCAACATCTTTGGGGCAAGCTACTTATACCAGAATTTGTTGAGTTTATACTGCTCAGTAGGAGGGAAGAAAAATAGTGCACCTTAACCTAGTATTTCATCACCAAAATACATGATTCTGGTAGTCTTACCCACTGTAGTGATTTGATTTCCTTGGTCACTTCTGTACATCAAGGAGGAGTATTTTACTCAGCAGGGATGATGCTCTCAAGTGTTTTGACTGATGGCACTCAAAACTTCAGTCTGGAATGAAAGGAATTACTAACTTCAAATTCCCTGCCAGGGTTCCTGAGATCATACCCTGAAAGACCTTGCAAAAGGGCATCTTGCCAGTCTGCCTGGAAAAGCTTAAGCCTTCCTCTTTGTCCTCATCCTTTAATAGGACTAGACTTTCAGCAGAGGAGTACAAAATACTACTAAGGCAGACCTGTTCTTTCATTCCACTTTATCCAAGGTGTAAAATTCTCCATGAAATTTCTCAATTCTTCCATTTTTCAAGTTTAGCAAGATTGTTGGCTAGAAGTTTCTAGCTTCTTGCTCTGGCCTGCATGGTTCTGTGCTCCGTCCTCAGGGATGCTGGGGAGGGAGAAGTGCATGCTTTAAAAAGTAGTTTAACAGAACTTGTAAAAGGACACTTATCCTGTGCTTGCAGTTAAAATAGTGACATTTACTCTTTGTTTTGATCTTGTTTCCTCATGAACATCCTCCAGAGTATGTAGAAGGTTCATTCAGTTTCCCTGATGCTTTAAAACTTTTCTTCAGTAGTTCTTGAAAATATGTAGAGCTGTTGAACTTTGAGATTTTGTTTAATGTGGTGACAGTAAAACATTACTATAGTAAATAAAATTTTCATCTCATACATTTGCACAGCTGTTCTTCTGTGAACTGATATAATATCAGCTCAAACTTTTCATAGCTTGTCTTGCAAATCATTGTTACATTTAAGGAGGGAATTGTCATTTTAAGGAGGAAAATTGCGTGTGAAGAACTTGATTAAAATATATTGACCGGTTTATACTTCTTTGGGCAATTGTTGGTAATATTTGAACGAGGAGGAAACTTTCACTGGTGTCCACCAGTGTAAGCCATGGATAGCTGCTTGTCCAAACCAGATTGCCAAGAGGAACAGTGACAAACTGTTCTTCCTCCCTTTGTTCAGTAAAGCTGTACTTCCTACCCACCATCCCATGTCTTTCCTGTAACAGTTTTTGGTACCTCACAGAAAAACATCACTGCAAAAGCAGCGTGTTACAGTTCAGGTTTGTTGTGAAGGGAGGTTGTTCATTCGAAAGAGTAACGCCGATGTTACTCTTGTAACATGTCACTAAATATAACCACACTCCAGTTTGTGCCTGCCCCTTAAAGGGGGTAGGACCTGCTTTGGTGACCCCTTTTCAGCCTCAGTCACTGCATGAATTGGGTCAGTCTGTGACAGTGTGGAGTTGCAGCACTTTTAGAGGCCACAGTCTCTTATCTTTCCTCCACACCCACAAACTGTCAACCCTTTGCTATGGAGTCAGGAAAGTAAGCTGTGGATTTGTAGTGGTGTGGTTGTGAAGAAAGCTTATGAAATAGGAACACAGTGTAACTGAGAGGGAAGTACTTCAAATATCTGGAGTAGCAGTTCCCAGAACTGCAGACTGTCCCATTTATCTCAGTAAAGTATGATCTTGGAGGTTCAGTGATGGTCGTTTGAGTATCAGTATCACTTATTATTTTACTTTTCGTGCAAGAGAAAAGGAGGTATAGATTTGTGAAGAAGCTATGGCAGGTCACTTTCATGGTTCAGGTTGGAGATGCTCAATAGATTATATTGAATTTTCTCTTTATGACATGCTTGGATTCTGTTGAGAAGGACACACTGCAGAGATCACACCTATTAATATCTAAACTTTTCTCTGATTTGTTAAGCATGTGATTTATTCTTTTAATGAACTTTTGGGAGAAGGATATTTCATGGGTGATTCTCTGCTTATGTTCCCTTTAGACAGGCCTAAATCTGATAGACTGAACTTCCTGTGACAAAGCCATGGCAAATCACTCCTGGCCAAAATAGCTGCAGTGTCACCTCATACTTAATTCAGCTCTTGAGAGTGGGACAACAATTTTTTTTTCTCAGTGCATGGGAATTACCTTTATATAAATGCATACCTGTACCGCAGGAATATTTTATATGCAGCACTGAATAAATAAATAGTAAAGCTTTTGACAGCCGTAGAACAACTGTGCTTGTCTCTGAAATAGAGAAAATGAGATCATTCATGTACTGAATAGCTCAAGTTGTTTCTTTTGCTTATAGACTACTCCTTAATCTCAGATTCTGCCATTGTCTTGCTGTTGTACTGACGGTGCCGCTAAATCCAAATGACAACTCTTGTCTTAGAAAATTACAGATACACCCGTGAACCGTGCAGCAAAGAACATCTGCAGGTGACACGAGGAGCATCCAGAGCGGGTGAGAAGGGGACCTGTGCCCTGTGCTGTGTGTCATTGTGTCTCTCTTACATAATGCCAGCGCAGTGCTGCCTGTGACTCGGCACCATGTGATGCGAGCAGACAGGAGCTACCTTCCCTCCCTGCCTTACACTTAATCGGTCTTTAACTCCGAGAGGTCATTCGGAGGATGTCGTAAATCGTGTCTGCAACTGCTGCAGTCTTGTGACTGCTGGGAACTGAGCTCCAGGGCAAAGAGTGTCTCTACTTTTGTATGGTAATTCTGCAGTCTTTAAAGCTGATACCTCTAAAACATTAAGATTTTACTCATTTGCTAGCAGCAATCTGCCTTTTTCTTTTTCTTTTTTTTTTTCAGTTTCTCTGTGGTGGAGAAAAAAACCTTGAAAAATACCCCTTTTCCAATCTTAGAATAGGTTTCATTGGCTGGATTTTGAAATAAAACTACTTAAAATCATTGGGTTTTAAAAAATAAATGCCAAGCTACATCTCACTGAGATTGAGTGATCTGTATAGGAATCTCATGGTATTTCCTTCCCTAAATTCTTCACTGTTTTGCAGGAACTTGTACAGATTATTTGCAGACTAGGATTTTTTTTTCCCTTAAAGAAATTTAAAAGAAAAAGAGGCACTCTTTCTTGCTTAGAAACTGCCCCAAATGCAGATTAATTTGAAAGTATTGCCTGAAACATCATTTGTAATTTTTTTTTTTTCTTCACATTAAAACTTTACTTTAAAACCTTATACCCTTTGGCTACTTAAATAGTCTTCTGCTTCTGAGTTGCAGTCTCAACTCTTCATGTAGGAAAGAAGTCCATCCAGCTTTTGCAGGAGATTTCAGTGATGGACCAAGCCTAACTTCAGAAACAAGCTGGGTGAAAATACTGTTAATGTGATAGAGTACTCTCACTTCTAAACTGGGGGTTATGATCAGTGCTTACACAGAGGAAAGATTACCTGTTTCTAGTATTTTTAACAAAATCCAGTGATTCTTGACCAGGCTCTAAATTGCCTACTGACATAGGTACAAAATACTAGACTTGCCTTTTGCATCCTCCCTGGAGGAATCTCCTTGCTCCTTGAAGTTTGCTTAACTTTGTCTCATGTGGCTACAGATTTGCTTGGCTGAAGAAGTAACCTGAAATTTTAACACACAGCTGAAACATGAGAAACCTCATTTTTGCTAGATTTAGTACTGAACTGTGTTAATGCATAGGAAACCTTGTTAAATTTTCCTCATAAAAATATCAACTTCCATTTCAACACTGCACTAATGGCTATCTGTAATTTAAAGATGTATCAAATTTTCATCCTTTTGACCATGTTCCTCACACCCTCCTTCCTTGTGTGAAATGTTATTAGATAGTCTTCATATAATGTTAGGTATTGGATAGCCTCTGTGTGACTAAGCAAATTGGGCTGAAATCAAGAGATGAGGGGAGGAATTGTTTGGTTAACACCTTTTTTTTTTCTCAGTTCCAAGTAAGTCTATTTTAATCTATGGCTTTATTAGCTGAAATGCTTTGTTGTCATAATGGTGTCCAATAATTTTGCTGACCTGTAAATTAAAAAAAATGAGAAATTTTAATATGGTTGTAGAAATATACTGCCAGATTATGGGCATGTAACTTGGAACAAATACTGGAGGATTGTCTTTGGGAGCTTTTGTTTTCTTAAACACATCTGCCATATTAATCTTTTTGGTTATTGTTTGGGAATGATCAGGATTGCTGAACACTGTTGAAATTATATGGGTGTCTTATTTCATTTAATTCCTTTAAAATTTAAAGGAAGGTTTATGGGTGGTTTGGTTTTTTGGTTGGTTTTTGGTGGTTGGATTTGTTTGTTGGTGTTGCATGGGTTTTTGTTTGTTTGGGGTTTTTTGTTGGTTTTTTTTAAGGTTGGGGTTTTTTTTCATTCTTCTTGCAATTAAAGATCCATATATTCAGTATCTTACAGGGACAGCAATAATGTGTAGGTATCCGTTAGCACCAGAATTACTGTATCTCTATGCTTGCTGGAATAAATCGTAATAGTGAATAATGGGTTAGCATAGGGCAGAAAAATGGAGATAACTTTGAAAATTCTGATTCATTATTTGATGTTATCAGAATGTTTTGCATTCAGACATGTTTTGCATTCCGTCTATATCACAAGGATAACTGCATTTAAAATGGGAATAGCTTATAAAAAGCAGTCTTTCTACTGTGAACACTAAAGACAGACAAGTAAAAGCTATGCAGTGATTTATATCCCTGTCCTGTGCATACACATTAACACCAAATATTCAGTTTTAACTTGGAGAAGGCCGATTTTGAGCCTGCTGGGAAAAGCACCCTGTAGGCCTAGCACCTGGAGTTAATAAGCCAGACTTCGTGTGTGCTGAGTTTTGGCACCAGTGTTTTCATTGTGTGTTTCTCAGTAATACATCATATCTTCTCTAAGAACAGTGTCTTAGTCACACCTGTTTTTTCTCCTGTTTCAACCTTAGGCTCATAGTTTTATCTTTCATGCCATCTTCCTTAATGGTGCTCCCTAAGCACTCATTGTGCATCAGGTCAAACCAAACTCCTCCAAGCTTGTGAAGAAATGAGTCACGTACTTGACCAGTGTTAAAAGACTAAAAAAAAGACTTGGCAAAACTCATTTTGCTCAGGGCACCTCTAGGAAGCCTGGAATAGGAACTTGAAAAAGGACGAAGTGAACAAAACATGGAATCAAACCCTTCATCCAACTTCAAAACAAGTCACCATTAAAGTAACCCATGTTGCCCAGAGTAATAAGATAGCTAACTACTTCTGATCTGCTTCTGGTCATTCCCTCTCTGCCTCTGCTCTTCAGGGACACTATTGCCCTATCCTTTCCTTCCATAAAGTTTTCTAATGTGCTTGCTTCATCTGCCTTCTGTCAAATGAGAGCTCTCATGGATTTCATTAGGCCAGCATGTCCCCATCACACTCCTGGTTCAATCCAGACCATGAAGAATAAAACATTTTAATTGAAAATCATTTGCAAATCAAGCAATTTCTCTGGCTTCTGACTAGTAGTTCAGTGATGGTGAATGCTTGAAGACTTGCCATTTGGAAAAACTGTGTTCTGCAATCTATTTGGTTTCCTTTTGTGTTGGGGATAAAATAAATTTAGCCACTTAAAAAATCTGACAAAGCAAAAGGGAATTCCTAACCTCAGTTGGGATCTTTTTGTACACCCACATCAACATCCTGCACTTGCAAGATCTTATCCAATTTAAATCTTTCCTTCAGCTTTATCAGAGACAGTAATTTTCTGTTATACCTACTCTGCCACATCGTTCCTCTGCCTTACTTGCCCATTTTTTATGAATGCTGTTGGTGATAGAATCCAGTCATGATTTGGAGAAGTTGTTCATTTTAGCAGACTTACATCATCTTCATTAAGTCTTCCTCCTAACTGTAAAGCTATTAGAAGAGACCTGTCTCTGCACAGTATATGAAAGGAATTCTTCACTTTCCTCATGACCTCAGAGGGATCTTTTCCTCACAAAGTCATTATCTCAGATTCCCAATTGATTTCTTACCATAAGAAGCTACTGTAGATAAATATTCTTGGGGTTATACGCCTGACTGGTTGTGGTGTGTTTGTTGGTTTTGTTTTTGTTTGGGGTTTTTTGGTTTTGGTGTTTGGGGTTTTTTTTGGTTTTGATGTGGTGTCTTGGTTTATTTTTTGTTGTTTTGTTTTTTTAAACCTTTGATAAAGAAGTTATTTGCTATGCAAGGCAAGCTGGACTTCAGGCCTCTCATATTTCTTGAGCGTACCTTGCTTGGTGACAAGATTTTATCTCTGCCCATTGCTAAAGGGAAATGGTTCGGTCACCTGTGAACTGGATCTCTGGATTACAGTCCCAAATTTTCAACAGGCCTAAATTGATTTTTCACCTATCATACTTCCTTAGTACTGGTATGGATTGGCAGACACATAAAAGTAGTGTTTAAATATTTTGCTTTGTTTTACACTACAAAGAACAAAAATTACATATATATATATGTAAAGTATTATAATTTATTCTATCAAGCACAGACATACGGTATTTCTGGTGCCAACAGGTACCTACTACAGGTTATTACTATCCCAGTAATGTGCTGGGTCTTTAATTTCGGGAGTAGGAAAAATACCCAAAGATCTGTGTGTTTGGATCATATACTGGTATTCCTTCTTGCCTGCCCCTGTAAGTTTCCTTCATCCAAGATCTCTCCTGCTCCCTGCAAGAAGCAATCCTCTCCAAATGCAGCAGACTCTTTGTCAGCAATACATGCTGGTTGCCTCTGGCCATTTAATCAACCACTCCTCCTTTTGTAGCATATTTGTGGTGTAAGATCCTCTTTGATGGTAAACTCAGCCTTGAGAAGTGTAAATCATTCTTACTTGATGCAGCCAAGGAGGACATATTCCCCAAGTGATACCTTCTTACACTGTTTCCTAAGGTATCTTATTTTGCTGCTGGTTTGTTTCTTGTGGGTTTGCCCCACTACATGCTGCTTTTCAGTCCTGACATTCAAGATGAATACCCAATAACCTGAAAGATCATGTAATTATGATGAAAAACCAAGAAAACAACCTAAAGGCAGTTTTGTTATTCCATGTGCAGCAATAAGCACTTCTATTTCAGACAGCAGGGGCTGGGGTACATCATCCGTGATGGGGTTTCATGGTGGGGCACTAGTTTGGTACTGCTGCATTCAGGACTTGTTCACCCAGTCGCCTCCTGATGAGACAATATTTAGAAGTATTATCATTTCCTAGGAGTATTATCATTATGATTTAGAAGTATTATCATTTCTGGAGGGAGAGGGAGAAGCCTTGGGACAAAACACGGCATCCCAAGGAAGACTATTCAAAAATAAGGTCCCCCTTGAGTCGGTCAAAACACAAATATACATCACTTCAGTTGGAATGGGGACTTAATAGGATGGGTAAGGCTGGCACACAGTCTGTTTACATCATGTTCTGGAAGACAAGACTGTTTATTTGTGGTTCATTTATGAATAGGTGCAGCTCTTTGGCCCATATCTAGACTAAAACTTGACAGTTTAAGGACATAGTACTTAAAATGTGATGAATGGGACTTACCTTTAGAAGTCAGTGCAGCAGGAGAAATTTGTTTAGCCACCTTGAGGTGGTTTAACATCCAGGGGTACCTCAAACTGCAAGCTGACCGAATAATAGAAGTTGGAAAGACTGCAGTTTAAGCAGAAGTTTCAGAGTCAGATAATTGTATTGAGAGCAAATCTTGAATCACTGTGGAAATGTATAGTAACTCTGACAATAAATCTCAAGACAGGAGCACAAGACGTTTCATGTCCAATTGTGCTGATGAAATTTATCATGTATGAATACCTATTTCACCTCAACACTTTGTGCCAGAAGTATATATGCACTGAGAGAGCTGGTACAGTGATTGTGACAGCACAGGAGTGGCTGTGTGTGTTGTTGCTTGGAGGCAAGGAGCTTTATTTCTCTGACTACTTGGCCTTTTTACAAAGGCTAGTTTTTCACTGCAATTCCTGGGATGCAAACTTGACTTAAGCAAGATATCTTAATTGGACATTGTATTAAAGCTGTGTTATTTGAACTTGGGGTTTAATTTTTTTCTTTTTTTTTTTTTTTTTCAGAACTGTAGCTTGTATTGACACCATCTATTATATAGTTGCAGATAGATTTCCATTATGGCCACTGAAGCAAAATGTCTTTATAAAATAACTGTTTTCCTCAGTACACAAATCTTCTCACTTCTATATTAATTAGCTACCTGGATACATCTGTAATTAGGTAGACAGAATTTTCTACTCATTCTGCTCCCTAAAATGTATATCTTTCACTACTATGTCAGTTTTTATCTTTATTCAATAAGAAGTGAGTACTTCTTCTCCATTATACACCCGATCATTATCTGTCAGAACAGGAAGCATCTAGCTTTTTCTCAGAATTTGCTTCTGAAAGTTGAGAATGTCCCACAAAAATCTAAATCCAGTTCCTCAGATGTGGGTTAGCTGAGAAACAATGAAACTTCTGCAGCCACCTCCTTCTAGTTCAGCCTGGTGTTGTGATACAAGTATTACCACTTAGGTCTTATTCTGTAAATATTTTTCTTGTGCAACTTAAGCTTTGTTATGTGTGCTTCCTCCCCTTCTCTTTTGTGTTTTAAGAAGAGGGAGCATCAGATACTGTAGGCAGTGTTTGTGCAAGAAGTCTTTCCTGATGGGTATATGTTTATGTATAGCTATCTCAGTCTTGGACTAACACTGAGGAAGGTGAGAAGGAAGGGGAAAACAAGGACTTTGAGGAGGAAATTGTAATTTGGCAAGGGGTGAAGAGTGAGATGCCAAACAACATCATCTCCACCAATTCATCAAATGCTTTGTGAGTATTTGGTGAAGTATCACATTTGTTGTAGCTGGTTAGTTTGTTTTGGAGATGTTAAGTTTTTGTCTGTTGTGGTGGGGAAGGTGTTTTTGGATTGCTTAAATTCTAGGTATTACCACATGAGTCGTGCAGTGGTGTTTGGGGTTATTGTGCCTGTCAGAAGTGCACAAAAAGTTGCAACCTGTGCTTGTTTTATCGGCAGCATGAAAGAGAATTTGGATTGAAGTTATTCAGGAGAACTGAATACTGAATTCCCACCTGCTCAACTTTGTGGTGTTGTAAATCCTGAAAACTGCTTAGCTGGGGTACAAGTAAAAACAGTAGATGTTGAAAATTGTCCCTTTTACATCTGATCTTGTATAAGAGCAGCAAGAAATGTTTTTAGTCAGGAACTCGCTGCTTCTTCAGAAGGTGTGTTCCTTACTGAGGGCAGTGCAAGTTTAACTTCTGGCTGTGAAGGTGCAATCTTCACAGGTGAACCAAGCTAATGGCTTTAGCCCTGCCTTGCTCAGTCTTCTGGCTGATCCTGCAGCTGGGAAAGCCGAGTGGCAAAATAAGCACCTGCAATGACAACAGAATGATCTTTCTCCTGCTGCTGAGAGCTCTGAGCACCAAAGAATCAGCTCTCCTTCAGAGTGTTTTTCTGCCTCAACTTTTGAGCAGCAGAGGATGGCTGACCTGGTCATCCAAGAATGATCCCTAGCGAGTCAACAGTATTCCTCTTGTGGCAGCCAGAATACTGAAAAACAGCTGGAATGTCCAAGAAACTGCTTGCTCTCTTAGCGCTTAGGGTGGGCTGGAAAAGACAGCTTTTGTTTGCAGCCAATGCCAGTTTGCAAAGACAGTTACTGAGCTACACGAAAGAAGCACATCCTGCATAACAGTTTTCTCGCGTTCCAGTCTCTACTTCTCCCAAGGATGTTAACCCCATATAAGAAGGCTATCTATCAGATAGTGACTAATAATATCAATCTCTTCCTCTTGTCTCCAGTGGTTGCATTAGAACAGTAAATTAAATAATATGTTGGAGGAGTGGTAGAAAATATATGTCTATAGAGAATGGTATTTTTGGGAAAGAGTGTGAAGAGGAGGAAAGTGTAGTAGGAAATACTGGAAAGAAATGGAGAGAGAGCAAAACAGATGTGGCAGAAGCCAGAAAGGTTTAGTAAATCAGGTCAGTGACATTTAGTAAGAGTGTATTAGTCACATACACACATTTGCTGGCTACCAAATAGTAAGATACCTATGGAATATGCAGGTCCTCCTTGACTACTTGTGATATCAGTAAAGGTGTATGAGTAAAGGATGTCAGTAAAAATGTAGAATAAATCCTGCATTGTGGATGAATTTATGCTGTACATGTGAACATATGTTGGCTTCTAGATGTCTAGAGCTCTACATACTCCATTTAAAAGCAAAGAAAGACAAGTCTCTAGTGCTTTACTAAGGCAGGTTTTGGTAATTGGCTTCAAAAATTAATGAATGTGTAACATACATGGTAATATGTACAATTTAATGAAGTTTAATCATTATTTTTTAACCTCTTATGGTTTTTGTTTTACCAATTTTAGTGCTGATAAGATACTGTTAAAAAGGTATGTTTCAATTAAGTTTCTGTTGTATTCCCGAAAGCGTGGATTTTTGTGGTGTCCTTCACTGTTAAACTGGTTATGGTGGCAGCTTCCATGGACATTTTAGGTTTTAAATTCTAGAAAAAAATACATATAATTTGAAAATTTTTTTGTACTTGATTAGATCAAAGGTGTTTCTAACTTGGTGTTCTGTTTCCAGTGAAGGCCTAAAGAGAAATAAAATACTGCAGCTATAAAGTGATATCTCCAAAAATCCTATCAACATCTTCATGATTTCTGACTTGATGTTTCTTGGGCCTAGGGCTATATCTAGCTGCCTTTAAAACAAAACGAAACAAAAGCAATAGCCTAGATTTTAATGACTTAATCCATAAGGTATGCATTGCATACACTTTTGCAGTCCTCAGTTTAAAGACAATTTAATCACAGATATTGCCTATAATCCTAACCATGGCTGAGTTAGTGGCTTTTGTAATTGTTGGACGTATTTTCAAAAGTTCTAGAAAAACTTTTTAATTGGCAAAGTATGTACAAAATTGCCAAGATAATTGTATTTTAATTCAGTATAACCTATTTTCTGTAAGTGCAGCAGTGGAGTAGAATTTATTTTCCAGTAAAGATAAAAGCAGAATTTCGGATGAAAAATTACCAACAACCAGTAGTTAAAACAGTAGTAGTAGTAACCAGGGATAGAGGGGAGGAGGAAGTACTTGAGCAGACTCAGGAGAGAAATACTATGCTCTTTTGCCAGATTTCATCTTTGACACCAGTCTTTGGCTAGTGAGTACTTGTTCAAGGAGCTGGGAAGGCAGAGGAGTGTTTACCTCCTATTTGTTGCAAGGCAAATGGATGTGGGGGCGTGGTATTTGTGTATGTACCCACATGTGGGTGAAATGGAAAAATGCAGCCTCTGCTTATTTCCTCTTCCCCCTTCCATTTAGGTAATACACTGATATAAATGTTTTAATCATAACATTGATGAAATTTTAACCTGTTTTGCTGTTCTTTCTTCTGGTTTGTGTTTTTCTGTTGTTGATTTGTTTTAAGATAAAAATCAAAAAATAATATGTATCTGTTGAATCACTCTGGTACAGGAAAAGATGAAAACAAAAAACCTCTTCAGACTGCACTGGTTCTGTGCAAAATGATTTATGGGTTTTTCTGTAATAGATATGTTTAAAAGTTGTTGTTAAATGGCCCTTAAACTGACTTTCATCTGATATAAGCCAGTGTTGGTACAGAATAATGCTGCGTGAAACAAGTACAGAACAAATTCTGACTGGATCCAGGTCTAACAGGATTATTCTCTTCTCTTTCTTTATCTGGGATTGATGATCTGAATCACCAGAAATGGTCAAAAGATAGTCAGACCCACAGTTTCATAGATCCATGAAGGATTTGGTTTTGCTGTTGTCACTCTACAAGTGTAATTAATTATGAGCTTAAGTCCATGGATTTGAAGTCTGCTCAAGCGCAGTGCGAAGTCACACGTGGTCATTTATAGCAGTAAGGTGTTTTATACTCATTCCTTCAGTATTTATGCACAAGAGCCTGGTAGGATTCATGAGGTTAACACAAGAAGTATGGAACGCTGACTCCTCATTATTCCAGAGGAAGAGGAGCAATGAAACCTGTTAAAATCTGTTCTGCAGGGGTGGCAGAACTCCACTGTGTCTCTGAAGCCCAGTCCTTGCCGGCTGCCTTTGGTGTGCACACCAGCTCCCTCTGGCCTGACTGGGCAGAGTCCAGTGTGTGCCTGGTGGCTCATCCCAGTCGGAAAGCCCGGGGTGAATCCAGGGAGGTCAGCGAGCTGTTTGCCAGGGACTTGTGCGGCAGGGCCAGTATTGGCAAGAGGGAGAGTACAGCAATACTGGAGAGAAAATAAAAGGAGTGTCAGACACTTGAGCCAGGGCTGGTGAGGGATACAAATGTTTAAGTTGGCGTCATGCCCTAACATTAGCCAAAAGGTGCAGAACATTGTTAAACTGCTCAGCAAGAGTTCAGACTCAAGTGTTGTGCAGTCTGGGGAGCACAGGATAAACCAGACAGGTACAATAGAGAATGATGGGAAAGCAGTTCACAGGAATGCTTTCTTTTAGAAGCTGTATTTTTATCAGACATCTTCTTAATTTCTGTTATGAAAGCTTGACTAAGTGCTTCCCTCTCAAGAGTGAGGGAGCAAGGCTGGGATTTAATACACTTGAGGTATCTTAGTGCCATTTTGTTTTGGGTACCAGCTGCTGATCTGATAAGGGAACTCCATGGAAAAAATCGCTTTTATTAAGTATGCTTTGTGTACATGACATATGCTTGAATTATTAATGGTGTTGCTTCCTGCAGCCTAACTGTGGGAAGAGAAACAGATCTGTTCATAAGACTTTTGGCAAAGTTCTTGTGCAAAGAGGCGGTTTAGAAGGGTAGTGTCTGACAGCTTCAGGCAAAGATTAATATCTCTAACAGGACAATGCTGTCTGGTATTTGCCTCCTGGTGTCAAATATTAGAATATCTTTTTATTTAAAATAAAAACCCCACACCAAAAACCAACCTCAAGGAAGTGTTTATCCTGAGCACCCTCTTCTGGGCAAGTTGACAGGTAGGAGGTCTTAAAATCTTTTGTGTTGTTTTTAATTACGTTGTCTTTGAAGTATCTCTAATGTTCTCAGAAGCTTATAGAACAACAGAAGCAGTTTTTTAATACAATGCCTACCAATAATGTTACCACATGTAAAATACATATTTTAAATTTTCTTCATTGTGGTGGATATATATTATTTATTATTTTGTTTCAAATATTTTTCTTTGTAACAGTTCACGTTAGATATTTTTCACACCTTATCACGAAGGTGCTGCACACATGGTATTATACAGTATTTTTAGCATAACCAACAAATAGAGCAGAGACTGAAATAAGCACTGTTTTAGAAACCCAAGCACCTGCAAGACAGCTTGTCATTTAGTGGAAACAAAGTAGACCTAATTTCCTTTCACTTTTTTTGCTGCCATGACAGCTTTTTAGTTGTCTGTCATTTTTCTGTGTTTGGAAAGCCAGTGGTGAGTATTGGAGCCACTGGACAGAACAGTACAGAACTGCTGGTTTCTCAGTCATACCTGGAAACGATACTCTCTATAAATGGTCACTTTGGTAAAGAAGGGGAAGCTTTTCCCATGAAACTGTGGAAACTTGAACACATGGGCTTTGCTTTGTGAAGTGTGTACCTTTCTGATGTACCAGAGATTGCTGGCTTGGCTGGGAGTGCTCTGTGAACTGTGTGGGGTTGTGTCTAACTGGGACTTTTAATCTGCTTCTGGCAAACAGGGCCTTACGTGATCTCCTGTGTTGCTTCATACTAAGACTGAATTCTGCATCCCACATTCTGGCTAAAAGAAGTGTCCAAGAGAGAAGGTTTTTATTAAAAATAATGCTTTCCCAGAAATTTCTTTGTGAAAGCCAACTCTTTTGCATTCCTAATAACTTGTTTTTCCCTCTTTTGTTATGGGACTTTGTAATGCTGCAAAAAAATCAGTGTTTCCTGGAGTTTAGGGTCATTGGAGCCATACAGCAGTGACCTTTCCCTGATGGAAATCTCCCATTCCTACAGCTAACAGTTGCATAATTTACATTGAGAAAAAGGTGGATGGGATGTAGAACATGGTGAGAAGAAGAGGTTAAAGGTGTAAAATATGAGCAAGGCTGGTAAAAGAAAGCCAGATGTATAGAAGAGAGACGAGTAGGAGAGTGGGAAAAGTAAATTATTGACTAAGTGTTTAGAAGTTAGGAAGAACTTTAGCCAGTTACTTACCTGCAGTGCCTTGTCCAGCCAGAGAAATGTTACGTTCAGGCTTGAACTTAACCTCCATATTGAAAACCGAGCATGGGGAAGAAAGTACAGCTAAGAAAAACCCACTCGGCATGAATCCTTGAAGCCATCCTGGAGGCATTACATACCATCTATACCAAGAACCCAATTTCTCCCATGTTCCAGTTCTCTTAGGCTTGGCATACACAATGTTTGTCTGCTGTGGCTGTGTGGTTCAGAGCCTGTGTGATGGGTTATGAGTCTGCTGGGAGATCATAAACTCCAGAGGAATACTGGCTGTTGGTTATGAGTACCTTTTCCTACAGGGCTTCATTTTGAGCTATGGCAGTGTTGTTCAGGCAAGAAACTAAACGTATTTTAATCTGAGCTGCTAAGAGGTCTCTCATCATGAATCTTCAGTCAACTGGTGTGTCACTGATCCTTACCTTGACAGGGCTTTCTGCAGGACAAGAAATACTTTCTTCTGTAGCTGTCCTTGATGTTCTGAATAAAGCACATTTTGCTTGTAGGAGCGTGCTTTTTAACTGTTTTGCTTTGTGCTCTTTCCTCAGAGGATGTGCTGAGTAAAGATGCTGGGGAGTGTGCAATATGCCTGGAAGAGCTGCAGCAAGGAGATACTATAGCACGGCTGCCTTGCCTCTGCATATATCATAAAGGGCAAGTATTCCTGAGGATCCAAATGAAATTTCAGAAGGATAACTCCTCTTAAGGGGTGCTTAAAGGAGCATTAAAACTTAGTTGCTTTTTACATTTAAAAACAAGCAACAAAGAAACAACAGCAGCAACCCCAAAGATGTTTTTTAAATGACATCTTTCTGCATCTACGCCAATATATTTGAATGCATATATTCAACTGCTGCTATAATCTTCTCATTCTTGCAAAATCACCTGTATGGGGAAGGAGCTTAGGTCATGCGTGATCAAGTTTTGTCAGATGCTAATAGACATGGGTGGGCAGAAGGGAGAATGCTTTTCAAGCCTGTTTCATATTTTGTTTTCACAAATGTCTGTAACTACAGGAAGGAAAATATCAATGAATGATATGAGCAAAGTGATAGTGTTAGTAATGTATAAAAGCTGGACAGTAATTTGTAAAGTTCTTCCTTAGAAAGTTTTAACACTTAGGAAATTCAGTTTTTCAACAGTATTTAATATCCAAATATTATTGTGGTTTGGGTTTCAATTCTAATTAATTTTTCCAATGATGTATGTATATGATGTACTTTGTATAATATAAAATCCTACTAGTCATTGAAATTATGAGTAACTAATTTATATTCATATCTAACTGCTAAATATTTCTGATATTCATGTCAATTGTTTTCATTTTGGTCTTGTACCCAACAGCTGCATAGATGAATGGTTTGAAGTAAATAGATCTTGCCCTGAGCATCCATCAGATTAAGACAAGCTTCATGTTTTTAGGTAATGTTTGTTTTCAGACATGTACATTTCAATAATAAATATTTTGATTATCTGAAATAACTCTTTATGCTATTTTTCTTTTTTTTCATTTGTGAATTTTTTTCATTTATGAGTTTGCTACTGTGTCTCAGAACTACAATATTAATCAGTATCTAAATACAATATTAATATGTATCGCAATATAGGTAAAAGGTTTCTGCATACTTACATGGCATGGTCTGAAATTAAGCTTTAGCTTTTACTTCTAAAGAGTATTTTTCCACGGAAATGAAAAAAAAATAATGCAATTGTGTATTTTTGGATTGTACCACGAGTACTGGCATTTATTTCTCACAGAAAGCTTTTGAAATCATATGAAAAAGTTGAAACTAGGTATTTTCAAAACTGCTTTCATGTTAATGCATTCCAGCATGCTTAAAATATATAAATAAATAAAAAAAGTTAACATGTTTCTATCCATCCCATTTCACAGAAGTTCACATTTTTCCAGCTTATGTTTTGTGTTAATGATTGCAGATCAGCAATCAGGGTCAAAAGTTTAAAGGATTGGTTTATTCTTCTAGTTGACTAACTCAAAAACTTTTTCTTACATTAAGCCTCTCAGCATTGCAAAACACACCAACAATCATCATAATTCTTAGAGACAAGGAGATATCTGAAATTCCGGCTGGTATGCGATGATTTGGGTTTTTTGTTCTGAGTGAAATTGAAGTTTCATCACTGGCATTTATCTGTGCATTTATTTCATATTGCTTCAGGAGTAGCAAAGAAAACCTGAAGGAAGGTATCTTGCTACAGGGATTATTGTTTTAACCTCAGGGCAGTATTAGCCAATATTAATAAACACACACATTTCCTATTTTGCCCCCATGTACTGACTGTGGCAGAAGCCCACATGCTGTTCATGACCACCTTTGTCTCTGTACATGCTCATGGGTGTCTAACCTCGTATTAAATTCTATTTGCTTTTTTCACAGCAGAGGTGGTGATAACTGGGAGCTTAGGAAAAAGGGGAAGGAAAACACAGTGTTTGTGCTCATGCTGTCTGACTGTGTTCTGTACTGAAATAGCTGAAATGATGGTCCTTTGTCTTCTGCTTTTCCAACAGCTGCTTCCACTGATCAGAAAACATAGAAGATGTGAGGTTCCCTTGCTGAACACAGTGTGCCTGGCTTGAGACTTACAGTTCTTTGTGGCTGAAAAAGGCAAAGATGGACAGTGACATGGAAAAAGCATTGCAGACACCGGCTACTTGCCCGTAGTGCTCAGTATACCAAACACTCATGCAAAGGACACACAGGGATTTTGAAAATGCTGCACATCCTGTAACAATCGACTCCCCACAGACATTACTGACACTATTTTGTATCGAAGGCCAAAGTTCCTAATTTCAGCCTAACTTCTGGTTCTGTGAAGAAGCAAGTTATTGGACTTGTTTCCTACTGCCTCAGGTGGAAGCAGAGACGTTCAATATGTGCTGTCTGAGACCCCTGCAGGAGGACGGCCCCAGATTTGAGTGGGAACGTTTTCACCTTCTCGTTGGCTGAAGAGAATACTAAATGGCAAACTAAATAAAATCTAACAGTGTGACCTTAATTTACTGAATTCACACCCTGTTTTATGTTCTTCACGTTTTTCAAGAACAGAAAACATAAACTGCTCTGCATAGGAATACTGTATTTCAAAATTTTGTAACTAAACCTTTGTCACAATGCAGTCCAAAGAGTAAAACCAAGACAGGTAACTAATTTATATTGATCAACCTATAGAGATTGTTGAAATCTGCACATTCTATTGCTATTTAAGTAACTAAAACGTCTCTTTTACTGCTTGTGAGTAAAAACAAAAAAAAAAAAAATTGCAGCGAAGCAAAATCTTACAGCTATGCAACTTTTTTTAAAATAGGAAAAAAGAAAAGAATTACCAATTTTAAGTGCTGCCAGTTAAGGTAATTTGTTTAACGGGTATTTTTTTAAAGATGTTTCAGGTAATTATTTTATTGTACTACTCTCATCTCTGGGCTGCCTCCTGAGATGTAAATGAATAACTGCAAATGTGGGCACAGCAAGAGGTTTTTATAGGCGTGGGCGAGATAACATCGAGGTGGAATTTGTGTTTAATTTTCAAAACATGCACAAGTTCATGTTTCCCTGTTTGAAGGTTTTTTTTGATGGCAGGATCTGTAGTACTTTGCATCTAAACCCTTGGTCTCTTCATGTGGAGACCAGCATTTGACAGTGTGCTTTGTTTTTTTGTTTTGTTTTTTTAATGCATCTGCATTTGTTTAATTTATTATTATTTTACTGTATTATATTGGTATAACCAGGGCTCCACAAAACACAGGATGTCTCTGGGTGGGTACACCAAATAAAACTGTGGATAAATATTAGTTCCCATAAAGTATCACAGTTAAAATAGAAGACAGGGAAAAGAAAGACCATAAATTAGAACAGATGTCAGGGCTTAGAAGCATACTTTTTATATCAAGAATTAATCATAGTAGTTTCTGAATTTCACAACACAGGAAAGAGTTTATGAATATTTATTAGCAACAGCATTCTTAGTTTCAGTAGTTAAACTAAGTTGCACAACACTTCAAACGTTTTTCTTGTACATAAATAATTCTGGTTTTCTTTTTTTTGTTTAACTACACATTTCTCTCTGTTGCTACTATGATTCGTATCAAAAAGGGCAAAGAACAGGAGCAACTGCTCCTATCTGGAGAACAAGTGCAGTGCATGTTCTTGAACTCTCCCATCTTACTTGAAGAGCAATTCTTCCCTGGATAAATTTTCTCCTGAATGTTGCTCTGTAAAATGCCTTTGTTACGCTGCAAATCTAAAGGAGTCCAAACTACATAATTGTTGTAATTGCCAGTGCAGTTTCTACATTTTTGGGCTTGCATCACTGGTTTCAGCTGAACCTGTAACTATGGGGCCCTGTTGTATTCTCTTTTTCAGTGGGAGCAGAATCATTTTGTCACACATTCAATTCTGTAGTCACATCAAATGTACGGTCGTTCCCTGTACAGAGCCCTTTTTCAATGAGAATATTTGTGTTGCCTTGTATTATCTTGGGGAAGGGAGGGAGGGGATGAGGAATTACAGCACCTGTTGTACTCAAAGAATGGTGTTGCCTGTAGGCCCACTTTTCCAATGTTTTAAATTCCTGATATCTTCTGAAAGTAAAGCTTTTGCATTTGCATTGATTTAGTGTTTGCTGTTGGCTTCATGCCTACAGAAACTCACCTGTAGTAATGTGATGATGTCCTGTGCTCTGAGGTCATAGGTAGCCTTTGGCTTGGGGATTAAGTAGGTAAATATTATAAACATAAATCTGTTTACAACTTGAGCTCCGTTTTGGTAGTTCATGGAAGTAGCTGATTTGAAGACCCAGCAGTTATCACTGCTGTCCCATGTTTAGGAACAGTGTTATAAAAACATGCCACAAGACAATGCACTGATGCATGGTTTTGCAGGCAAGAGTCCATTGCTGCTTCCATCAGCACAGTAGAGCAAATTTATTCTGCTCGGGTTATTTGAGGAACTGATACAAGGTCAGCCTTAGTTTGACATTCTTGAGTATCCATAAAACTCTTTTGAAAGACTATGGGAGGTTTTCTTGTATCAAAACCTGTAATATAGACCAAGCCTAGAGTGACCCTGGAAGCATGACAGTGATGCTTGCATTTGACAACACCTGTGGAAACTCACCTAGGTAAGCTTTCTGTCACCATCAGTTGGTGGTGACCGTGCTGCAGGCATAGCTCTAGTCATAGGCAACACCTTTTTAAAAATGTCCTCACAGGGGTGCTGAGTCATTGTGCTTCAAAAGGGGAAAATAAACACCAAACAAGTCCTGTGTCTTGATCAAGGAATACCACACTTGTCCACAAGAAGCAATAATTTATATTACGGTGCGATATGCTTCTTTGCCTGTAAATATCTTGAGATTGCCAATTCTGTACTGTTTCGGAGCATTTTCTGTCATCTGGCCTATATCTTCCCTAAGTATGTAAAGGTGTGAAATAATTCCCATACTCAGGTCTGCCATAAACATGCTGCTTTCCAGCAGGGGAAGAGTATACTCGACACTGTCTTGAAATTTTTTCTGAACTTGTAAACATACCCATGTCTCTTCAGTAGCAACTTGTGTTTTGAAGTTCATAGTGGAGGTGGCTGTGAGTTGGATTGTATATAACTGTATCCCATACAATACCAAGAGATTCACACTACTGTTGGCACAGGGCACCCTTTGTCCTGTCTCTTAAGTTAGTATATCTGTAATAACACTTCCCTTTTAAAGGAGGTAGCTAATTTTGTTTCAGTGTGTACATTCAATGATGAGTTCAGTGCGATGTAAAAGCAGAAATACGAAGCACACCACAAATTTTTGGTATTTTATTTTTGGGAGGAATAAGGCCAAAACCAGATGGTATTATTTGTAGCCAAGTTAGCTGTCATAGTCAAGGATAAGCGTACTGCAGTATTTTGAAATAAATTTAAAATAATTTTGAAATAATATTGCTATTCTCTCTACATAAACAGCAGCAAAGCCTATATTTGTTTTGATACTGACCATCATCTCTCTGAGTTTCTGTGGATTTTAGCTGCTTTCCAATATTGAAAGAGAATGTTCCTGTGCAAGTTTGGTATTGTTGTTTTGTATCTTCTAATATGGCTGGGCAGTTGGGAGTTTCCTGCTGAGAGACTACTGTGTACCCAGGAGTGCACAAGTGCTACTGTGGGATCTTCCAGCTCACCTTTGTCAGTGGAGGATTATCTCATTTTTTGATGAATGCTATATTTTACGATTTACTTTCCACCCTTCCAAGCTTTAAAGTCACTTTAGTATCAATTTCTTCTCTTCCTAGTTGAAGACATGATGTATTTTAGGCCATATTCCCTCAGTCTTTGGACAGGTTTTCCATTGGCATCAACAAAAATAGTGTAAGAGATTGTAACTGGAAGGGGAGGCTTGTTAATGGGTTTTCTACAATCCAGCCAAATGTGATTTTTTTCACGCAGCTTGTACCACTTAACCTTTTGTCATTCCAAACATTCTGTGTGAGAAAGTCATGCAGACTTCCTGAGAATGTCCAGGAATTGTTTCCTGAACGTAGAACTTGTGATGTTTCTGTTTCTCCATGTAAATTAACCTGCTTCTAAAATCAGGTTGAAGATGTTTTAGTCTGTTGGGGGTTAAAAAATCCAACCCAGGCTTTACTCTCAAATTGCATTTGGTTATCTTACTACACAGTTGTAGGCTGGCTTCCCAGGCTGCTGCATTGTGTTCTGTAAAGTCGTGGCTCAATTACTACATCAGAGCTGATGATGGGATAAGCTGTAAAATGACCTCACTGTGGGGCATTATTAGTTGCTGAAGACTTGCTCAGGTAAACCACTGTAGGAATATCCTGCACCTGAAAAAGGTTGGACTTGGTTCTGGTTTTGATCTAATAAGCTGCCAGCTGTACAAGAAGTAGAAGGCAGCCAGCCCACTAGCTGATCTTTCTGGCAGCTTTTAATCTATGTGTGTTTGTTTGAGAGACTTTTGCCCTTGGGTGTGCTTTGGCAAAGATTTTGCAACGATAAATAGGATTTGCTCGATTCTGGCAGAGTTTCAAGTGTAAGTAACCTGACATTGCAAGAAAATAATCTGTTGCTGAATCCTGTTCCTCTTGTTTTCCCTCAAATATGTTCCTTTTATTACTAATTTGTTATATTTAATATAATAAACACTTCTCAACATGACTGGTCACAAGTTCTCAAGGTGTGAAATGCTAGGAGGAAGAAACATCAAAGCTTGATTCTGTGTTCTTCTTGTATATATTATGATGGAGCTGGAGTATCCATTACCATACAGTCCAGAATTCTCCCCTAGCTGATATTGCCAAAGCACTGGAACTTTCAAGGAAGAAGCGGGGTGGCTTAGCTGTAGAGAGAAGGCTTTGATGAACTACTAAAAACCTACTTGTAACAAATTTTAGGAGTTGTGATGTCACACTAAATGAGTGGTGATGCAGTGTTAACTTTATCACTTGATTGTGAATCTCATTCTGGCTCTTCCTAGCCTTTGGCAGGTACCTGCTCGTAGGAAGCAGAGTGTGTATTCACTTTTTTTATGCCTCTTCCCACAGAGCTAACCCATGTTAGAGGCAACTCCAAGCTAGCTTCTGAAATGCTACCCTTATGTGCAGTGGTAATGGACAAGGTATTTTCCTTCATTACCCAGAGCAGAAATCGGAATGTAATTTGCAATGTCTAATGTAAAACCTGTTTGTTTGTTTTGTTGTTTTGTTTTTTTTTTTTTTAATTGAGCAGTATGATTGCAAGTTGACTTAAGTTGTTCTAAGGTACTCTTTTCAGTGGTTTGCCAGTACATAATCATGAATGAAAGTATTTTTTTATTGATTTTTAGGTTGTATGTTTAACATTCCATTCATGTAAAATATGTACAAATATATGTAATAAATCTTTTGAAGCACAGTTTTTCTCACACTTTCAGGTGATTTTTTTTTTTCAAGTATTAGTGAAAGAGGCATTGCTGTGGGACAGAGCTGCTGTGTGTCTGCTGCAGACCGAGCTGAAGTAGAGGAAGGAAAAACAACATATGGTGTCAAGTCACAGCTAGAAAAGCAGCTTGGTATCTCACCTGTGTGCAGTGCTGCAGGTAGGAGTGGAGGCCCTGTGGGCCAGCCTCTGGCCCCTCAGAGTCCCATTCACTCTTCACCTGTCCTGCAAGCAGTGATGTGACAGGCTTGTATCCATCTGGCCAGGGATGGTCTCAACAGAACAGAGCTGATGTAGCTGCTGTTTTCCTGCAAAATGTCTCTGGTTGATGTGTCCTGTGTTGTTCTCCAGCAGACACGATGGCATTCAAGGTTAGCATACATTAGAGCTGCCGGGTCTGGAGGTGGGGAAACTCGTGGGCAGTTTCAAAAGAAAAAAAGAGAGCAGGGGGGAAGAGGGTAGGAAACAGTCCTTTCTCATCACCTAAGATGTGGGAAGCTCCATCAAAGCATCAAGGTAGCTTAATACACTGCTCTTCAGTTTCCTCTACCTAAATATCACTCTTAACTTCCTCCCAAAACACTTCATAGTTTCCTCTTTAAATGACTCCCTGCCAGCGTACCCGTGACTGAGCAGTGCACGGATTTCTTTGTCGCCGGTGGTCCTGTGTGTCCCTAAACAGCTGGGAGGAGGTACTACAACAGGCTCCTGCAGAGACACGGTGTTGAAGGAGGGAATTTCTGCTCAGAGCCACTGAGGGCGTTAAATCCCTCTCTCTGTCAGGGGAGCACCGCCTGGAAACTTTCTCCCGGGACAAGGGCTGCAGCTAAACAAGTGGGATTGCCTGCAGCAGGTAGCTGTGAGTGTGAGACCTGGCTGGCTGCGTTATCGCTCCAGATCTTGTCTGCCCTGGCAGCAGCTGAGGAGCGGCAGCCCTTGCGCTAAAAGTACATGAGATGACGGCAGGAGCACAGATGAGCCCCTGTTGGTTTTGGATAGTATATGGTGTACGTCTCATGCGGGGAGAGTGAGATTTTAACACCTCTCCATCTACACTAGTTGTGAATGGAGCTGCGGGTGCTCTTGACAAAACCAAAGCGCATTTCACCAAGGTTATGGTGGACATGGGGGAAAATGAAGGCAGTGTACTGTCCAGGAGGGAAATGCCACCTCCTACATTGGTGTGTTACATCTCCACCCAATAGCGTGCTGCTCCCAGCCAGGAGTACAGTCGGCAGTATGGTAATAGCTGCTGGTGGTGGAATGTGATGCACGGGTTTATGGCACAGGTTCCTCCAAGGCTGGGTGTCTGTCCTTGTTTGCTCCACTTTTGAGATAAGCCTTTCGGTGTGGGTGGGGGTAGCTGAACCCACTGCTAAAGCACAGTGACAATTGGACCATCACGATTCTATCCGTGGGTGATTGATAATTTTAATGCATGAATTATTCAAATCTAACCGAGAGACAATCGGATGTAATTATTGAGGAACATGTTCGCATCTCTTGTTAGGGTGACTTTTTTCCACCACCCCACCCCTCAATCTCCCCACCCGGTTGGGTTCTGGAAAGCCCGAATTCCTTCACTGCTAATAATTTCTGTGTTTTTTCTCCTCACTCTTAAGCTGTATTATGAAAGCAATTGGTAACCAGTTAGAGCCGAGTTTGGCTTTGCATCAGGAAAATCTGCTGGAAATCATTGCAGTTCAGTAGGTAGAAGATTTCATGTGTGAAATTTAAATTAGTGGCATCTGTTGGTATCACGACCTAGCCTCCTGCCTATGGCTGCGACATGGGACATGCCACCTCTGCCCTAAGTTTCTTGTCCTGCAGGGTGAACTGGGATGCTGTGCTGGCCCCAGGCTATTCCTGGGAACCATCAGCAATAGATTATGTTGCACGTAATCTCTGTGCATGTGTGTGTGTGTGTCTGGCCCCACTTCCACATGCTGTTGTTTGGTACAGGCAGTGGTCCATGTCTGCTTTTGGATGCTACGCTGCTTTTAGCAGGAAGGGGAACACAACACACAGCAAAGAGAGCAGAGAGAGGGGGAGAGTCTCCTGCAGCAGCTAAAGCTGAGCAGGGAAGTTTTCTCCCCTCAGCTTTTGAGTACGCTGTGCTGGAATGTCTCATTCTCCTTCTGAGGCTACGACACCTGAGCAATATCTGTGCCTGCAGGGGTGCAAGCTGGAACCTGCTGTTCTCTGCAAACATTCCCCCTGTGTGTTTATTGAGTAGAGGAGGTTCCCAGCTCCATCCCACCCTACAGAGAGAGGGATGCCCGTGTCCAAAAAGCCAAACTAGGCCACAGAGTACACCGCTCACTAGGTGCTGTGCAGCTCGTGCCTGCTGTCTCCTCACCAGCCAGCCACTGGAAAACAAGGAGCCTCAGCAAAAGCCAAGTGAGATGGAGTTTTCCAGCCCTCATTTAATAAAGCATCTGTTTTCTGAGGGGGACGAGATCAGGGATGAGTGAGGGCAGGGAGGAATGTTTGACATAAATAAGTAATTGCGTAAAGCCCATCCCCGACGCAAGATGACTCACTCCTCGTAAAGGCAAGAGCGTAGAGAAGGCACATCACAAGCACAGCACATGTCCTCAGCTGAGCTCGGTGGAAACTGCAGGTGCTTGGTGCCTCTCCGCATTCAGCCCGTTATCTTTTGAGTCATGTTTTTGTCGAGCTTCTGCCCTACTTTCATTTTCACCCTGTTTACAGATTTCTTTGTTTGAACACGCGTTTAAATTTTAACAATACCTCCCCTCCTTCCCATCCTCGTTGCTTCTTTAAGCCAGCTTCAAACAGAAGGAAAAGGAAGCTGCCAAACCTCTGCCCAAGCCCCATCAGGCCTTGTCACAGAGGAGAATGAGCACCATGGGGCTGTCTCCCCTTCTAGGGATGGGGTCTTCTCACCTGCTCTCTGCTTGAGCAGACCCGGGTGACTTCTAAAGGGAGCAGCTTTCCTCTTCACAACTCACCTGGGCCAGGACTAACATCTGCTAAACTCAGGATTAAAGAATCTGGCAGGTAATGGAAGCATGAAAACTTGACAGCTTCATTTGCTCCAGTCTGTGAGGTCCAAGTCTCCTGGCTTGCAAGGTTTTAGCAGCTAATTAAGTAGCTGCCTTCAGTGTGTAAGATGAATATCCAGACGCAAGAGGTTGGGCATAATTTAGTTGTTTGCAAAGGGTTTGCTGGAGCTGGAGCTCTGGCTCTCTGCCCCATGGGATCAAAGGGGATGCTTCCACACTAGGGCTGGTTTGTTTTTGGGTACAGCTGCTCGCTGCAGTGGTGGAAGTGGCCTATTAGCCATGCCACCAGCAGCCACCCCATGAGCCAGCTGCCTGTGCTGGGAGCAGGGGTAGGGAAGTATGGCACCTTTCTCAAGATGCTCAAATCCAGATTCACCTGCATTGCACAATATGCAGCCTCCTGGGGCTGTTGGGAGCCCTCCTGTCAGCAGACATGGTGCCAGCAGCAACTGCAAGCCCCATCCGTGGCAAGAATTTATGTATTGCCATCTTAATGGGTTGCTTGACCCCTGCAGATGCAGGGTGGGTGAGGTGGTATCAGCCCTGCCCAAAACCTGCTGCTTGCCAGTGCAGCCACCCATGGACTCCCTGTCTGCACAGCAGTACAAGGGCACAGGACCTCTCCTGTTTTCCCAGTATAAAGCCATGAGTGTAGTTTTTGCCCCTGGCTAAATACGACCAGTTTTTATTCCTGCCGTGACTCTCATGCCTTGATGCTCCTGAAACTGCTGTTTTCTCTGCAACATCATCCTGCTTTCACGTCCCTCTGTGCAACTGAGGGCAGTTATTTCAAACTTTACACTTCATGCCCTCGAGCTCTCATTTGCCTCTGGGAACAGGAAATGAATCCTGGCTAACCTCAGCCCTGTCAAGCTTCACAGGGGATTCAAATAGCAACTTCCCAGGATGAAACAGCGGACTCCCCAGCATCTGTGGCACTCTCTGCATCCTCTCAGTTTGTCCCCACTTGGGAAAATGAAGAAAGACTTGCCACTGTTGCTATTTTGTGTTTTTAGAAGCCTCGCTATCCCACAGAGCAACTGAGAGCCCCCAGCAACGAAGCAGAAACCATCTCCTGTGAGTAAATTTGGAGTCCCTGAGTGCAGCAGCGAGTTCCCAGCCTGCTCTCCATTTTCATCTAGCACAATCCTGCCTGTTTCTACCTACTAAAGCAGCAGTCATGACCTTTGTGTACAGCTGTAGCTTTTTCCTTCTGACATTACTTGTTCCACCAGTTGAAAACTGAGCAGCCTCTGCAATGACCTCTCCTTCCTCATGGCAAGCCCATCCCTTGCTGCCGTCACCTGGCTCTGATGTCTTTGCTCTTGACTGCAGCCATTTGTAGAGCTTTGCAGCAGGCTCCTGTTTTCCTCTGCTGAACTGAGGTAAGGGAGTGGAATGAAGCTATACGGAAACAGCCATGGGTGTCTTGGTGTCTTGGTGTCTTTTGGTATCAGCGCATTCCCATGGCACAGGATGGTAATTTAGGGATCCTGCGCTGGTTGTGTTTGAAGAGCAAAGGCTGCGTGGCCTTGCACCACCCTGTAAGTCATAAAGTGGGGTCTAAAACCTGGAGATGCATGTCTGACACTAAGTAAGCACCAGGCTCAGAAAAATATCCTTTCCTGGCAGTGTGTGACTGGAGCAGGACTGTACTGTGTTGCAGCAGGGCTCCCCTGGGGGTTGCTATGTTATCTGGCACCAGTAAACACACTTGCACCAGCCAAAAACAAGTGGCAATACCTCAAGTCAGCAAGTCTTTGCCCCCAGCAGAGGGTGGAAATGTAAAGAGCTCCTGCAGTCAGTGTGGCATGAGGATTACAGGGGCACAGCATGGCAGCAGCATGTCCCTGTGCCACAATCGTGGTTTCCCTTGCTGCCCTTAACTGGATTGGCACCCACTGCTGGAAGTGTCCCCTCTGGGCAGTGGCAGCTGTGAGTGGCCTTCTCCAGCTGCAGCCAGAAGCAGTTAGGGTGTCACTGTCCTGTCTTGATCTAGCCAAGTGTTTGCTTGACAGGGCTTAGCAAAGCCAAAGCACTTGCAGGCAGCTTTTTCTTTAAAAAGCTGTTTATTATCACAGTGGACGAGTGGAAAAACATGACACAACATATAGAGAAGGGTTCAGCAAATTACAAACAAGTCTTAAAAAAGTTACGTCGTCTTTGGATTTGAGTAAACAAGGCTCTCACTGAAAGCTGCAAATGTGTTGCTCCTGTGAGCTCTACAAACAGGCCAATAAGGCTATAAAGCCCTTCAGCCAGAAATGCTGTGCCCATAAACAAGGAGTGTCTGGCTGCTCCCAGAACAGCAACCTGTTTCCTCAGCATGACTCCCAAAGCTGTGATGTGCTGCAGACTCAGCTCTAGGTGAGTTGGGAGGCAGATGCTACAAAACCCCTTGGTTTTGTCAAACCCACACTGGGCTGTGCTCAGACCTTCAGCCCAGTACTGAACACATGCATGCAGCCCAAAATCACCTCTGAAATGAGTGGTTGTGACTGGCAGTGTAATCAGTGCCAAACTCTGTCCTACACAGAGCTGGGCTTGATCCTGTTACTCTGAGGCTGCATTTAGCTGCTACAGCCCCATAAATGCTGCTGTCCCTGAAAACAACCCCCTGGATGCCTGGCTTGTAACAGCTGGGTATGGAACAGTATTTGCAACAGGGCTAAGAATGGCATGCTACAAACAGCACCAAAGGCTGGTCTAAAGCAAAATGGGGCAGATGTGTCTGCATTGGAAAGCTTGGGGGGAGCTGTTGTAGTCAATCAGTGAAATGAAGAGAGGAGCTGGAGTTTTAAACTGTATTTTCTACCTGGTAAAAGAACAAATCATTCTGCAATTAGATCAAACTGGAAGCATGCTTGCCTCCAACACTGGCAATTGACACCTCTTGTGAAGGCCCGCCCTTACGCCAGTGTCTTCCCCCTTCCATCAGAGCAGGCTGGCAAAACACAACATTTTGACAAGGTGCATGAGTGTCTGATTTGTTAAAGTCACTAAGAAGTCTTTAAAGGCTTTCCTTTGGCAGATGTTTTGGCAATTGAAATCCAGCTCTTCTGTAACTATGTACCCTTTTGCTTCAGTACACAAATGGATCAGGTGCAGAAATTATTCAAGTTAGCTGACTTTCCTCTGGCATGGTTGAAAAACCTCATCTGTCTTCCTGTGAAAAATCAGTGTTGATACTACAGGCATGGAGGAAAAACCACTGAAAAATAATTAACACTAAGTTGGTTTTCTTCCTTTTTTCTTTTTTTTTAACTGCAGGTTTTTTGAACTTTATGAGCATTTTAAAATGTGTTAGGGAGCTGAAGGGAGTAGACAGAATGGGAGGGGCTGGGAAAGGTCTGCTGCCACATAGGAAATGGTAAAGCTTTGACCTACAAAGCAAGCCTTTTCTCATTCTTTGCTTCATGAGGCAGACTTGGGAGGCAGGGAGGTGAAGGTTCACTGCTTTGGCATTTTAACTGGAGATTCTTCTAGCCTACCAAGATTTTGTGGGTTAGTCAGCAAATGGAGAATTGTTCCTCAAAGTTTTGGGGGGTTGGCAACATGGGAGAAGGAAGAAAAATGGCTCATGCTTTTCCATTTTAGGTCCTACACTAAAATGGAGTAAAGTTTGAATTTATAAAGCATGCCTAATTTGCCCCCACAAAAAATAATCCAATACCCTATTCCTTTGCAAACTGGTTTCTTTTAAGAGCATCAAGAGTTACACTTTCTAAACAATAATTATTTGGCGGGGGGCGGGGGGGAGATAATGTTTACTTGCTGGTCCTTACTATTGCTTCCTGCCCCTTGCCTTGCTCATTCCACTAATTCAAGCAAACACTAAAAGCTTTCCAAGCAAAACCCAATCCTCCTCTGTGCTTACATGTTGCTGGGAGAAGGGATTTCTACTTGATGCAACTGATTTTCAATAGTCTTTTCTCCCCAGTGAAGCTGGGCAACCTAATATTGGTGTATGGCCACCAGCATGGTGTCTAGGACAAGAGCCAAGGCAAAGAACAGCCTGCTAATTCACTTTTCACATTTATCTCCAGACCCCCTCCCCAGAACAAACACTGTGAAAACAGGAGGTAGTGGTTTCCGTGCAGCCCTCTGTAAATTTTAAGCAAAAGTGGTTTACTGCCAGTTTTATGGCTTTATAGTGATGGCAGTGAGGACTTCTGGTTGTATAAAAGAAAATGGATTGGCTTCATATGGAAAAAAAGATTACTGGAAGTAATCTGAGCCTGCAGTTGGTGGAGATACAGAGGCCTAATTTCTAGGCAGGAGGAAGGTATTCATACTGAAAACACTGATACCAAAAAAGTACTGTAGACACTGTTTTCAGTACAGCTATGTATATTCATTTTCAGTTCTGAGGCAGGTAATACTGTGAGCTGGTGGAGCTTGTGCATCTTGCACCCTTTCTTGCTTATGTATAGGTGTGTGTATATATTTGCATATATAAATAATGTAGAGATTATTTACAGCACTGTACAGAATAAATCTAAATTTGGTTATTGAAATGCATACACCTGTCAGTGGATTTATTCTGTTAACACTTTCCATTTCATCTTTAAAGCACCATACAAACATTAATTTTTAACCTAGGCACTTCCCACTCACCAAAAGGATTAAGAGTAACAAGCAGGATAAGGGATGGAGCTGAGGGAGTGCAGCATGTTCATAAAAAGGCAGCTAATCATGTATGTCTCTCCTGCCATGAGCACTGTAGATTTATGCCTTCATAAACTCTGTGGTCCAAGTGTAGGAGTAGCCTTTGTTAACATGAACTTGTCAAAATGTCCTCATTCAAAAGCAAATGATCCGTCCATCATTTTCAAAAGCTTTGGCCTCTTCTTGGTTTATCAGGTTCCCATTCAAACTGGAGGGGAAAAATAAAAAGAATGTGAAAGCGAGGTGGTGACTGTTGCCCATCTTCTATTTCTCCAAGGTTTTGGAGCAGAGATAACAGGTTTGCAATGCCATGTGAGCTGCACACTTCTCAAGGGCACACAATTAGGAATTGGCATCACACAGGTCAGCTACAGCACTGCTGTTCCCACTGCACATACAAGGAGCAAGTCTTCTCCTTTAGAAATAAAAACTGAACACACACCTGAACTCCACTAACTAAACCTGGTGGTGCAAAACCATCTGTTTGGATTTCAGCAAGCAGCATATAGCTGATGGAGATTTGTATCATGCAATGGGCTAGCTTGAAGAAATTTAAATAGCCTTCAGAGCATGTCTTCCATGACAACAGGGGAAGAAAACTCTTAAGTACTCGGGCATTATTACTGTGAAATGACCAATAACAAAATCTTCGATTCTGGCTACATAAAATTAATATACATTGATATTTACATCCCTGAAAATGAGCAGCCTGGTTAAAGTCTGCTTTCAGAAATGTTGAAATCCATTAAACCATTTTGACTTATGAAATTATTTGGGTTAATGAATGCCTCTGAACATTCAGGCCAGAATCAAAAGACAGATTTCAGTCTGAAGATTCAGAATGATCTGAGTGGGAAATTATGCCTCTTCTGCAGGCCAAAGCTGACAGTGGCTTTTGAAAAAAGCACCTCTTCCACATCTCCAGGGAACAAACTAGTCAGACAGTGAGTCATTGTCTTTCTAAGCAAGAATTCAGTGTCCTTTCACTAAAACAAATACATATATTTAAAAATAAACTTCATGTTCAATAATAAAGCAGCAGTGCTAAAACCAGCTCAGTTCTATTGACTCCTGAGCTCCCTGAGGTGTGGGAAGGAATGTGGTATTTGGCTTTCTTCCTTAAATGCACACGTGTGACTATGTGATGCCCACCTAATCTAAACCAAACAAATCCTACAAAAAGTTAATCTTCTTGTAGCTTAGCACTTTCAGTGTGTTTGGAGCACAGTCCAAAGAAAATCCAAGCACAAATTCTATGAGCCAAATTAGTAATGCTGGTTAAATGTAACCAGCATCCTGCTTGTTGGGATTTAGGTCCTGAAAAGCATGAACACATTCAGAAGTTTAAAAGCAAAAAACCATAAACAAAACTTGGTCTGTAAATTTAGGTTCCGATTCCACAAACCTGCACATTTTCCAAATTAGTGGTACAGGCAGATGTGAACTAAGAAAACTGCTTGACATGTGTAACACAAAAAGAAAGATTTAAATGGCAGTAACTTTTTACCTATTTGAAATCCACAGCAGAAACTACAACCCCTGCCTCACATAAACTTGCTCTGATTTTTCTTTAGGCTGGAAAAGAGTAAGGCCAGAAGTGTTTTAAAGGGAAAGAAAGTTTACAAAGTGAGCCTTTGTGGAAGGGACCTTTACCAGATTTCTTTAATAGTTGTGTTCTCCTTGAGAGCTTCGCTGAGACACTTCACTCCTTTGGCTGTAATGTGATTCTGGATAAGCCTAAAAAGAAAGCATTTTATGTCAAACTAATATGCAAACCAATTTGTAGTGCATGTGTAACCTACACTCAGCTCGACATCAAGGAGCAAAGCTGTTGACCAGAAGATGGTTGTGATTTTATCTGTGAGAATGGTAGACAGTATTGGTTAAATGTCCCACACACACTTTCAGAAACAGCTCAGTATTAGTCTTTTCCTTTTAATGTTGCATGTGGTTGCATTCTGGAGGTACTAATCTTAATTACATAGCTAACAAATTTCGGCTGTGAACTGTTCACTAGTGATATGAGATTGTGATATTTAGACTCTCTGAGACAGACAAACCTCTTAGCTCTGGTTTCTTACTAAGATCACTGTGAGATATTTTTAAATGATGTACCAAAAATCTGGAGTACAGACCTTGTGTAGGACTAGTGTTTTAGCAGTTACGATCCAGAGGCCGCCAAAAACTCTTGTATGGTTTATAAGACCAACAATATCTTTGAAAAATAAAGCACTGAATTTGACTCTGGTATGAGAAGGTGCCAGTCCCCGTGAAGCCAATTTAGCAGCTATGAATCATGTCTCATCTGAGCTTAGGGAAAAAAAAGATACATATGATTCTCAAGTAGCCCAAAAGACAAAGCAGCAGGTAACTCTTATTAACCAGTGTAGAACATCCCCTGAGCTAAAAATGAACAAAGGCCCCTCATTTGCATGAGTATAAAAATACTCATAAGCCTACTCTAATTCAATATTCACCTTTCAGTCTGCCCCATAACTGTACCATTCCATGTAACTGGTTGCACGAATCCCCCAGGATTAAGGATGAGGCTGAAAATTGGAGTGTATTGAACAATCTTTTAGGGAGGGAGGGAGGTTTTCCTATTAAAAGACTTTCTGCCCTTGATAAATGAATCAAAATGCAAAGGAATCCAGTAGCTTCTTTCAGCTACTGGAAAAAAACGTTTATCCTACCTCAAGTTCAACTATCTGTATAGCTGACTTTTTGGAGGTATCCACTGATGTAACCAACAAAGTGGGATGTAAATTTGTCTACTGGCAGAAACCCTTGGACAATACTGAGCCATGGTAAAGATGTGTCTAGATTATTACGCCTGCTTTGGCTGGAGAGAGTTTTGTTATGAATTGAAAACACACTGCTCAGTGAATTATACTTGCAGCTGTGCACAAAGTAATCAAGCACTTTCCCCACCTCCTTTTCACTTTCAGGGTGCTGGCACCACAAGTACTTGGCACCCATGACAACCAGCATGCTTCCTAAGGGAAGGAAAATAGGATTATTAATACAGGGAGTGTGCTAGAGTGTGGTTAGCAAAGTCTTTGTAAAGCTTGTAAAGGGACTCCATTTCTTATGTTTTCTTGATCAGTTGAAATGAATGGATGTTTCACAGCTCACATCTGCCCAACCCCATCCATTGACAAATTCTCGTGAAGCCAACACTGGCTTTTTGGAAGTATAACAAGTCTTATTGTGATTGCTAGAAATAATTCATCGTTTCCTGGGGTCTTATGCCTTAGAGATGAGTGTCTTGCATGAGTGTACTGCTAGCCCTAGAAGAAAGCATCAGACAAATGAGACATGTATTTAAATGTCTGTCATGTAGGTTCTTGGTTGAAAAGTAAGAGCTGAGCTAGCTACTTTCATAGTATGATGACAAACAGACAGGATCATAATAACCTTATTCTATTCTAGCAGTCTGCTTGTATTTTTTTTTTAACTTTTGTGTTGGAGGCCAGTACTGTTCCCATAACAAGAGATGAAATCAATCAGTACTTCAAAAGTTACCAGGACACATAAACAGCTTAAATTTTACCCTGTATGAAAGCAGGTTGAAAATGCTAGACAGCAGCTTTAGTAACTTCCAGTTAGAGCTGTCTACAACCAGTCAGCTGCATCCAGACCATGCACAGAAATCTTACTGTGACCTACATAGACTTGAAAGGTGAAGCTTTAATGCAGTGACTGCCAAAAAGCCTGTGCCACTGTGGAATGTAACTCACCATAAATGCACCAGTTTCTTGTTGACCTTCAGCATCTCTGCAAAGCTCATTGCTGCCTCATCATCCAGCTCGTTTTTAGTCAACCTAAGTGGGAGAAAAAATGTTCACTCATGATGTTGTCAATATTTTTCAGCCCTGTTTTTCCAGCTTGACTGTGACTTAGCTTTAGACAGCCAAAGGGCTGTTCCTGACCTGAGCAATTTGTAAAGGCTAGACACAAAGAGATACTAAGGAGAACCCCGGAGGTAAAAAAAAAACTAGTATCAGATCTTAATTTCTCTGAGTAATGTTCTAATGATACTTTTTCATGACGCTTCAGTGTCTAAAAGGTGGATGAGGTGTAGTGGGAAAAGGTAAAGAGGTAGAGACAACACTGAAGAGGTGCAAAAACTGAGGACAAAGAACTTGACTTCAGATGATGGAAATGAAAGAAGATGGGGAAAGCAGGATGGAGGGACCAGAGTGAGGCATGACATTGGGTCATTAGAATATGTCCCAAATAACAGGTGCTGCTATCTCTTACTCATGTCCACATTCTTCCAAAGGGATATTCTATAGCTTGCTGGTAGTAAAAGCATAGGGGACCAGGGGAGGGAGAGAAGGAGAAGGGAAGAGTAGCAGGGGCAATGGGATTGGAAGAAACAAAATTAGACTGCATTTTTCTCTGGAGAAAGAAGAGAAGGAGTCCACACTGTCAATTACCAGAATATTCTCACAGAGTTGTTGTGTTGCATAGCTTCAGCAATACTTTTGCCTCCCTCTGTTGTGATGCCATTGAATGCGAGACTGTGAAGTAAAGATACAAATGTGTAAGAAACAGCAGGACTTGGCTCTTCCACTGCCAAACACTGATGAATATCCTGGATGATATCCTTCCCAGCTGTACAGTTCAGCATTTGCGTGTTTCAACGGCTCACATACTTTGCAAACCATTAAGTCCTTTTGACTTACAAGTGAGAACAGTTCACAGGCTGCAGCCTGAGTGCAGGACAATCATACAGGTTTGCTGTCAGTGAGTTGTGCTCTTGACACTGACAGCAGAGTTGCACCCAGTGATTTTGAGAGTCAAGGCTTTTAACAAGGACAAAAAGTTATGCTTAGCAGTACACAGGTTTTTACATGCATTTGTCATCCCAAGTCCCTGTTCAAACTGGGCACTTTGTCCTTTCAGTCCTTCAGACACCTGAATACCTCATTCATCTTCCAAATACAACACCTTCGCTGTGTATGGAGAGATGAGCTTGTAAATGCTTTCCATTACAAACCACAAACATTTCTTAGTCTGCCCTTCATTCCTTGAAAAAACATTGGCAAAATGATCCAGTTGAAGTCATGTTCCAGGCTTTCATAGTTCAAAAAGCACCTCCCCGCCTTCAAAATAATGCGAGGTCTCAAAAAAGGTAGGAAGGAGAACCAAGTAGAGCAATGGTACAAGTATGTATGAGTCCCTCCTAGCTTTGGCTGAAACTAGATATTCTCCATCCATCATAACTGGGCCTAAAAACAGCAAATAAAGTAAATGGATACAGTAGGGATTATCTTCCCTTAATCTTCACATAAAGCTATCACTGGAGCTAACTATGAATTCAAATCACGGAGCAAGATTAACCAGCAGAAGATAAGAAATGAATTCAAGTGAAAGTACACTGCAGAACAGAGGATTCACACTGCACAAGTGCCAGCAAAACCAAGCTCAAGACAGCACACTTACTCCTCCTTATTTTTGCAAATACTTCATCAGCATATTTGCTCTTGTCTGAGAATCCCCGAGCTCTGGTTCAAGTTCAAAATGCTTTCTTTCAAGTCTGATGCATCTGGATGGATTGTGCAATTAAGGTAAGATGGCTATTTCAGATGGCTTTTAAGTTTAAATATATCTAGGTCACTGCACCTGTTCAGCTTTTAATTTTTGAGATCGACTACCCGATTGCAGAAAGGAGGACAGGGCACCAGCTCTGAAATCCCTGGATCCGAAGTGGCAGCAATAAACTCTCCAGAGATCCCCAAACTCCCAGAGTATTTCTAAACAAGCTAGTACCATGTGCCACCTTGTGGGGAAACTAAGGAGCCTTGTTTGCTCCCTCGCCGTGGAGGCCAGTGGAACTGGGAGACAAATGGAAAGGGTCACCATGAACCCAGTGCTCCAGCTGTGTGGAGAGACTACAAATGAGCAGCATCTGCCACAACATGCATCTTTAAATGCCCAGCCAGCATCTGAGAGTCTGTCACGGGATGGGCTGTTTAACACTGCTGACTTCTCCCTCTGCTGTGCTTCCAGCTCCACCCATATTAGGACTTGCAGAAGGCTAGTTTGAGATGCATGGCTGAACTTCAGCGAGAACTAGCGTTAACCCTGAATGTGTGGTGCTGTAGCTCCACTGGAGTACAGGATGAGGTCAAATGTAAGAATGTCTCGGTTCTATCAATTTTATCCCTCTAAAAATCAATTCGGTAAAAGCTGCTGCATCTTTGCAATAGAAACTGTTAACACTGAGCTCACTGGGAGCCCTATTCTGTGACAGCTGGTGCATCATTCTGCTAATGTTCCCAGATCAAAATGGCACCTACTGACCATGTGCTTTCACAAATGCCAGTAACTCTGTGCAGCATGAGGGGAGGAGGTGCAGAGAGAGGAAAGGATGCCAGTCCTCCAGTATTTTTCACTTGCTTAATGGCTGCAAAGGGCTTTTTGACTCAATCTGGCCTCTTGCTTGCACCAGGAAGCCTCTTAGTTACACAGTGAAGGCTGCAATACCAGATGGCATTTCAAGCTAACACTTGATGAGAAGAGTCATTGCTTCAAAAAATGGTGGAAACCCCAGAACTACACCAAGCTGCCTGGCTTTGATAGTGTTTTTTACCTCACGTTTGTTAACTTGGGGTGGTTCCTCAGGGCCTCTGCAAATGCCTTTGCTCCTTCGTCTCCAACTTGATTACCCCACATCCTAGTGAAGAGAGGAAACCACAAGATGTCAGTTGTGCTGCCCTACTGACTACTGGCATTGCATTCTCCCGTTTTCTTTCCCCTCTCCCCCTCCCTGATTACTTCACAGTCTTTCAGGCTTGTGAGAAACCTGGCAGGTACCCACCCTGCTGAGCCAGGTACGTTCCACTCCCTGCACATTGCACCACCAGCCTCTGCTGACTCACCAGTAGCTTAAGGCCACAGCACAGAAACAGCTCTAGGACACGGTCTGCTGCAGCAGGAGTGCTTTTGGGATCACACTGCTGCACTGGGAAAACCCTCTGCAGTCCTCTACCCCAAAGGGGTAAAGGTGTCTTATGGTCCTGAACAACGAGCTGCTGTCAGAAATACACCAAGTCCTAAACCCTATAATTTCCTGCCCAACATTTCCTCCCCATATCCTGGTTGCGATTTCCCTGTTACCTGTTAGGCACAGACTGGCCTTTACACTGTGCAAAGTCCAGGTCTTGGAAAGACTCTCCAGATGCACAACTGCACGGGGACCCAAAGCCCATGCTGAAGGCCAGTCTGAACTGCCCTACAGAACCCCCCTCTCTTTCAAAATAATTGGGTAAAATGGTTACTGTCCTTAACCATTATATTCAAGTCGCATCTCCTCTCCTAACAGTTGCCAAGAGAAAGCTCAAAATCTCACAGGGACAGTATGACGCTGAACTCTTCCACATATTTGTAAAAAATAGTATTTCCAATGGCAAAACAACACAAGGATTAAGGGAAAGTAACATGGTACAAGCTGGAGAGATTTGATCAACATTTACTAGGAGTATTGGGTAAACCTTTTCTATGCAGACCAATCACTTTGAAAATTCACCTTGTATTATGAGGTTTGAAAGCATCTCTGCTGAGGTCTAAGTAGGTTTTTTTTTTTTTAGAGGGATCATGGCTTGATGACTCAGAGCCACACTCAGCTTGACAGGTAATTAGTTGGCAGCAATTTTAAAATCAATTGAGCTTTGTGGCATCTAAACACATGAACTTCCAGTAAGTTACCCAGAATTTCCTTGTTCCTTCAGACCCAGAGCAGTTTGCTATGTAAATGTTGAATATATCTGTGTAAACATTTCTGTCCAAGCTATCTTATATCCATTTGGATGATCGTTTCCTCCACAGGACAAATCAAATCCAGCACTTTCCCTGAGAAAGAGGGCAGGATCTAAAGATTTGGAGTACATTCAGACCTTTCTCCAATAATAGCAGACTCTCCAGTTAGCGACATACTAGAGATGGATGATGTGAATTCCTTTTTATTTTACCATCTCATAAAGTTATCAGGATGTAATGCAGAAGATTTGACAATTGTAACAATGACACTTTAATAACTAGGTACAGTGCCAATAGTCATAAAACCACACACATTTAAAAATAACCAAGTATCTCTGGAGGACCTGTGTTGCCATAAAGAAAGTGGCTACCTTTACACACTGTTCTCTTGTTTGTTTGTCTCTCCTTTAAGGCTCTGTCAGAACAGTGACCCCCCCCCCCACCAGAAACCAAAACCCCAAACAAGCATTCTGTGAACTGAAGAATAACAAAGCAGTCCTCCTTTTCCATGGAAAATGTGGTTATGCTTCTACATTTGTTTGTTCTAATACTGTTGTTGAGGGGAGAAGGAATAGCAGGAGGAGAGAAGGTAAGAATGGAAAAAGGAATCCTAAGGGATTTACAGATGTCTTGACATGATCAAGCCCCCGAGGTCTGCTCCTTTGCACTGAACTTACCCAATTTCAAACATTGTCTTGCTCTTCTGGATGGCCTGGGCGAGGCACTTCCCTCCTTCACTAGTTATTTTGTTTGCTCCTATTCTGCACAAAATATGTGAATTTATGAGGTACATCACTTACAATTGTAGAGCTATTAGAACACCAGCTCAGAAAACCATACAAGTATTTAAGGCTTATTAACTCTGGAAGCTAGCTACAGTTATCAAAGATTAACCTAGAGCAAAAATATACTTGACCTTTGACTAAAACACAGAATTCTATGTTGTCTTTTGCATATTTTGCACGTCAGCTCTCTGCATCAGAAGTATTACAGTAGAATCTTGGGTTTTGTGCTCAGTATGTTAGAAATGAGCTTTAGGAACTGATCCTCAAGGCATGGACCCTGGCCTAGTTTTTGATATAGTTCATAGTATTAGCAGTTGCTACTGAGCCTGTGAATTACATGCAGCATGTTTCATGATGCCACAGGGAACAGAATATGTCATGATTGTGTGGTTCCAGGGGAGACTGCAGCTGATAAGCACAGGCTGCAATAATTTTGAGTCTCTCTGTTCTAAGCATGGGCTCTAGGCAGTGGCACAGGTCAGTGCAGCAACGAGTGTCTCTGGCTGGCATTCTACAGAAGGCCTTTTCTATTTTTGGCCTATGTGTATATCAAATGGCTGGAGTTCAAGGAAGAGATAATTGTGCACAGATTGATGTAAAGAACAGATGTAAACCCCTCAAGCCACTACATTTACATACAACTGGTTTGTCTGACTGACTTCAGGCACAAGAACATGCACACTCTCTCAAAATAATTGCTAGGATTACCTTGCAGGCTGAAAGTAACCATCTTTCAATAGGCTTTTTTTGTCAAAGTTGGATTAAATAAGAAAAGCACTGTGAAAGCAGTGAAAGAACAGAAGTGGGGGTTCAAAACTGCAAATATTTCAAGTGGGAAGAATGTGGCTTTAGTGGGGTTTCAGACCAAGCTAGTGGTAGAACAAGGACTGGAACTCAAGACTGAGTTCTGAACTGACTGCCAGTTGCTACACTCATACCAATAGCAGACACTGCTGCAGTTACCTCTGTTTTCTGGTCACAATTAAACCATTGGTTAATGATCTACCTTTATGTCAAACCAGCGTTGTGCATGGTCAGACACTCTTATCTGGGGAAGTTCCAGGAATTAAAGGGAACAACTGACCAAGTGAATTTGGGGAATTCCAGAGTTGAGGTTTGACACAAGCACAGCCTGACTCCAGTGGCCCATAAAAGATCAGATACTAAGAAGCTTGGTACTAAATCCAAGGCAATTTTCCTACTGGCAGCAGCAGGAAGGCTCATGCACAACATAAGCCTTGCTCAGGTACTCAGGTGACTGGATTTAGTAAAGAACAGGTCTCATGCACTCCTTTAACTTACTACTATGTTCCAGAAAAGACTATGGATTCAAGAGTTTCAGCTGCTCCCATGCACTGCTAAACTACTGCAAAAGAATATATAACTGCAATCTAAATTATATTTTATTTCAAATACAATTTTATCTTTTTTTCTACACTCCCCCCCTTCAAGGTGCTTTACCTTAATTAAGAAACTGGAAAGAGGTAAAAAAATCCAACATACTTAACATATTCCAGGCTCGAACACTCTTCAATTAGTTTTGCAACATATTTGGCTCCAACATCAGTGATCTGATTGTTGTATAAGCTTAAAGATAAATCACATTGTTAAAAACAGGTTATTCCTGCTGTTTAATATTTACAACCTGAATGTTTTATGATGCACACATAGCATCTATCTTTTTTGTAAGGCTTTGTACATATTCACAGTTGCTTGCATTTCTATTTTGACATATAATTCATATTGTGAAGGGCTAGATAAAAAATACAAGGAGACCAGACTGCAAGTCATGAGAAAATATTTATATATTTTTTTAATAAATGGTCTCGCTAAGCAAAGCTTCCTTTTATTCCTGTGTTAGTACAGAAATAATATTGCCAGAAGATAAGTCAAAAGAGAAAACACCATAACGTACTTTTGGTCTTTTAAAAGTCATAAAATCCCCTTGCAAATATTACTGAAGATCAGATACCTGAGCTAGTTTTACTTACATTAGGGCACCGGAGGAAGAAAGCTATTCTTGGTACTCATGTTCACCTTTCAAAAAGTCATTTTTATGTAGCTACTTAACCAAGTGCAGGAAGTCAGAGCTAACATGCCTTCCAGCTTCAACTTGATTAAGAACTAATTAAGGTCTTGAAAGAAATTGGTACCATGACATGACAGCTGAAACTGTATGTTCCTGATACTAGCCTCTACCAAGCTGTATCTGCTTTGCATAGTTAAAATAAAACAGTATAGAAAACAGCAATCTCTAGCTACAAAGCACATGCTCTCTTGCTTGAACTCTCTCTCCTCTCCACAGCAGAAGGCTTTAGGTATGAAACTATTATGTCCACGCAGTTCAGTAACCTGACAGTGGTCTGCACTGTGTCACAGAAGGGTCAGATGTGAGCAGGAGGCCACCCCGTGAGGCAGTGTGATGGCAGAGGAAACTGTGGACCCCAGTGAACTGTGACAGGATGGCAGCTGGATCATTTCTGATGCAAAACGCTGCTTTGCTTAAGGTCAGTAAATGAGGGGGTAACTGTAGTTTCCACCCCACCTCTGTCAGCACTGGAGCTTTATTTGCTAGTATCAGTATGTAGTGCTCCCAGCTGGTACATACCCCAGGAAAGACACAATTCGGTACTTGGAGAGTCCTTCATACAAGATCCTTACTCCGTGATCTGTGACCTGATTTACACTGAGCCTGGAATGAAGAGAATGAAAAGAAACTTTAAATCAATACAGATTACAAGTGTTCATCACCCATGAGTTAACACATGACTGGAGGTCTATGCATTTTCCTCTGATATTTTAACAGGTCCTTATACCACATATTAAAAGCTGTTAAGGGAAATCTGAGTTCACTTTCATATGGCTCACTTAAAAACCAATAAAAACCAGAAAGCCCCAAATCTCCAAGGTAATGCTCTGGAAGCTTTCCATAGAACTGAAAACAATAAAACGTAGGAAGTCAGACACCAGATAAACATCTCGCCCTCCTCCCTGCTTACTGTGATTTTAGGAAGAAAGTCTGCTTAACACCCTAGCAAAAGCAAGCTGTCCAGACTACTACTCCTGCAATCTTCTCTCTGAGTACTTAGTGAAAGCCAAGCATCTTGAAAGTCACAACACATTCAGGCTTCACCGAATAAAGACTGTGAAAAGCCCTGGCCAGAAAAATAGAACTGCAGTCCCATGGGTGTGCTGGGTGTTTCTAATTTTGTTGTCCCAGCTAGACATGAAACAAATCAATGTCAGTCATTCACAGAATAAAAATAATTTTTTTCACAGTTGGTTTTTTTCAGTTTTGTTTGTTTGGTGGTGGGTTGTTTTTTGTTTGTTTGTTTTTATTGTCATTGTTGTTGCTTTCTTTTGTAACTTCTCAAGCTTTTTCACCTTGACTAAATGGACAGGTTCAAGTGAAGTATTCCAATTCTGCTGAATCACATTCTCTGGGTAAAGCTGTCCCTGTGAAAACATTTTGATCAGCTTTAGTTTCTACACAAAATCAGTAGCTGAACATTCACCGCTGAGGGTCCCTTATCACCAGCAGCCTCCCTGACCTTTGCTAGTTAGTAACTGGGTCCCTTTGGAATTTATAAGCACATAGGAGAAATCAGCCAATTTCTACAGATCAGAACAGTCTGCTTCTTTGAAAAGGATGGTTAAGCTGTTGGAAAAAAACATTTCCTGACCTGCAGAAATTGGTCATTAAAGTCCTAACATCTGAAGATCCACAAAGACAAAAAGGCAACCTAACAGACTGGTTTGGTGCTGGGGATGGTGTTAAGATCATACTGGGTATGGCATAATCACATGATAGGGACAAAAAATTAAAGGCTGGCCTTTTCTTTTTTTATTGTCTTACATACTTATGCATTTTCTCCTGAAGTTTCCTTATTGCTTTCTCTTGGGAGGCCAGTCAATTTGCAACTAACTGGAAAAAACAGAAGTCACTTGCTTTGATTTAATCCTAGAGGAAAACAAGGCAGAGCACAGTCAAACAGGAGGAATAAATCCATTTGTAAAAAATATATTCTCACGGGGATGAAGGACGCTTAAAAAAGATACATATGAAGTTCCTGATTTTCTGCACCTGAATGTTTGGACAAATAAAATATAGGTACATGGCACAACCTCAAAAGGCTGGAGGTAAAACAATTTGGCCTGTGATGTTAGAGATGGATTTAGATCTCCCTGATCACACCAAGACATGTCTTACCTTCACATCGCCTCAAGGAAGCACCATATCTCAAGATTCCAACTACATCCTTTCATGGAGTACTACATGATAGCTTTTGTTCTGTGAAAGACAGACATTTTGGCAGCATGCAAAAGCAAGAAATTCAAAGCTTTTGATCATGGGTTATTGTGAACAGTAGGTCCTTTCTTTACCTCATGCAACCAAAGGCAGAGAGATAGGCTCAAGCAATCTTCAGATAATGGAGGACGCATTTCTGTTTCCTTTCTTTTCCCTTGAGCACTTTCTTTCATAAAAATCCTCTTTTGAGACAAAAGAATTTGAGATGAAGCTAACTAAACCTACAGGTTTAAACAATCCTGGCTTCTAAGGACTTATCAGCCTTTCCATTTCAATTTCCAAATTCACATCTTATCCCTGCTCCTGTGACTGGATGAGCAAATATTTCACAAGATCTGAAACTCTAATTTCCAACAGCTGTAATCCTCATCTTCCTCCACTTCCGAGATCAATTCCTTCAGCCCACCAGTTTGTGGAAGAAACCAGGAATAGGCAATAACCTGCTTGCAAACACTCCTACCTGATCACTGCAAGCTTGCTGAAACAAGGTAGCAGCTGTTTTATTCCATAGTCATTGATGTTGTTGTTGTCCAGATCCAGAGCCAGGCACTTCTGGAAGTGATGCACAACGAAGGCGATGGCGCTGCAGTCGGCGGCGTAGGCATTGCAGTAGGCCAGCTTGAGGTAATTGGCACGCATGCGTTTGGCAGCCAACTTCCCCACCTTCTCACTCTGAGTCTCATAAAGGCACCTCAGCATCCAAACAAAGTTGGGCTGGACCTGGATCTGATTGTAGCTTGTAAGCCTGGACCGAGTAAAGCCTTTCAGGTGGGATTTCATGCTCTCCCCGAGGTATGTGATGAGTGTTTTTCTCTTCCTCTTAAGGACTGCAGGTGAAACTAAATGCCTGAAGAGCTTCTGCCTGGATCCAGAAAGCAGGCCACAAAGAAACATGTTGATAAAATGAAAGTGTTCTTTATTTCGGAAAGGATCCTCTCCTACTAGTTGTTTCTTCAGCCAGGGGATACGAAGGCAAGTAGGCTGGGCAGTTTCAAGGAAAGCAAATTCATTGAAAAACTCAAGTAACTCCTTGGCACCCACTTTCTCCTCAATAACTAAGAACAAAGCCGTGAAAAAAGACTGAAGAGTTGCATGCAAGAACTCATAAGTGGCCTGACTGCCACAGCCACTGTAACCTTTAACTGTCCTGAGAAACCCCAATTGCAAATCTTCTTCAGAGATGTTCACTGAAGAGACCTCTTCCTGCTCAAAGACAAAGAAAGAGTTCTCCATCCCTTTGTATGCCATTTTACCCAAAGCTAGAAGGCTTTCCTTTCTTGATTTGAACATCTCTGCCTGGCTCCTGATATTGTTCTTCAGCAAATTTGTTTTCACAGATCGGTTCAGATGGACTTCAATCATGAGCAGAAATACATCTGTCAATGTAACAGAACTGTCTGGAAGTTCGTGGCTGTCAAACATGGAATGAAAGTGTTCATAGCATTTAAAGATAATCCAACAAAATAAAGGAACTGAACACAAACTGCAGAGATGGGGGTTAGCTTCCAAGTGGTTTGATACCAGTGTTCGTTGCCGCTCATCTTTGAAAAACATAGCAGTGTATTCCTTCAGGTTATTGCTGGAGAAACCACGGAGCAACACTTTCTTTTTAATGATGTTTCTCTGGATCTCAGTTCCTGTCCTTGCTGTAAGAATTTTCTTAGATCCCTTAAGAAGCTTTCCCCTGAGAAGGCTTACCAGCAGTGCCAAGGGGTGGATGGGTTCATTGGGTGAACATATCTCAGGTACACTATTGAGATCAAAGTTGGAATAGATCTCATCAAAGCCATCAAATGTGAAAAGAACTGTATGAGGGAATTGCAAGATGTGATGGAACACTTCTGTAGGGTCCTGGTCTGGGTAGCAATTATATTTGAAGAGCAGGTCTTTCAAACATATAGTTTCATCTTCCTTAAAGCAACTAAACATTCTACATCGAAAGCAGAAGAAAAATTTGGCCCCTACTTCCAATTCTTTTCTGGCCCAAAGGCTTTGTATCTTTTGCAGCAAGATGGATTTTCCAATTCCTGCATCACCGTAGACATAAACAGTCTCTCCATCTTCATTAATTACCCCAACTGTATCATCAAAAAGGGCTTCTAATTGACCCACCTGGCCAAGACTCTCATTGGTAAAACTGACCAGCTCCATAACGCTGTTAGAGTAGATTTCTTCAAGCAGCATCTCCTCCCTCTGAGCATACGACATAACAAACTTAGAGTCCCGTCCCAGCTCATATCTGAGTTTCTGGCAATACCTGCTAACTAAAATGACAGTGAACTATTATTAAAAAGGCTATTATTAAAAAGCCTATGTAGACAATGACCCACCTCTTTGGTAACTCAGAGCAGGGAATAAGCAAAAGTAATTCTCATATAAAAACGGTTCTTTGGTAGATTAGTTCTATCTATGCTGCCATCATCACTCATTTGGGAAATTCAGGTGCTAATGAAAAGTCACATGCCAGCCACCATTTCCTGAAAGCCAGTACTGACGCTGCATTGGCTTAAGGGGCTGCTACCTTTCAGCTGAGACTCAAAGCTAAGGCCCTGACCCTTTGCTAAAGATTGCTTTAGTCTCTGCAAAGGCTTGTTCGAGTTGTTGGTCACTAATTAGCCTTTTCGTTGTAATTATATCCTCTCTGCAATTCCATCAGGTAGGTGGTCATTCTCTCCTGACTTGTTTGGTCATTTATATTATTGTAAGTAGAAGGCATGCATTTTAGAAGCCAAGTGCCAGGCACCTCAAAAGATATTTTAGACACGACAGAAAGAAAAAAAAGAGTCTCAGTTATTGTACAGTGTTGGCTTGTGTTCTCATTGCAACAGAAACTTTAGATGGGGACAAAGTAATTCTCGTACTTACGTAGTAGGAAAAAACCCTCAAGAGGAAATAATTTATTTCTTAAACTCTGACTTTCAGTATAGCTCATAATTTAGGATCACAGAATAATTCAGGTTGGAAGAGATTTCAGAAGGTCTAGTCCTACCTCCTGCTGAGAACAGGATCATTTATGAAATCAGATGAAACTATTCTTCTGTCACCTGGTTGGAATTTCTTACACAGAAGAGTAGTTCTAAGGAAAGGGATAGAGATGTATGACCTTACCTGGATCTGTATTTACCACAGGTTTACTACAAATACTCTCTGAAGGCTTGTAACCTATTTCATCCAACCAAGGCTGAAGTTCATAGTAAGCATCAGTGACTTTCTGCAGGACATAGACAAAATATTCTGAAACTTCTTCTCCCTTGCTTTGAACCAAGTCTAGAATTTTGCGAACCTGAAGAAACACCACATGAAAGACCATTGATACACAGCATTTGATCACGGTAACACTCACTGACTGCTTGAGAATCCTTTCTGGACCGGAGCAGGGGACCAAAATCAAAACTGGTATTTCAAAAACGTGAATTAAAAATCTAGCTCTGAATTGGAACCATCATAAAGCGATTGCTGTTTGTATTTGAATGTTGCAAGAGTGTTAGCTCTGAAGGTCTGAACTTGTTGTTAAATCATATGCTAACCAGAAAGAAAATGGATAAATACCATTCCTCCAGAGGGAACCCAAATGATTTCTTCAACTTGGCTAGATGGTATATTTTAAATCCCTTGCTGGTTAAAAAAAAAAAGTGTTTTCTAAATGCCTTAAGTTCACACTCTGTTTTGTAAATACTCCAGTCACGTTTGGATTTACCTCTGGATCCAGCCAGATCCAGAGCAGGGTAGGCAGAATCTACCTCTGAATCTTAATGCTGAGCCAAAACCCTACAACTCTTCCTTTTACCATAGTAACTCTTCAGGATTGCTCTGTACAATGGCCTTGCTGCCTGCAGCTGTCACCAAAACTAATGGCTATCAGGCAATGGCCGGAGCTGCTCTAGACTAAGTGTTACCTCTCCAGGCAAGGCAGAGTGTGATCTCTGTGCACCAAAACAGGGCAACCCTAGTACAAACCCCTCTGCAAGACAGAGCAGTTATCTGGGGGCACATTTAGAATGTCTGGAGCCTCTTGCTAGAAATGAATGAAGAATTCAGTCCTAAACCAGACTAATGGTTTCTAGAGACTGTGGTCTCTTGTGAGCTTTAAGCAGGGTGAGGTACATGCAGCACAGAAAACACATGGAGCTTTTTTTGACAATTTGTATGCTCTAAAAAGCAATTTTATGCCTTCCAGAGAAGCTCCCACAGAGTCCACTTACACTGCTGTGGCCTGCTCTCTGTCTCTGCTTAGACTCCTGATGCATGGCCTCCCCCTCAGCTTTGTTACAACAATCATGCATATTATACTGAACAGTAAGAAACTGAAATAATCATACAGTGTGCATTTATCCAGCTTTGACCCTATACACAGAGCAAGCACTGTGTTACCATTTCAGTGTGCCAGCAAGAATGATTATTTTATGAAAATCTGCACTGTTAGTGAAGTCCAACGTTTCTGAATTTTTTATGGTTTGCCTTCCCTTTAACTATGACAGTGTTCTGAAGCTTTGTGACTGGTTGGTCTGGGAAACAATCTCCTCAGTTGTTTCAAGTCATGATGCAAAGAGCAACTGTGTACGTGATAATTTTCTCCTAATGGGAAATAATTTTTGCTCCTGATGTCCCAAGATGAATTAAAACCCCAAATGTGCCAAGACACATCAATTTCCCACAACATTTACAACATACAGAGGTCTTTAAAGAGAAAGTAAGGTGTGCATACAGACAACACACAATCATTAACTTCTAAAACAGTAGTTAATCTCTGTCTCTCCTAAGGCAGGGTGATCTGTCCCACAACACCTAAAGCAGATTTTCCTTGGAATACTCTAACAACCGTTGTGGCTGCCTCCTTATCAGAGGACAAAGCTGCAGCTGGGAGGGACAGAACAGCAATTATCACCCTGGTTGTTGTACTTACAGCTGCCAACAGGCACTACAAGCAGTGCCAGCCAAGAGATGTGCTGGAGACACTCATCCAGAAGGAATGGGGTGGAGTAATTCCAAAATAACAGAGATTAGAAGTACACTAGATGTAAAATTGCTAGATTAACCCATAAAACCTGGCGGTAAACTGAAAGTAACCAAAAGCTTCTGTGGCTCGTGAAATAAAAATCATACCTTATCTGCTTGAGTAGGAAACTGGACAACAATCTCTGCATCTTCAGTGGAGAAGTAATCATTCTTAATCAAGTTATCAATCAAACACTGTGTGTTTCGGATCCGACTGACCAGAAGCTCTCGGTGAACCTTCAGCAAAGCAATGAAGGATGGAGGGCTTGCTCCTGGAGGTTTTTTCACAGAAATGTCCACGTTAGCACAAACTTGGCCTTCCATAGTTGAGATACCAAGGAGCTGCTCCACCAAGCCTCATCTTTGACAAACTGTCTGTTTTCAATGAGAGGTCAGCTTGGAGTTAACCTTCAGGGAAATAGGAAATCTGTCCTTCACACTACTGAGCCTGTAAAAAGTATTGTACAGAACCTCAGTTTAAACCTTATCTTATCCACATACACCCTTCAACTAGACATCAAAGAATACTTCCAACTTTTAAGTAATATCATGACCAACTTTGTAATAAAGTTTCTTCCTTAGTTAATTCTATTTATTTGTTCAAGTTTTGAAAAATAAAGTATCTACAAGAGGCAGTTTCCCTTCTGTACCAGTACTTTACTTTAGCTTGCCTCAAACAACGCCACTGGCATCTGCTTTATTAACTGCCTGTTCTTAGTGCATAATTTAATATTTTTTATTAGTTTTTCATGTTTCAATAGACAAAGGAGGGCATCTGTCCAAACATAATCTAGACAAGGAAATAAAACAGAATAACATTATACTTCATAGCAATTAATTTTGTAGGAGGAATTAAGTTATAGTAGTGATTTACTTTGCTTTTTTTTTGTTACAACAACAGACTGTATAAAGTGTTGACAATATGATACCTGTCCTTGAAAGCAAGGCCTTGTGGACTCTGAGATAGTTTTGGCTAAACTAGGGAAAAGAATTTAGCTGCAGGACATCAGGTTTGAGAGGCAGTAAGCGAGACTGTGGAAAAACCACTGATCCTGTTAAGAAAGCAGGCAGTAAAATGCTGCTAACAGTGAAAAGGCTGCTGCAGATTTCATAGCTAATACATCTCTTAAGGGGAACACAGCATTTCCCACCTCCTAAAGCTATTGGTTCAGACAGTGTGTAAAACAGGGAAAATATTGTTGCATTGGTTTATCTTATCAAATTCATGTGCGTAACTGTAAAAGTTAAAAATAATTTTTCAGGATCTGAAAAACAACATTACAGAAAGGACTAAAGTAAGTGATTGTCAGTATACACGATCTAATGACTCACAAAAATTCTGGACCTCTCCTTGAGCAGGAATCGCACAGAATAACTGAATTCATACACTCTTTCCCCATATGATGAACTAGGCCTGGAAGATGGCATCACAATTCATGTTCTTGGGGCATCCAACCCACCTCCATCTTCATAACGGGAAGAGATTGTCCACAGTACAGGTTGTGACAAACACACCAATTTAAACCCTGTGCAAACACTTAGACTTGAATGCCTGACTTTAGTTCCTGTAGGTACACCTATAGACTAAACATGGTCCTTTAACTCTGACAGCTATGTCAGGAAACCCTCTCATTGCTGGAAAGATGTTGTTTTGAAATCATACTCTTTAGCATGAATTCTCTCTCCCTGTCTACAAATATATATGTGGTGTATGTCCTTGTCCTCTAGATCACCTCTTGGGAGCTAATTTTAGATGGCCATTTATTCCCATTTTTATCTACAATAAAGGCAATAAAGCAAGAGGAATCAGGATCAGACTGCTCTCTATTGTATTGCTAAAGCAGGGTTTTTTTTAACTGCAGTTAATCTATAGCATATATATCATATAGCAGGCACGCCATAGTCTAATTACAATTCAACAATAAGTTCATCTAGGTACTATTTATGTACAAACTCACACATATGATTTTTCATGTAAAAAGCAAATTTCTTGTAAGATCACAACTGAATCACCTCCACATAGATAATGAGAATTTGCATGATCAACACAAAATACTGACACCCTCCAGTAATAGTCAAAACATCCTGTTGCTTCAGCAGTTCAAGGGATATTTGGAAGAATGTTTTTAAATTCTGATTACAGTCATATCAATAAAAACAAAAGACAAAACCCTGCTTCAACCATTCTGTAAAGTGCTAACCCTGCTGCTACAAAATTCTCACAGTTTCCCAAGACATTTACAGTGATGGCAAACTTTCCAAACACTCCCCAGCTCCCCTGACAAGCTATAACAGATCCCTGCCAGCTCACAGATTCTTCTAGGTGACATGCTACTGGAACAAACTCACTTCTATGGGTTTTCCATAGCAGAAGCTGCAGTCTGCATCAGTAAAGCTTCTCCTGCTTGATGCTGGAGAAAGACACAGTTTATGCACATTTAGGCCACATTTTAGTGGTCTAACACTACCTATCTACACTTAAAACTGCAAGGCAAATCAGCTTAGCTCCTCTGAATTCCCAACAGGTCCTAAGTTAGGGTTGCTGACCTGCATGGATGAAGATAACTGCACTAAGATTTGGGGTCTCCAAAGGCTGAGACCAGGCAAATCCCCAGCACAACTATTTTGGATCACATTCAACTCCAAAACCAGCAAAAATTTATCAAACCAATGGAATGTAACCTAGTGATCTGACTTTCTTACCACATCAGTAACTGACTGCATCTACTCAGACAAATCAACCTTTCATTACACCACTTATATGACCCACTCGATGAAGTGGCTGATTTCTGAGTCAGCTTCCTAGAGGCCACACTGGCACATCCCTTTGTTCCAGAAAGTTCATTCCAGAAATGAACTCTTCCAGGAAGACCAAACAATGTTGAAAGCATCCTTTACCCTAAAGATTTTGCAGGCCTTTACTTAAAGACGTAAAGTCACCTTAAAACACGCAATAGAAATATTAATATTTCTCTTTCAAGATACTTCATCTGCCCAACATTCCCTGCTTGCTTTCACTATTCTAGGACCACATTATTCTAATGCACTTTCTTTCTTCCTACATTGTGAGAACTGAGAAAAACACTCAAAAAACCATAAGAATGAACCAAAGTTCTGTCATGCGAACAGACCAAAGAGAAGTATTTTCTTCACTCTTCCAGTTCCATCTACAGAGACATCAAGAAATAAGAAATACAGCAAATAACATGGAAAATCCAGAGTGATCAGAAGGTCTCAAAGATCTCTAAGTCCAACTCAGTGCAAAATCTGGTTGCTACTGGAAGGTGTGCATACATGTGCTGCAGGAGAGAGTGTGTTTCCTTTCACACAGGGTGATCTAAAAGAGACTGGAGAAACAAGAAAGCAATCAAAAAGGCATATACAGTGAGGCTAAACAGTGGGGAGAAAAGGAGAAAGAGCAAAAATGCCAAGCAGGGAAGTCAGAACTGGCAATATGACTTCTATGCATGATCATGTACTCAGTGGTATTTTCAGTGACAATATTAAATTTAAGGCAAAAAACCACACCACCCAGTACTGGAGTACACAGTACTTTTCATTAGTCCCTTTTAATAAGAAAAAAAAAGTAAATTTCCACCATTCATAGACTAAGAGAATGCAACATCGGATGAACAGCCGAACACTTTAAACAGTGCTGGAACAGACAGACTCTTGTTAGAGGATCTGTTAGTGTTACAACGCTAAGTTACACATCTGATACGTTTAAAGGTAAATGTTTACGCAGCTTATAAATAAGCATTGAAAACAGTCCCTTGCTAGAGTGCATAGTGTTCTTTGCCTTATCCTGAGTACTCCAGATGCTGGATTCAATTCCAGTGCAATTCTTGTGATTGATGTTGCATCAGCCATGGGGATGCTGTTAAAAAAGACTGAAACATATATTAATGTGAGACACCTCAGTGCACTGATCAAGGCCTGAGAACATCCACCGTTGAGAACTACTGCCTTATTTCTGGAACTATTCCACTTCTAAAAGGCCTAAAATGAATAAAAACAGTTTTCTGAAAGCCATCTTAAGGCTCTTACAAGTTACAGTAAAGACAGATCAGCTGCTCAAACAGCAACAGCTTGTGAACACATCTATTCTGAGAAATAAGCAAGAGAAAAGGAAAGATTTACAAGCTTGATAGAGTACCCAAAACAGCAAAACGCCTAAAGAGGAATGTAGACAGACAAGAGTGATGATACCTGAGCAAGAGAGGCATCTAGTATGGGGAGACACCAGGAGAAACACTCATGAGGAAAAGCTTCTAAATTGGGAACAGTATGGACTTCTTGTTTCTGAGAGGAAAAATAAAAACCAATTATTTACTCAAGAGGCTGCCAATGATGTTGGAGAGGAAATGCAGCAATGCAGTTAGCCCTTTTGAGGACAGCAAAGCTGATCAAGTCAACAAGACAGGAAACAGGGTTGCAGGAATTAAAAAGAACCAGAAAACAGAGAGCTTACCCACCAGCTGTAGTGGCTGACAAAGAAGAAAGGGAAGACAGGGCCTGGCCAAATGAAGTATTGATGGGCTTTGGAGTGATGCAAGAAGCAACATCAAGTGTGGCAAGAGATGCCTATCATAAACCTGCTTAACTGAGAATAACAAAGAGGAAGCAAGATGGGGATCAGGCCAGGAATAAGGAGGGAAATGAAAAAGGGAAATGAAATTTGTCATAGTAAGAGGTATGGTAAAATCACCAGTGCTTACAGCAAGGGTTTGTATAATGCATATCAATAAGCTTCAGCAGTGCTGACAGCTTCTGCATGAAGGCACTGTCACTTTTGTCTAGTGTTTCTTCTGAGTTCCCTCTATTCTCAGCATTGTGCAATCATACATACATTTCTATCTCTCCTGACCTTGCCCTCCTCACATCCTCTTTTCACAAAGATCTCCTTCCTCCTCTTTCAAGAAAACTGCTACGCCTGTTCAACTTCCAGTGCTGCAAGCCCCCTGGCAGCAAAGAATATGCTGGTTTATCACAGTAAGGTCTTATCAGATGTAAATGCTGTAGATAAAGGGGCTGAAGGATCTTATAGAATAACTAAAAAACATTTCCACTTTTGGGTAAACTAGGGAATTGACTCCTTATTGGGGTGGCTGTTCCCAGGGAGACTGGGTAGGATGAAGCAGTAAAGGAGCAATACAAGGAGCAAATTAGTTAACAACTGTCCCCTACGGCAGTCGATTTAAGACCAAAATAGAACATTTCTGAAGAGCGGAAAACTCAGTCAATAGTACTTCTTCTGTAGTCTTGCTATTCTGACAAAAACCAGTCCTTTAAATTGTCTGTGAAATAGAGTCCTGTGCTGCCTACCTAGGTATCTGCAGCCAGTAGCTGCAATATCTTCAGTACCTAGTAGCCAGCTCTGGCAGGACAACCGTGCAGCACACACAGAAACCTCAGTGCCAGTCCAAGGCTAGTGGAGTCCCTGTTGGTCTTCTGTTCACAGTATTCAAAAGGCAATTACTCCTTGAGAGGTAGCTTTATGAAAACAGTGCTCCATTTTACATGAAAATCTGTACCTTTTTTGTCTCCAAGTCAGATTTGTTTCCCTAGAAAAGCTATTTTACAGTCATAGCTACCCCACTGCAGAGTCATTACAGCAAGAGCAGAAGACTTAGCCATGCTTGGTAATCTGGACTCTGTCAGAGACTGATTTTCCACATCTTATTTCATGCGTGCCACAGCAGTCAGTCTTTGACTATAACAACTGAATAAGACAACCTATTTCCACACAGCAGCTCTCACTTTTAAAAGAACTTCAGCTATTTTATTTACTTCAAAAAAAGTAAAAAACATGCAGAGATTAGAGGCAAATGGGCACACAAATATGCTACACAAAAAGTGTGCATGCTTTGATGAGAAGCTATGCAATGTTTTTCCCAGAGGTACTAAAAAAATAACCTTTTATTATTATAGCAAAAATGGTACATTGAGAGAGCTTGTACAGAGCCTCTGTACTCAAATTATTCTGTTTCTGTGAGTCAAAGCATACTCATCATTCCCCAGTTCACAATCTGTGTAACTATCATCATTGATGCTGCATGTCAATAAATGGCCCTGGGAGTCACGTTAGCATCACATTAGTCTAAATCCATTACAACTCATATGATCTTGCATTGCTTTGAGGTCACAGAGATCAGCATCTTTCAGTGGTTTCTCCTCCCTCCCTTCTCTCTTTCTTCTGACTGTAGCATAAGCTTTTGTAGCCATCCCTAGGTATTTGAAGAGCAACAGATATAAAAGAACAGATACAAAAGAAGAAGCTATTTCTGTCTCTACCTGGTAAAATGACAAGCTTTTCTTTAAAATGCACAGGCTTTGACAGAAATATTCATGTCTCCCACAGGTTTTTTTACCACATATTGTAACAGAGCTCTATATACAGTGTTTGGATGCATTAACAAGCCCTTGCCAAAAAGATTTTATGTGGATTCCCGGTAACTCCTTTCTGTTGGGAAACGTTCAATAAATAATGAGGAGCCACTACTACAAAGGAAAGAAATTTTCTCCAACCAGAGAACACCTGGGGATTTTTTGTCTTTAAGAGATAGAAGAGAGGGCAACTTTAGGGTATATATAAAAGTGGAACTGATTTTCTACTGTTATTTACTATATTCACATTTAACCAGCACTGAATCCTACAATGAAAGTCGCAATCACGGAATTGATGGAATCATGGCTATGCCACGGGCCCCCCACAGCCGCGGGGCACCTCCCTGCCCAGGTGAATCTCTTCCGCCTCCCTCTCTTCCAGCTTCTTTCGGCTTAAGTGAGCGAAGCACCGGGGCCTAAACGACTCCCGCGTGAGTCAGCGCATGGATTCGGATCTTCAGTCCAGGTTTTGGGCAAGTAATTGGCCTATTTCACCCTGTTACCGTCGCTCACGGGGCAGCCGAGGCGACGCCGGGGCAGGAGGGGAGCGACGGGCCCTCCCTCCCGCCTCCTCCGCCCGTGGGACCCCGCCACACCTCCCCCGCAGCCCTCGGGAACACCACATCCCCGCCAACATCTGGAACACCATTTATTCCCGGTAGCGCTGCCGTGTTTTGTTACGAAGGCGCTGCCCCCCCCGCGCTCCCCGCTCCCGGTCAAACGCCGCCTGCCGCCTCCTCCCGGGGCCGCAGGGACCCTCCCGGGGAAACAGGAGGGATCCCTGAAGTTTCCAGTTCTGGAGCGGGAGCCGTCGGGGCGCAGCCTTTCTCCTCCCACCTCGCAAGTCTTCCACGCGGTAACACAGAAACTCTGGTTTACAGAAAGCAGAGAACTGGTGTCTCGCCCTCCATCCCTATCCTGGCGCCGGCCGCTGACCCGCATCCCGGCGACCCTCCTCCGCTCCCGGCCCTGTCCCAGCACTCACCGTGGCGGCGAAGGGACGCGCCGAGGGGAGGAGCGGGGCGGCGGCCGAGCCAGGGGTGCTTCCCATCACTGCCGGCCCTCCGGGAGGGACCTCCCGCCCCGCACACGGTCTCTCCGCCCCGGCGGGAAGCGGCTCCTCCTCGCACAGGCAGGGCCGAAGGGTTCCCGGTCACCGACACCGCCCTTCCCTCCGCACACCCACAGAAGTGCCGGGGGTCCCTCTGGAGCTCCCGCCATTTTTCTCAACAGGAGGCATCAAGGTCCTTCTGTTAATGTCACCCGCCTCAGGGAGGCTGCTGGGGTATTATTTCTGTTGTCTTCTTGCACGAGTAAAGCGTACATTTAAGAGTTCAAAAGCCCAAATAAGCAGATAAGGGTTAAGCAAAAGAAGTGGTGCTCATGCACAGCGTGTTCACACAGTTTTTATATCCATTAAAAAAACACAGGCAGTGGAGGCTTCGGTTGCATCTCCACATCACCAGCTTTCACTTAAATAAGCAACACAGGGAGGTCGTGGAGTCTCCCTCGCTGCAGACATTCAAAACCCACCAGGACACATTCTTGAGGTGTCCTTCTTGAGGTGTCACCTCCACACCTGCTTGAGGTGACCCTGCCTTGGCAGGGGGGTTGGACTGAATGCGCTCCGGATGTCCCTTCCAACCCTAACTATTGTGATATTCTTGAAGCATGCACTCAACAGGCAGGGGAGAGGGTTTGGTAATCAGGGTTTTATTTATGCAGTTTCAGACTAGACAGTGCTAACACAGAAAGTACCATTTTTTACAGCAGTCACTGTGCCCAGCTCTGGAAACAAGTGTATGACATCAGGGCAGCACCTACACATACCTGGCAGAAGTTTACAGAAAGTATTTTATACAGAGAAGACACAGTCAGTCTGTGGCTTTATCATTTGTTTATCTAAGCAGTCACACAGTGATGACTATATCTTACACCCCTCTGTACATCAAGAGAAAAAAATACACCGTGGAGAAGGTAAGCCTAAGTTCAGTGATTTTTCATCTTCCAGACTGTCAACTTCTCCTTGTCCCCATAGACTTAACTACAGGGGTTGCCAAGTACCACGGAAATAAGTACTCTGAATTTTACAAAAGCTTTCAGTTTTGCACAGGATTGTCAAAGCTGTGGTGGGGGAAGTGAGGGTGGAAAAAAAAAAAAAAGAGGCCAAATGACTTCACTTGGTGTGTAACAGGCAAACAAAACCACAGAACAAATGTGCTAGAATTCACAGGAAACTTTCTAATTTAACTGATTAAGATAGGCAAACAAGCCAGACAAAAAGATAATGAAAAAAACTTGGAAATATCTAACTAAAATGAATTCTTTACAAGTCTGTTGGTTACAGCTAATGAGTTCACCTATGATGATTACTAGACAAAGAAAGAAGGAGGCCATGATGCTGAATGTTGTCTTCAGGCCTGAGCTGCTTATTGGACTAACACTTAAAAACATGGAGGGAGTTAGAAAACAAATATTTTTGTTTCTTTGTTAACTATAAAAACAGGAATAAGAACTCCATAGCATCAGATAGGTTGGGCTTTAAACCATTAAGAGAAGTAGCAGAGAAAAAGGTTTAGTCTTAGAGTTTTGAGTTTACTTTGAATTTAACAAATCTTTGAAATTCTTTGTATTTGTGAATACAGTATTTAAAAACAAAGGGCCGGATCCTGCAGCCCTTATTCCTCAGAAGGCAACAGGTAACAAAACTCATCAAGATGGCCTTTTTCTTTTAAAAAGGTCAGTAAACGGGACATGAAGCACAAACTTGTGTGCAGCACTGCATGACAATTACAGAAAGGTAACTCTAAACTTGCAAAAACTTCAGCATGTACTCAAGCTATACACACAAAGGGAAGTGACCAATGTCAGTTATCTTCAGACTGCAAATTATGTCTAATGGTTTGCTGTAGATGCTGTAGAAACTGCTGATCAGCAGAGTGAAGAGAGGTATCTAAATCAAGGTGAATGGCGCAGAAAATGCAGAGGTATTCTATGCAGAATTTATTTTCTCTGCTTCAATAGCAGTTTCAATCTCTTCCATGATTGGCACCGGTCCTGCATAGTTATTTGTTTCAATAGCTTCTAATTTCTCCAGATAATCAGTTGGCAAGCCATTCTGTTTTGCACCCATGCAGATAACCTATAATTGAAAGGGGAAAAAAACCCAGCAAACTTCAGTAATAGTGTTAGAAAGGACAGACTCCTCCAAACATTTACCGGTGTGGGAGGAACCACTTAAGGTAACAAGAGAAGTAGTCCTAAATAATGCTATTTGTACCTAAGGATTGCCAAAGACTTTTGGGAAACCACTGAACACCTGAATAGAGTGAACAAGATCAGTCTGAAAAGGCTTGTACAACCCCCAAGATTCTGAGGTATTATGAATGTGCACAACACTTTACAATTAGGCTGTTACTCAGTTATTTCATTCTTTCTTCCAGTGAGAATAAGAACTACTTTTTAACCTTTAGCCAGCCTTAATATCACATCTGAGTGAGAAGCAGCATATATTACTGAAGTTATTCTTAAAACTAAGCTGTTCAAATCCGAAACACAACAGCGAGTACCTAGACAGGGTATAGAAGTAAAAGAAACAGACACTTAACTTAGTGAAAAAGCACAGATTCCTTAGTTTGGTACTGCAGCTTTCCTTCCACATACAAAATAAACTTCAGTATTTGTGCAGAAGACAAGATGAGACAGTGAGAGGAAAAGAGGAAGTTGTAGAAGCCATGGCTTGAAGGAGACACCAGCAAGTTTGCATATAAAATGAATATTCTAAATACTCTTTCATGTATTTAACAGCATGAATTTAAAGGATGAGGTGTCTAGAAAGAATGAAATTTGCCACAAAAAGTACACAACAGCAGATGGGTGTAGTTCAATCAGTGTGTCCCAATGCAGTCACCTGTATAAATTTTTAGCTCTCCTGCCTGATTAAAAGCTGGGAACAGGGCGGGAAGAACAGAACTAATGACTGATCCTGACAACAGCAAGAAGGAATGTTTAGGTAGATCAAGTTGCCAGTAGTGGAGGTCTGCTCTGACAGAATACCAGTGACACACAGCAGCAGACTATGTATTAACCCCTTGAAAAGCCCCAAAGATCTGTCTTGCCAAGAGGTGAGTTGGCAGGGAGGAGGTCTGTGCAACAGCAGAGCCTGCTTTCTAAGCCAGTTCCTCTTTAGCATTCCCACAGCAGCTGGCTTTAGCTATGCTTCTGGAAGCTGATTGACACGAGCGAGTTCCTCAGTTCAGAGAGGGTGGCACACTTGGGATTTAATAGGCTCAAGCCCAGTTTCTTTGCTTTAGGTACAAAAAAAGCCAACACACTAGAGTGATGTCTATCTAGAGTAGCTGCACCACTCAGATATGCAGTCCTGCCACCCGAGGCTGGGCTCACATCAGATCTCACAAGCTAAGCAGGTCAGGCCTGCTGTGTGACTGCATCATGCGTCTCTCTAGAGTCAGGGTGTTGCAGAACAGTGTTGAAACACTTCTGCCTCACCAGCCATCAAGTGGGAACCCTGCAGTGCTCTGCAGTGCTGCTGGAGTCCTGTGATATATTCATGATGCATCTGCTAAAAGGCAGCAGGGGGACTCCTGTATTAAATGATAGCAAGGACTTCACAAGACAGTAAGGATAATCTATGTCCTTCAAACTAAAAGCCAGGTGCTGTGTTTTCCCCACAGAAGCCTCCCTCTGTCCTTTTAGTGGAGCACATTAATTTTTCAAAGAGCAATGCCTCATATATGTAAACAACATCCTTTAGAAATCCTTCTGTTGGTCATAACTGATTCATGAGGTAAATAGAGGCTTCATGTAAGGCACAGCTAAGGCAAAAAACCAAACTGATTTATCAGGCTTTTAAGAGCTAGCAATCTTCTGTGAGCATCATTTCAGTAGCACATTGCACAAGAACTGTTATACCCTTACAGTAGTCATGCCTTCCATCCACTGTAATTAAAGTACTTATTAAATAGGACAGAAGTACAGTGTTATAAGTTTCTGTTCATTCTTCCCACATTACAGTGATGCAACACCTACCTTTTTATACTGAGGAGAAGGGGGACCACAGACATAGTCCTTCATCTGGTAGCTTCGACAGGTCAGTACCTTTCCGGCTTGAGTGTGGACATTAACTTCTATTGGGACATAAATGCCATCTTCAACTCCCTCTTGCCTGTAAAGGACACATATTCCTTTCATGCCAAGTAACTGATGCATCTTTCAAACAAAGTGTGCAATTTAACACATGGATTTATTATAACAGAATTTAAGGCAAGACATTCAACCGTGCTGTTAACGGACTTAAAGAAAAGCAAATAAAGCAAAACGTATTTCAGTACTTTTTATGCAAACTTGTTTCATATCCAAATTAAGTTTCTAAAGAAGCAGGAGCATTCAATTTTATCATTTCGACTCTGTAAGAAAAGATGACCAGTGGTTCACTTGCAAAGTTAGAGAGAGAATACTTGAAAGTTAATTACTGTGGAAGACTGGTAGCCTGAAAGAGAAACACAACACGATTATTAGAATTAATGAGCCAGGCAGCTGTCATTCATTGCCTGCCACTCAGATAAAGAAACAATTGCAAACTTATCTCGCCTATTGTGTTACATTTTAATAAGGGGAAACTTGCACAATTGCAATGTGCTTTCCAATGAATAAGCCAATACACACTTTAATTTGCACAAGATGTGAACAGCAAAAATGAGCTAGGTCAGGGGAAAAAAACCATTTTGTTATTAGCAAATTTATTCTGCCTTAGGAAAACAAAAAAACCCCTTAAAACCAAGGCTACTTATTGTCCTTAACCATTGGCATTTAGCCACCAGTAAAAATCTGAGGAAATAGTAAGAAGCAAAACGAGAAATTTAAGCAATATAAGGCAGATTTTATAGCACAATTAACTTCAGATGTACTTCGGATACGAGTCATAACATGGGTTTTAACCCTGCTTGTCAAATATAATTTTGACAACTCATATTTTTTTCAAAGACTTACTACTATTTCAAGTTACTTAACATACATAACACAGACCATGTTTGGTGAGTAACTAGGTTAAGTGCAAGTAGAGACTGGAAGCTAAATGCAGATTCAAGGCCAGCAGACTACGAAATAAGTCACATGGTTGTGTGAGAGCAAGAAAACTGTTAAATAACATTCCCGTCTAGGATCTATGAGGAAAAAAGGTCATGATTTAGTCTAACTTAAAGATTTGTGAAGTACAGCGAAGAAAAAAACACAAAAGAGACCATGAGACAACATGAAAAATGCATTTGAAGTCAAGGAATTCAGCCATCTAAGCAAAAGGTTCCTCTCTGGTATTTGTTTTCTATATATTACATTGTTTTATTAGTATTTCAATTAGTTACATGCAGCATTAATTACACATTCTCTCCTCTGCTTCTGGATAATAAAGCACAGACTTCTTTAGAGAGATTGAGGGAACAAAAAAGGTGAGGAGGGGACAATAGTGATTTTTTTTTCTTGATACATGGAAATTCAAGGAAATAACTTGGTTGAGGACTTACAAAAACATCTGTTTGCACACAGCCAAAGAATCCCAACACCTTCAGCAGGAGCACACACAAACTCATCTGAGTTGGGAGGAGCAATCCTTACAAGAACACTTTGGACTATCATTGTTAAAGCCAAGAATATATCCAATTTCCTTTCATTTCCAGTTCACCTCCATGGCCTCAATGAGGCAGCTGGGAAAAGGCAGTCTTTAGTGCTAGTGTCCATCCTGCAGCTTCTGGTGATGTTACAGCACTCAAGTCTCTAGCATCTTAGCAAGCATTAGAGTTTATCTGCTGACAGGGATTTTCAAATCTACAGTATGTCAACTGTAAACAGTACATAAACACTTCTGGAAGTCAAAATACAAAATACTGCCACCCTGGAGGGGAAACATGGTGCTAATACCAAAAGCAGAGGCTGTCAGACAGGATCATCACACTCATGAAGTTTATGCTTTAGGAAAGCATGGCAAATTGGGAGATTTCCATAAAGGCCAGCAGAAAAGGGGTCAGGACGTTAAGTGCTAGTGTAAGCAACAGCAGGAGAACTCAGGAGATCATAAAGCAGGACATGTGAAGCTCTCCTCAACCACAAGCATAGGTGCTTTCCTATTTGGGATTAACAGCCAGGACAGGAGTGCTGAGAGTGCCCATTCCCATAATGTGCTAACAGACCTTGGGCAACACCTTCTGTTGTATTTCAGGTTCACTATAGGCAATAAAAAGCACCTTGGAATCATGTTTCATGGCCAGGGTTATAAGGACATGTCTACACAGCACAGTGCAGCCATAACCAAAACTGCAAAAGTACCAGAGGAGGCAGAACAGTATTAAGATAGTGCTTTCACTGGGTTCACTATGCCCTGCTTCCTTGCCCTCACTAGCCCAGATTTCTACTGGAATTAATTTACAGAGATGAACTATTCTGAACAAACAATCCTTGTGAACCAGAAACACTATGCTGTGGAGGAGCTTCCCAAAGGCTGTGACAAACATGTGGCACCAGACAAAGTTTTGGAGATTACAATCTAAGTCCTGCCTTAGACCCTGAAAGAAGTCATGCTACTCCTTGCTTTGTTTATCCAGGTGGTCCTCCAGACTTCAGCCTGAGAACAACTTGCTCAGCTGTTGGATGACTTAAGCTTCTCTTAATCACCGGGCACAGGCAGAACATTCTCCATCATGCATTGTAAAAGGCTCTCCCATTCAGAGGGGGAAATAATAACACCCCAGCTCCCTGCTTGGACCTTCCTTAAGCTCTCAAAAGTTTGAATCCTTAGAAGAGAAGACATGTTAAATAGCCTCCTCAAAAGGTCCCTTTGCATGTATTAAAGATCTACTCTTCTGCAAAGTCTTGTCCTCATCCCCTCATCCCTCTCTTTTCTGCTACAACTGGAGTCTACATATGCATAGAGAGAGAAATTGATGTCAATTTCAAAGGAAATTCTCCCTGAAGCAATGGGGGAAATGCCATAGGACAAATACAGAGTTTAGAGTCATTTAAGTGACAGGATATTGTGAAGGCAGGTGTTAAAAAAAAAATCAACTTCAAATCAAGGTCCGCAGCTCATTAAAATACCAGAAGTAGCTTTAGCTTGAAAACAAAGCCATCTTAATCACAAAAGTATTAGAAGTCAATACACATTCTGTGAAGTGAAATTCATGTATTAAAATCAAAACTAACTGATTCCAACACCAAAGCTTCCACATAGCTCTTTATCAAGAATTAGCTACTACTTTTCAATCGCCCTCTAAAGTAGTAGAAGACAGCAAAAGTTAAGTCACCTACTTATCCAGCGAACTTAAATTGCTAGTGTTCATTTTCCACACTATTCCCCATACTTCGTCTCCAGGGCTCTGAACAATGGTAGCTGTACCTCCGTGCCAGACAGAACTTGTCCTGCCTTGATGATGGCCAAACTCGAGTTTAAAATCCTGCAAATGAAACCAATGCAGAGAATCAATTTCCACGTAAGGTAAGGGCCGTTGGTTATTCTTGACACAAAATGGGCAGCTAAAGGAGAGCCTACAAATATCCAGTTGGAGCCACAGAAGGAAGAATGGACAGGCAGGACCTGTTCCGCCTCCCATCTCATGAGGGGCTCCTTTTCCACCTCCCCTTAAGAAATGGCAGCCTTGGGACCAAAGGGAAGAGAAGTTGGGCAGAGAAAACTACTTATAAAAGTCTTGGTCTGCAAAGACCTGGATCAACATCCAAACCTTTTAGTCATCTGGCCTAAACAGCAGTGACACGAAAGTGGAGGCAGCACTTTCCCAATTCTGCAGTAAACACACAGCAGTGCTGAAGAAATGCCAGCCTGACTTTTGTACAAGTTGGCAGTGAGAGGATTGCTGATGTGCTGCCCACTGGACAATCTGAAGGGCCCTCAGCTGAGGTGGGCCATGAAGGAGGGAACTGTCTACTGCTTTCTTGTTGATATCAAAAGATGTGCCTACCTGGTGCCAACTCCTTTGCAGCTTTTGGTGCTCTTATAAGACTTAAATGCAGGATCCACAAAAATAGTAAGAAGTCTACAAGATGATGAGCTTTGGGTCTTGTCCTCATGCACTAATAAAACTACTCTATTATAAAATACATCCCTTGTATTTTACAGTGTTTTGTTTTGAATCTCATCACCCAACTGGAATGTTCTTGGGTATTTTTAAGCCCCCATATAGGCCTTTTTGATTGAGCTTATTCAGGTTTTTGCAAATAGAAATGTTCTTTTAAAAATCAAGTATTGCTTTTTCTTACAAGTAATATAAAATATTACTATATATGCAAAAGAGAATAATAGATTCTTGCACTTCATCAGTGTAATTCCCCATCTGACTCCATACACTCAGCTTCCTTTCCTACTTTTTAGTCAATTTATGGGTTCTCCCCTAGCAGCAAAGAAGGAAAAAAAAAAAAGCAACCCAAACCGAAACCCAACAAGCTTTGAGGAAGACTACCTGCTTAACCAGAACAAGAAAATCTGGCAAAAGCAAAAAGGATTGAAAACAACAACAAGAATAAAACCCAAACCTATACAGCCCCATAGGTTTGTTCATTTCTCATGATCACCCTTCTGTAAGTTATGACATAACTTTAATTTGAAATATACACATGTACACATCAATATTCCCTTCTTGTAATATGTCCTAATGTAGGAAGAAGGCTGCAAACAACTGAGCAGTTGGAGGCTTACACACAGAAGAACAGCACTGATCCATTTTTGTGTGTGTTAGTGACAATCAGCAGCCTGGAAAAGTCAGACTGTTTACTCCATCAGTAGAGTCATCTTCCTTCCCCATAAAATGTTGCCTACTAAACTAATTTCACTAGGAAAAAATTTTGCTTAGATGCACTAAGTTATTTGCACACAAGTAAATAGACCAGTCACATCACAGGCTGAAGCGATAGATGTGGACAAGTGCTTGCAGAACAGTCCCAAGGAAATATCTGGATAGAATCAGGTACTTTGACAGCAGTCTAGGGTGGTTTTTACATTGGTTTTTTGTTTGTTTGTTTGTTTGTTTTTCTGAACTCAATGTGGCCAACTGCAGCAGGCAATGCTGGGAAGAGGGGAGAAAACTCACTAGATGCTTTCTTGGGTCAAGAGATTGGTCTTTGATCCTTCTAAGTACCAATGTAATACCCCTTTTGTGCTTGTTACATGTCCCATTTCTTAACAGCTTTTGGCAGAAGATTAACAAAGCTGTAAAAATTCAAACCAGAAGGAAGTGAATTTAATACTTCAGTTTAGCATCCAAAGTACTCTGGTTACAGGCTGGTTTTCCTTTTTTTCAAGCCCACGTGGCACTACCATAGAGCAATTAATAGGAATCAGCTCCAACCTTTGTGTGCTTCCTCACTCCCAAGTCAGTGATTTTCATTGGAAGTAAGGGAGTGAAGCCACCCGGTACTGGCAGGGAACACAGCAACCGGTCAAAGGCCAGCTACAGAAGCTGCCTGCTCTGGAACAGCCAACCCGTGTAGTGACAAGAGGTGCTTACTGGGCAACCTGGAAATCGACCTGAAAGCCAGAAAGAGAGCTGAAGCTTTCCTTTATTCAAAGACAAGCACACAATACTACTACTTTCCTCCTCACTTCCAAGGTCTGATCCTGTAAGGTGCTGGGCTCTCGGCACATTCAGCTCAGTGGTATCTCTTAAGTGCCTCATGCTTCACAGGAGCAGGCCTGACTTGCCAGGCTGACAGTCTCAGGAGGTGCCAAGTATCTGACAGTAGGAAGCTTATTAATGACAAGTTTTTGGAACTTCTTGATACACTCTAACATAGATCATTTCCTGCCGATTACCCCAAGAGAACCTTCAAGTCATTCTAAAGTGGTATAAATTGATGCTCTGCTCCTCTAAGGATTCTTCTGGTTGTACAGGTCTGTACATCAACAGCTCAATGACCATGAGCTCCTGTTTCCAAGCCAAGCTGATACACTAGCATTTAATAACTCAGATCGGGAAGAACTGTCCTGTAGAGCGTACAAAGGCATCAGCTGCAGATGTGCAGTGCTGGGTGAAAGCTCGTATCTGTCTGACAGTACAGGGAGGGCTCCTTGCCTGCACCCAGCAAGAGTGATTTTTATTTTTTAACAAAACATCACCCTTTCAAAACTGGCAGAAGCTTTTCCCGTAAATTCAGCTGAGCAGCTAGAATCACAGAATAGTTTGAGTTGGAAGGGACCTTAAAGACCACGTAGTTCCAACCACTCTGCCCTGGGTGGGGACATCTCCCACCAGACCAGGCTGTTCAGCCTGATCTTAAACACTGCCAGGGATGAGGCACCCACTGCCTATGTGGGCAACACGTGCCAGTGCCTCACGACCTTCACAGAAAATAATTTCTTCCTGCTGCTTTACACTTCCAGGTCCGTAGTGCTTTACACGAAGGGTCATGGCTGGCAGCCCGTAAGGTTCAGCCCAGTCTGATAACCCTGCAGCGGTGGGGCTGCCCTGGCTGTGTCACAAGCAATGGGACAGAATCGTTAGGGTTGGAAGGGACCTCTGGAGATCACCTAGTCCAACCTCCCCGGCCAAGTCAGGGTCACCTCCAGCAAGTGACACAGGAAGGAACGCATCCAGGCGGCTTTGGAATGCCTCCAGAGAGAAACTCGGCATCCTTCCTAGGCAGCTTGTTCCAGTGCTCTGCCACCCTCAACGCAAAGAAGTTCTTCCTCATGCTGAGGTGGAACTTCTTGTGCTTTCGTGTATGCCCATTACTCCTCGTCCTGTCGCTGGGCACCACCGAAGAGTCTGGCATCACCCTCTCGACGACGATCCCCCCGCCTGAGCCGAGGGGGCCTCCCCTTATACCAGCAGGAGGGACCGGACCGGCCTCCTGCAGCACAGGACCCCGCGCAGCGCCGGGGCACATCCAGCTCCAGGGGGATATTCGGGCACCCTCTGGACTTGCGGGCCCCCGGTGCCCGCTCCCCTCCCGCAGCACCGCCTCGCCACCCCCGCACGCACCTGCAGGCGCGCCAGGGCGCAGAGCGCGGCCGAGGGGTTGCGCANGTGACGTGAGAGCGGCGGGGAACGCCTCTGGAAAACGTCACCGGGACACTGACGCGAGCGAGGAGCGTCCCTCTCCTCCGTGCCGCCGGGAGCAGCGCTGCCGCCGTGCTGGGCGGGCGTGACAGCAGCGGCTCGGTCTCCTCATCTGTCCATCATTTGACTTAGCTCGTAACATTTAAGGCTCGGTTTGAGTAGCACGGAAAAGAACGCAAGCTTGAGGAGAAAACTTTCACCTTGTTCAAAATCTACGTGCTTTCGGAATGAAAAAAAAATCACCGCAATTGTCGAAACTCTTGAGTGTTGGGGAATAAACGGCTTTTTTTTTTTTTTTTTGGTACGGAATATCAAAATTTTCAATAATTTCAAAAGTGTTGAGGCTATTTTTAGAAGGACACTTTGAGGTTAAAGAGTAACAATTGCTACTATGCTGTTATGGTTTATTACAATTCCTATTTTTCTGTTCAGAAAAAAATGTCCACCTCAGCTTACAAGGGACAGCTCGTAGCAAGCCCAAACAGATAGTACAGCACGCACTAACACCTGGAAAACTTGCCTGTTCAGACACATCAGCTGCTTCCCGAGGGGCATCCTCTGTGGGGAGGAAGAGCAGTCAGCCAACAGAGTATCGAAATGGGCATCCTGGCCACCTCTGAGATAAACCGAAACAGTGGTGATTTGTAAATACATTCCTTGAGAAGCAAAGTAGTGCAACTTTCCCGGCTGGGAGTGCTCAGAGCAGAGTAAACTGGGAATACGCAAGAGTAAAACGCAAGAAGATGTGGGGGTGTGGGCAGGCAGAACTGCAAACCTATTGCACAGAGGCACTTCCTCTCCTTCCCTGTCATAAGCAATGCTTGAATGGGACAGGAGAAGCCCTCAATGCTGACTACCCCTAAGCATAAGCTACCGAAGCAATATATACGTATGTATAATACAGCCATGAAAGGCCATAATGAAAAATAGCATAACAATTAGTGGTGAGACACCACACATTACTGCTATTAAAGTAATGCTGTTAAATTCTTGCCCGAGTTGGCTTCCTGAGCAGAGGCAGCTGGTGGAGGATTTGGCATAGGACCCCTGGCAGCACAATGCTGCCTCTCTGGACACATCCTCACCCATGCAATATGGAAAGAAAACCAGCTCCTTCCTTTAATGATGTGTGCAGCACTTCATTTGAATCCCTGCTTTAGTTTTCCCAACACAGGCGTTTGGAAAGGCAGATCATAAAGCACATAAAGTGATAAATGTGATTCTGATCCTTCCTGACTAGCAGCTTTCCATTTTTAGGGATTATTTTTCTTGTGTAGGAACAAGTATTGTAAAGTGAGAGGGGTTGCACAGGTCATGGGATTATAAAGCAAGACTTCATCAATTTCACTCCTTACAATAACCAGCTGAAGCTATCTTTTGAAAATCTGCTTCTAATATGTGCTTTTATTGTCTCTTTTCCCTAAGGAAATACAGACTCCATGAGAAGTGCTTCTCTCTCATGTTCCATCAGGTTCTGGACCATTGTCCAATTTCAACAAGAAAGCAAGAGGTTTCAAAGATAACTGAGTTTCTGCTGGTCTTAAGAAAAGAGGCAGAGGGATCTCTGCAGGGATCCCACAGGACAGGCTTCCAGAGAGACCCCTAAAACCCCAGGGACTAAGCCTGCTGGTGGGCAGGTTTTCCACGCCTTTGGTGCTGTGCTACACATTTGGGCTTGCTATGAGCTGTCCCTTGTGAGCTGAGGTGCACATTTCTTTCTAAACAGAAAAATCTTACATAGGAATTGTAATGAAGCATATAGCAATTGTTACTCTTTAATTTCAAAATGCCTTCTAAAAAAAGCTCCAACCAGTCTTTCATAACACTTTTTAAATTATTGAAACTTCTGACATTCTGCACAAATAAATGCCATTTTTCCTTAACATTCAGAGTTTCAACAGCAACTGTAATGATTTTTTATTCCAAAAGCATGTAGATTTTGAGCAAAGTGAAAGTTTTCTCCTCAAGCTTGTGTTCTTTTGCATGCTATTCAAATCAAGACTGAAATGTTACAAGCTAGGTCAGTTGATTGACAAATGAGGAAACTGCATCCCTGATCTCATGGCTGGGTTTGTGCACATGGAAACCTTCATTAGCAACAGCAGTTGGCAAAATTGCAGTCAGATTTATGGAAGGAGAATCAGTTTAAAACACTGCCACTTGCAATTGTAAGTATTTCATCCCTCCAGAAGACCTGTTCAAATTAACATGAGTTGAAGTTTCCATTTTCTGTAGTCTGTACTGAATACCAAGCCTATTCTATGACCAAGAAGCAGCAGTCAGTATTTCCAGGACCATGGTTTTCAAATGCATGGTGTCTAGATGTAGATAGATTGAAATGCTCTCTGAATTATCTAGGTAAACCCTAGATTTGTGGTGATTATTTTTGATTCAACTGAGTCAATCAATTTGTACTTCTTCCCCAGCACAGCCCATGGCAATTTGCAAAGAGCATGTTGAGCCTCTCAACTATTCATGAGGGTGACAGACATGAGAGTTGAATTGGAAGGGCCAACTCTGCCAGTGTGGGTCAGTGTTGCAGTAAGCTTTGGCTTTAAACTATCTGGAAAATATAAACTTTTATTCCCAAAAGGGTTTATTAAGCCCTTTTTTTTTTTTTAGGAAAGCATTTATTAAAACTATAATAGATAGAGCACCCAAATATGCACTGAGTGCTGTGAGCCAGTGGACAGTGAGATGGCCAATATCTACTGCAGAGCACTGGACAGCTCATATAGATGAGGCCTCCAGAGTCTATACCGCATACAAAGCATACTTTAAAGAGGGAATGTTAACTTTGCAACCTACTGTCAGAAAAAAAATAATTAGGTTTTCAGTGCTAAAATGATGCAAAGGCATTCTTGCTCATTAGGAGTCAGACAATGAATTGTCTGCAGCTTCTCACCATAGCACAGTGCTCTGGTCCTGCTGCTAGATTTCAAACTTCTGGTTCACGACCTTTTCAGGTCACCAGGAGAGGAGGGTGTTAAATGAAACCCCAGGGTTTTTTTTTTTAGATAAATCAGTTCTAGAGCCAAAAGCGATCTCCAGAGCAGCTGACATGAGACCTGTGTTAACCTGTTTGAAGCCCCAAACAATTTGGAAGCATTGTTTCCCCTTGCATGTAACTACAAAACCTGCGCAGAGTAAGCAGTCAGGAGTACGCCTCCTGTGCAGGACCTTCCCAAACATGGGCGAAAGCTCTGGATATCCACAGCTATTTGTGTATTGTCCATGGAGGAGATCAACAGGATTATTTATGCCCAGAAAGCAGGAATTTGTTTCCATCAGGTTTTTATCCCTAGATGCAATATATTCCTGAGCATATCCTACTTAGATTTTTAAGGGAAGAAAAAGGAAATCGGGGAAAAAAGAGGATTCAGGAAAAAATGAGATGCAGTGGGGTAAGTTAAACCCACCGAAATGTCTGCCAGTCACTCAATGTGCGTCTCCATTACTCCCTCTACACCCCGTGGTTGTCACAGCGTGAGCCATAATTGATATTGAAAAAAAAAAAAAGAGAACCTGGAGGAATAATAAGGGCAATTGATGCAAATGAACCACTTGTGCAGTCCTCCCCACAGCTCTTCTCTCCTCCCTGAAGAGCCCTAGTAGGATGTGCTTTGCAATTAGTATTTCATTGAAATTATACCTTTTTGGTGCAAGATGGTTACAGCTGGTGGTAGCTTCTTAAAATAGTGTGCAAGGTCTGGGGTTCTGCAGAGATTTGATGTTCATGCAAATGAATGCAAATGATTTTACAAGCTGTCATGATGTTGCTATGCTTGTTCCTGCTCTACAATACAGAGACCATGCTGTCCTGTAGAAACTCAGCCTCCTTCCCCACTCTGTCTGACAGAATAGCCACCTACCCATGGGGGTTTTTGGCTCAGCCTCACTGACAACCAGGAGGAATATCCATTGTTCATTTTGCAATTCTGTTTTTATATGTTTCTGCAAACAGTGCAGTCATATAGGAGAGATAAACTACTAAAGTGGGTGAGTCTGTGCATGTATCCACCTGCCTTATTTTTGGCTCTGCATGATGCCAAAGTGAGTTTTGGGCCCACCTTGAAGCAGTCCCAAGCTCTCCATGGCTGCTGCACACTCAGTGTTGTCCTGAGATGTCACTGTGTCCTTCATCTAAGGTGAAGGAAGGGGCAAAGGGAAAGGACAGCAACGTGAATCCATCCTCCAGATCAAATGTTGGGAGAAGAGTGTGTATCTATGTCTTGCTTTTCCTGTATCTCCTGGAACTCAGGTCTGTACAGACAGACTGCGACGAGCTTCTTGCTGCTTGAGCTCCTTCTAACTCTAGAAGGGATAAAATGTATGGGATCTATTAAAAAAACCCAAACAACAACAACCAAAAACCCCAAACACTAAAAACGGGATGTGTATGAAATCTGTTTATACAAAAAGTGAGAGAGAAGTTTTGCAAACAGATCCTGGTGCATGCAGTCCTGATGTGCACCTGGCTTTAGTCACTTTGGCTTGCAAGGGCATCTGCTCTGCTTCTAGACCTACAGGTACTGGCAGGTGTGACTTCAGCAACTTAGTAGTAAATCTTGCCAAATGCATCTTGTTTCAAAGGAATAATGCTAGGTTGTACTGCATAGACTATACCTGGTACCCAATGCTTTTATCTTGTGTATGAAAGTACATTGGGAACAACTTAATGTTGAATTTCTGCTCATCTTTGGGTAAGTACATTCCAAATCTGTCTTTTTTCCTATGACTTAGTGTTTTACTTGCCTCATTGTAAAGCTCTTCTGAATGACAGCAATTTTCTAGTGATACAACACAAATGGTTACAGGACATTTTTCTCAAAACAGATACTGAAATCTCTTAGTTTGCTGTGTCAAGAGGATTTGTCAGTGTGAGGTTTCTGTGTCCTGTTGTGTCAGGGTGCATTAGCTCCTTCCTGATGACCAGTTTGCTTTGCCGTCTGCCTCTGGCAAACACCAAACAGGTTGTCTTTTGAGTCTGTTGAGTACTTGAGATTTTTTTCTCCATGAAAGTTATAACTATCAAATGTAAACTGGCAGATGAAAGGGCTGTATCCTGCTGTCTTTAGGCAGCTCTGCTATGCAGTATCCTTTTTACAATGTGTTTCTGTTTTTTTAAATTATCTTTAATATTTAGTATTATTTACAGTTTAATGTTCATTTGCTTTCTTCTCATCCTTTTACCTGCTCTAGGCTGAGAGCACTCTTGTTTATTTCTCCTTTTATTCTTTCAGCACAGGAAAACTCTTGAATAAAGTCAGTTCCGGATGGTATTTTCCAGTCCTGGATTAACCTTTATGGCTTTACATTTGACCCTGCAGTGGGTTCAAGCACATGAAGTAAGTTGATACTTCTCCGTTTGCACTGCCAAGTCTGTAACCATTTCTGTGCTGCTAACCTTCACCTAGCAGAAGACATCACATGGCTCCAGCCACGGTTCAGGAACATATTTCATAGCCACATCCTTTCCCAGAAGCAATACTGCTGCCCTTCTGGAGTTCTGAGGGCAGCCATGGCCTGGGAGGTGTTGGGATGGAGAAAGGCAGTACTATTTCCCTGTTTGCAAGAGCAGTGCTAGAACTATTGCAGAAGCACGTGACATGGATGTCAAAATGGATCCCCACCGAGTGATTCTGGGCAGAAATGTAACAATTACTGGTAAATCTAATTCAGTCTTTCCACTAGGCTGGTGGCCTGTGTGGATGCTTTTGTTGTGAAATAAAAGCGGCACTGTTTTTTCACTTGTTTTAAACTCGTTGTAGCATGACACAAGCTAAACCAGAAAAATCCCTGTGTGTCAGAAAAAGAGGTTGACCCTGAGTACTGCACTGGTGTAACAACAGCAGTTTGAGCTCATGCTGTGGCTTACCATTGCTCTGCTTTTCTGTGTAAGCAGATCTTTGAACCAGTGACAAGACCTGGCCCAGCTCAGCTGCACAGAACTTGACTGTGGTTAGGGGGTTGACTGTTTTTCTCACTTTCTCACTGTTTGACCAAGTCCAGAGGAGGGCCACTAAGATAGTTAGATGGATGGAGCACCTCTCCTGTGAGGAAAGGCTGAGAGAATTGGAATTGTTCAGCCTGGAGAAGAGAAGGTTTAGGGGTGACCTAATTGCAGCCTTCCAGTACCTAAAGGGGGCCTACAAGAAGGATTGAGAGAAACTTTTTACAAGGGCGTGTAGTTACAGGACAAGGGAGACTTGTTTCAAACTGAAAGAGTAGGTTTAGATGAGAAATTATGAAGAAATTCTTTACTGTGAGGGTGGTAAGGCACTGGAACAGGTTGTCCAGGGAAGCTGTGGATGTCCCATCCCTGGGATTGTTCAAGGCCAGGCTGGATGGGGCCCTGAGCCACCTGGTCTATTGGAAGGTGTCCCTGCCCATGACAGGACGGTTGGAACTAGATGGTCTAACTAAGGCCACTTATGATTCTATGATGATGATAAGATGCAAAACCAGGAGGGAAAGAAAGCAGGCTGAGAGCAAGTTCTGTCTCTCCAGAGAGGGTGAAGCAAGAATATTAAAGCTCCTCTGCCATCTATGGGCACATCTCAAGGAGAAACAGGAAAGAGTAAATCCTTTGTTCCTCAAAGTTGTTTGTCTTTTCATCTTGCATTTCTTAGCACTTGTTTCCAGTGATAGAGCACTTTGCCTACTGTCTCTCTCCCCTCATTTTGTTCTTTCTTCCACAGCCTCTGCCATTGCATCAGGGATGAAACCCTTGGAAACCTTGGAGTAGGACAGGAGAAAAAATGTGCTGGTGGGAAGGGTGCTGCCACTTCGTTTCTTTCTTCAGGTGAACCTCCCAGGATACATCAAAGATACGTCAAGTACTATGTCATTTTTCTTACCTTGAGTGTCTCTCCAGTTGAAAAAGCTAAAAAAGCCATCCTCAGGCTGTACCTGCAGATCCCACTCTTCATTAAAATTGATAGCAGTGTTCTCATGGAGTCACCCTTTTTCAGTTTCTGCCTGTGCTGGAGTAATGCCAAACAAGCGGACATTCCTCTCTGACTGCAGTTACGGTGCTTGGGAATTTTAGGAAAGGGCACAGCTCAGCAAAAAATAAGTCTCATGCAGGGAAGGACAACAGTTTGACCACAGCTGCTCTTAGACAGCAAAGACACTGCCCAGGAGAAAGACAGGGGCCCAGCAACATGAAAACTTCCACTATAAGGTTATGTTTGTCAGAAGTAAAGGGACAGACAATCTCTCAGTCTCTGATCTCTGATGAAGCACTTCAATCGTATAAAAGCACTCAGCTGCAATATCTGAATTCAATGGAAACAGGCTGTCTCAGGTTCAGTGCTTTGTGTGGGCTTGTTTTTCTGTTCATCTCTCAGAAAGAGCCCTTCTGCACCAAAAAATTCAGCTTGCCAGACAAGTCAGTGATGTCAGGAGAAACCTTGGCAGAAGTTCTGCCTCAGAGCACATCTATTATTCACAGGGTTTTCACAGAGTGCAGGGAGTTACAGAAGTCATGTCCTGGCAAAGCACAGAATGTCTCAATGACAGACAGAAGGAGAATAACAATATTTTCTTCCAAGGCACATGTGGCCCTAAGCATCTCTAGGGATGTGCATTTGGTAGCTGATTTGAAACAGACTTATTTTGTCTCTGCCTGCATAGGAAGCCCTGAATATTTTTAAGCAGTCAAGAAAGAAAAAAAATAAATGTTTTCAGCAAGCTATAGTAGGTCCTCATTCCTCATTCCCTCCTTTCCATTCTCAGGAGCATAATGAATGGGCAGGGAGGTTCATACAGTGGGTGTGCTGCAACAGATTATGAATTGGCACTACTTGCATGACAAGGACATCGGAAAATAGTGAGTTACAGTGCAGCCAGCAACTGTCACTGATCTAGTTAATCAGGACTGCATTACATCAAGTGCTCCTTCGTCATTTCCACTGCATCAAGTACTCAAAAAATAGTAATTAAAAATCGGTTTGGCTAGTGCGAAGGGGATGTGACCACCAGGTGCCACTCTAGCTCCACGGGGAATGCGAGGCAGCTGTAAGGCTGGGCATTGTTCTCAGGAAAAGCCAAATCAGGCACCCATCACTCATTTTGTGCATCTCTGGATTTCCCTACAGGCTACATTTAGCTGGGACAGCAGCTTCTGCATCCTCCAGTAAGGGGGATGCTGGAAAACCGTGGGTACTGCTCACTCTGGGCTAAGTTTGTTTGCCAGCAGTGTTTTTGCACGTGGTGGGAAGGATGTAGATGAAAAGCTGCTGCTTGAGAAGGCTGTGGCCCCTTTCACCAATTCCTTATTCTGCTGTACATGGGAAAAGTTGGTGCTTCTTCCAGCCCCCATCCAAATGAACACTGTATGGTGTTACTTACCATGGAACAGAGATTTTGTAGTTGCTTTGAGTGCAATAATTACCCCTTCAGTTTTGGGCGTGGAATTCAAGCCTGAGGTTTCCACAATGTAGCCTTCCTGGTTTTGCTCATCTTATGGGCACAGTTTTCTGTGTCCTAGGGTACAGGGTCCTGGCATTTCCTGGTCCTCATGTTCACTTGTGAATTAAATCAATCCCTTCTGCCAGTCTCTGGGGCCCCAACTACACTGCATTTCATGGAGAGAAGCAGACTTTCCTACCTATTTGCTGCCGCCAAAAGAGTTGTCTTGAAGGATAACTGGTGTTAGCAGTGGCCCCAGAGGACAGCTTGTCATAGAGTCCTGCAGGCATTAACATTTTTCAAAAGGAAGGTGGAGGGAAAGCACTGTTTGCACTTCCACTCTTGATTTTTTTGTTTTGGTGGTCTGGGCTGATGTTTGAGTGCAGCAGTGTTTGAGAAGCAAAGACTTTTAGGGTCAGGTGGGCATCAAGTCACTTCTGATGTGACCTCAAATCACATCAATAAGCTTAGTTTTACCTTTGCTTCTGCTTGCCTTGCTCTCCCTTTCTGCAAGTCTCCATTCTGTCCTGCCCTTAAATGACTCATCAGATTTGGGTTTTGATGGGGCCTGTAACGTCCCACTTCAGTTCTCTAACCAGATCTTTTTCCATTTGAGTTCCTCATGGACTAAATAAGCCTGACATTGCCCTTCTTGTCTACTAGTTTATCCTTTATGCTGTTTACCTTTTCTTTTTCTAGATCGTGAATAAATATGTTAAACGCAAGGTCACTGGAGGCTGCTGATTTCCAAACCCTGGAGTAAGTGCTATTTCAAGATCAATTCCATTATGTGATTATGTTCCACTTACTGAGTTTTCTCAGGGAAGTCATTTGTCACAGAACAGCAGGCTCCAGCTTCTTGTAACCCTCTTAAATCAATCCCGTCATATTGCAGAAGCCTTATTTTAATATCTTTCATTGTAATTGTTTAATTGTTTACTTGAAGAAGCCTTCCTGGTGTACTTAGTAGCAACCAGGTTTTTTAATAGATTGCTATTTTTTTAAAAAAAAGAGCTAAATAAAACACCGCACATGAGCAAAGAAACACCCTAACAAATCCATATTTTCTGGAAAAATGATGAACTGAAAAATCTGTTGAAATCTCTCAGCCTCACATTGATTCTGTCCAGCTCTTTGGGGTATTCAGGTGGTGAGTGAGGTACCTCATATAGGGCTGAGAGTGATTTACAATGTTTGACAAGGTGAAGAGTGGGGAATGCAACATCCTTATTCAAATGTATATGGGTGTTTATCCCCATGGAGACTTTTGCAAGCATATTTTCATGTTCTTGTTCTGGTGTGCTTCCTGGAGAAAACTGGATCCAGCTTATCTGCAGAAACCTTAAAAAAGATTTTAATTTGCTGTCTTATATGTGTGCCCTGCAGAACCTATACTTCTGTTAGGACAGGGAGATGTGTTTGTTAAGTTCCAAGTGGTATTTCCTGGGAAAAAAAACAGAAGCATACTCTCAAGAGATTCAAATCACTGGCCACTGGCTTGGGATCCTGCTTCATATCTCATGTGAAGGATTCGTGTCAGTGTGGGGGGAAAAAGTGTGTTGTGGCATTTTCAACAATGTCCAACTGCAGCTGTTTGTACAAGGAGGAGAAGTTGCTGCTATTTCCAAAATAGCTGTATTTGGTTGGACTTGGAGGCAGCTGTTCATCTGCCCACTTGTGCCAGTGGTAAGGACTCTGTCCTGGTTTTAGCAGCTTTTGATTATCTAGAACATTTCACTCTTCAGTGAACACTTTCTTTTTAGTATCTAGCGTCAAAATCCTTCTACATGCCAGCCTACTGGAATGTTTCAATATAGAGAATAGTAATCTATAGATTTGTCTGCACCTGCAGACAGCCCTACCTGTTCCACAGAACAAGTTCTTCCCACAGTGATAAACACATCAGGGAGTTTAAAATGCATAGCTATTGCTAGAATAATCACAACAGCTGATCAAAATTTGCACCTTGTTTTCCCCTCTCACCTCCTTTGTTGATGAAGTGCAAGCAAGAAAGAAAATGTATCTGATTGTTTTCTGCACCCTTAGTGCAGCTTTCCTCCTTGGAAAGGCTCTTTGCCCATTTCTGAATCAGGAACCTTCTATAATCAGGTGATCTTCTATAGAGTCAGCCCTGGATCTCCTGCTCCTTTACAGGCTTCTGGTCTCATCTTTCATCTCTACTCCATGCTCTAACAAGCTGGGTGAGCCAACCCTGGTGTGTGCCATAGTTCCGCAATGTGGTGAAAGGCAGTAATGGAAAGAACTGCCAGTGACCCAACTGTCTCAGGCTGGGGGAAATGCAGTATGCCAGCACCAGAAAGACGTGGCTGGGGTGTTCTTTCTGGTAATTGTGTTGTATGAAGGCAATAGTGTTGTTAAAAGTATCTTTTTTTATCTGGGCAAAAATCTAGCTGGGATCACATCACAGAGAAAAAACCTGTAACTCTTAAAAGGACAAACAAGCACTGCCTGAAAAAACCCACAAAAAAACCAACTTGATCTATTTAAATGACCAGCTGTGCATCCAATGATATTTTGGTCTACAGGGTTGAATGCCTTTACGAAAGCAGAGCTTTCCCTCATCTATCCTGAGTTGACTGCAGTCATTGTTCTTTGCTCTCTTGAGGGCTATACCTATTCCTAGAGCAAATTTAAATTAGCTGTCCCAATTAATTAAAGCATCTTAATTAATGGAAAAACACAGAGTCTTTATCAGGCACTCCTTGGCTGGAACACAGCCTGGAATACCACAGCTGAGCATTTTTTTTCATGCTTTAAATAGCTTGCTAATATGAAAATGTGGTTATAACCAAAGTCTTATGAGGATGAAGTTGTTTTCCCACAGCTATAAACCAAATCTGGAATGTTGCTCCAATTTGACTGAAATTCCCACTGAAGGCAGGGTGGTATTGCCTGAGGAAAGACTGGTTTTGTGTGGGATGGCTCACAGAGGAAGTGCAAGCAAGGATATAAGCAGAGGACAGTGTGAAAATACTATTACTCATTTCCCTGTGAGAGGAGAGAGGGTGACACATGCTGGAAGTGACAACGCTGGAAGTGGTTGGCATCCTCCCCCTCTGCTCTCCCAGCCCTGTGGCCATCAGCTGGGCCAAGGATGGCAAGGAAGACAGGGGCAAGCCATGGTCTTCTCTTGCTCAGACACCCTGTTCAAGGCACAGGATATGAAGGCCAGTCATGCCACCCAAACAATCCCATATGAGCCCTGCAGCTGCACAGGCCAGGCAGTTGGAGCCACAAGCTGACCTTAGACCAGAACATGCACAGTTGCCTCCTTTTGGAGACAATATTCTTCTCTTGCTGTTTTCAGATTGACCAGATGTACAGGAGAATTTTGTTTGGTCACTGAGCCTTTTTCTCTTCAGGCTTCCTGGAGGTTTCTCTGTTCCTGATTATCTGGTGCTTTCAGGTTTTCAGCTGCCCAGGAGCACCTGGCTCTCAACAGGAGTGGGTCTGGGCAGCAAAGGATGCAAGTGGTGGAGTCCCCAGGAGCTCCTTCTGAACACCAACAGCAAAAAAAGAAGCACTTTATGAGCATTCATCAATAAAATCACTACTGTGGTACAATTTTTAGAGGACACATTAAAACAAGCAAAGTAATTACTATCCATATTAATTAGCTCAAAAATTAATCACCCTTGCAATCGAGGAAAAAGACCAGTCTGTCTGTTTCTAATTTAAGCAGTACAAAATTTCTCAGTGCCTGTCCTGGAACACCAAATAGGTAAATCTATGTACCTTTTACCTCTCAAACATACGACACAATCATCCCTTTGATTCCCCATTCCATCAGTGATTCCATCCACCAGATCATTTAAAACAATTGGTACTAAACAAGAGTGATTGTGAAGCCCTCTGAGTCACAGTTTGTAAGATACTTTTTTCCAGCATGCATTTTTTTTCTGCTTCCACAGATAAAATGTTCAAAACTGATCAGGACAGGAGAATCCCATTTTTATTTCTGCAGTGTTTTCAGGAGAGTGCCCTATCAATTCTGGTTTAGAGAGGCAGAGGGATGAGAAACGTTTTCCTTGTGAACACTTTCTGCTGTGTGAAGACCATTGAAGATGAATAATTTTTGGTCTGTTACATCAGCAAAGCAGACAATTTCTTCTATTCTTCTTCAAGCTGTTGTGAGCTTCTTTATGCTTGACCAGATCCCTCTCTTCCAGTTTGCCTTCATTTTTCTTTCCTATAGTGGCTTTTGCTAAGACTGGGAAACTATCTGATAGCCAGCTGGTGCCCCACTCAGGGGCATTAGGAAAGGAGAGTGAGGATTTTTCCGAACGGCTGAACACATTGTGTTTTGCAGTATTGGAGACAAGGTCCTGGAAGGTAGGAGCACAGCTGCACTAAGGTTTTCTAGGTCCAGCTGCCCTTATGTATAGCTAGGCAAGAAGAGTGCAGCAAATGGAGTCTAGGGACATAAGAATGTAAGTTAAGATGCAGGTCTGCAGAGTATACCTGAGAAAGCTAGAACTGCTCTAAATTGAAAAAAACCACCAGTTGATGAGGGTCATTAATGTAAAAGTCAGAAGATTGTATGTAGAAGCAGAGTGAACTTAAGCAAAATGTTAAGAAAAATGATTATAATGAAGAACTAAATCAAGTCAAGGATGATTTAATCCAAGAGAGCTGTGCGTGATATGCAGGTTGTTGGTATCTGCTTCTCAGAATTGGCCATCTTTCAAGGTGTTTGTAACTGTATTAACAATACATCCAGACAGGACAGTGAAGATCCAAGCCTATGTGCCATGCATGGCAGCAGGTTCAACACTGTCCCATGAGCCCCACTCCAAAAACACAGGTGAGGACACTCAATGCACACAGAAATATATATATGTCTGTGAAGAATATACATATATATGCATAAATAAATATATGTGTGTATGTCTATATTCATATATGCATGAGACATACATGAGCTATTCTCTCGTATTTCCAAGAACAGAGATTGTGTGAAAGTCAAAGGGACTATGGAGAATTAAAGGCAGTGGAGCAATGAACTCCCTTATCCCTTCCATCCCAAACTATGTAGCATTGACAAACAGGGAGTATACTCTGAAGAGGGACCTGCCTCTTGACACACTTTTGACTTGATCCCTCCTTGACACACAGGTATTGCCTTGTCTCAAGACCATGTCAAATAGGCACAGCCACCTAGACCTGGTCAGTCTGTATGAAAGAAGGAAGAATAGGCTCTTTCCAGGAAGAGGTAATTTTCTCTTCTTTGGATGAATTGTTTGAAGTTCCTTTTGCTATGCTGCATTGTTTAAAATCTGTTCAGTTTTGCAGTGGGTTCCCTGGGATTAATATTTTAAGCATTCCTGTAGTGACCAGAACAAAACATGGGAGAAGTTGTTGCTGCCTTGTTGGATATTGATTTATGTCCAATAAGGGAGCACTTTAACTGGGTTAAAAAGTGTTCTTCTCTAAGATGCTTAAAATAGGATGGAGGAACCATTATGATATAAACTAATCAGCTGGATGTCAAATTCAGAAATTGCTTAGAGATCGATTTTTTGTTATCTTTTCCTGTGGAGCATATTGCTCAATTCTGTTACCATCGAATTGGTGTCAGAACAAAATTTCAGTGAGCAGCAGTAACACAGAAAATTGAGGGTTTGTTTTTTTCTCCCCTTCAGAAGACTTCGGCTTTTTTGATATTTTAACAATAGGGGTCAGAGAAATTGCAGCTTTTGTATATTTTTACTGCTCCGCAAGGGAACAATGTTATTACTTATGATTACTAAGCCAGTCGGGCATAAGAGAATGGATGTTTCAAATACATCACAATACTACTTTCTGTAAAAAAGACATAAAATTAAAAGACATCCCTGAAATTCCCATTGAACCTGACCATGCAAAAAGAGGGCAAAACTGGAACCTTTCTTCCCCCTTTCAACTCAATTCCTATTTGTTTAGTACTTCTGAGAGCCTAGCATGAGAGCAACAACCCACAGTCTATGTAGTGTGGGCCTTAGCCAAAACCCAGAGAAATCAATTGGAAAATACCTTTCTTGGGAGGTGGAGTAAGATTGGTATTAATCAAAAGCTGCCAAACCTTAAGTAGTTGTCTTTGTGCTAATGCAATTTTGTCTTGCATAACAGGCCCTGTTCTGAATTTAAATATTTTCTTCCTGGAAGGGATAGGTTTGCTTTATATTTTGTATTTTAAAGTGCCAGTGGCATGAAGTTAATAGGAGATTCCAAGAGCTGTGGGAAAATGTTCTGGGATGCTTTTTTTATCTGAATATGGTCTCATGTGTTTCTCAGTATTCGTGCATCTGAGAGCAATTTTCATCAGGTGAATCAGTCCAGTGTAAGACATGGCAGACCCTTCATCTGTTGGGAGCATATGAAGGTTTTGGTTTGTTTTTTTTTCAAATTGACCCAAACATCCTAGTCAAAATAACATTCTAAAACCAGAAGGAAACTACTCGGAAAGAAGCAAAATCTTTGTATTTCTTAACTTGGCTCACCACCCTACCTGTGTTTGGTCTTCCCACCTTGAATGCATTAATCTTTTTTCTCCCCCATTTCAATCACTAGCCTGGCAAGTCACAATGGAGGCAGCGTTGTGGAAAGCTTGGCTGTATTTTTAGGCACAGGGCTGGGGTTATAATTTAAACATTTTTCTTCTACTTCTACAAAGACTATGAAATAACTGCTCTCCCAGGTGTTCACAGAGGCACAGCTCTGTCCTGGCTGCATGTAGTCTTGAAGATCTAGATCTAAAACTAATGCATCCATAAAAAGCCCCTGGGAAGAAATGCTTGCAAGGCAAGTATTTGTTAGGAGACAAAATCTTGTTCACTTGTTTAAAAATAGGTGTTTTTTCCTCTCTGCTCAGACCATGTTATCTTGCTTTTCAGGGTGGGATTAGCTGGCAAACTCAGTCTAACCCAGGACCCTGGACCACAAGCCCTGGGAAGGAAATGAGGTTTTGCCATAGTTATTTCCTTACCACCTGTATCCAGAGACAACATACTGTGGTGAAACCTTTATACTTAGTCAGTAGTTAAGGGTTGAAGTCCAGATCCAGCAGAGAATATAGACATCCCACACATTTACCTGCTGATGAGGAGCATAGCCATCAGTTAGCCCCCATGGCTCTCTAGATTGTGCATGGAGGCAGAGAAGTGCCTTCAAATGGGTTTCATTACATCCTCCTCATAAATGTCAGCCACAGTAAATGGAGGAGAAAATACCGAGGAATAAGTCTTAATTCCTGTTTGTCTCTGGGAAGGAAGAGCCTTACTTTGTGTAACAGAGAAGCAGTTTGTTCCACTCAGGATGAGTGGCTTGTCCTTCTTTCCTGCAAATGGGTAGCCAGGTCTATTTTTGAGAATTGGCAGAGGAAAATCACCCTCTGAAGCTAAGCAGATGGCAGATGGTTTATCCTTTTTGCCAGTAATAAGGTCTGTTGAAAGCTCTCTTCCATGACATGAGAGACTCGGATCCAGCTCATGCCTCCTTCAGCGAGGATTGACAAACACACTTTCCATTTCCCACAACGATGTTGGGACCAACAGGCAATTAGCTATTGTGACAGGAGGGCTGGGAGAGCATTTTCAGTCTTTCCTGTTGAACTGAGCCCATTTTTGCATTTTCACCATTGTGACTGTGGATTGATTTAATGTCATTTGTGCTGAAATGGATATTTTTGTTTTGGAATTAAAATTTTGATCAAAAATACCGATTTTCATCTTCTAGCAGATGACTGATTTTTAAAAACACTTTTAGGTGAAGAGGTTTTTAAAAATCTCTGCAGAAAGAAGTTTCCTGGTTAGTAATGAAATTTTCAAATTATGAAGAGTCCTTGCATGTCATTTATGTTAGAGTGAAGAGAAGAATACATGAGACTCTTCTTTTGTGTCTCATTTCCAGCCTTAGGAAGAGAATGCATCTTGAAGCAACCTTAACTACCACAAAAGAAAATCAGTTATATGAATTTGTTGCATAAACTAACCAGTTCACATTGTTGTTACCTTCAGTGTATGAAAAAAAATCTGCAAAGAATGAGTGCATTTGAATTTTGTTTGTGAAGTCTAGCTTTGTAAAATTTATGACTATGGAATTCAATTAAGGTCAGTGGAGTTGAATCAATAGAGAATTTGACCTCAAAAGAATAAATATCTCTCATGGTCTCAACAGACCACTTTGTCAGTGGCTGTCAGTTCCTAGAAGTCAACTGCATTTGCCCTGGAAAAGAGGAATAACTGTAAACGACTTTAATGGAAGTTTTAGAAAATATTATATTCTTTCATGTCTGGATTTTCTGTTTCATGTACCCAGCTCTAAATGAGGTGAAATTGCAACTGACTTGGAAAATGTATTGGGATATCTCCAGGTAAAAGGGAGGAGACAGGTATTGATAGGAAGAGGAGTGAAAACAGATGAAATAACTGAGAGCAACAAATTTGCTGTGTATTTTCTATCATTTTTGTCTTAGAAATATGAGGTGCTTAATGAAAGCTGCTTCTCATAATACCATGTTTCCATGCCCTTGGCAGCAGTACAGAGGTCAGAGAACAATTCTTTGGTGATCTGTTTGATGTGCTGAGCACAAACATGCTTTTCTTTGCCCTGGGCATGCTGTACTCCTTCTATTCCCACTCACTTCTTCAATAAACGTGTGCATTGTGTCAGCTATAGAGAACTGCCACTGGTCTCAATTCTGAAAGCTGCCTCTGAGCCTGACTCAACCTCTTTCACTGAGGAGCCTGGTGATTCAGGAGAGCACTCCTCATTTGAGCAGTCTCTTAATTTCCAGTCTGTCACCTTTGGTGATTAGTGGTACAAATGTGGACAACCCTTGTGGGCACAAATGACAGCAACAACTATCATGTTTTGTAATATCTGATCCTTCCCAGGTGACAGCAGCAAGCCCCTTTTTTTGAAAGAGACCAGAATGGATTCATTGTGGTTTTGTTTGAATGTCTGAAATTTCTCTCTCTATTTTTTTGTTTGTTATTAGGAAGAGGTGGCACTAACAGTCCAGTTCTCCTGCTGGAGGAATGGATGCAATTTCATCACAAGGTCAGGCTGTTCTAAAAGTCTGTGCAGAGTCATGCAAATGTATATAAATTAATGCAAAAGTGAACCTTATGTTTCTCAGAGTGTATAGGCTGAGATTTTTACTCTTGTTGGTTGTTAAATTCTGACCCAGAGAACACCCAATTCACATGGTTTTCTCAAGTGTTTTATTGTCTGAGAGCCTTGCAAAGTTATGCCTAGTGTGTATTACAGGTCTGCTAGAAACATGAAAGAGTGGTCAGAGGGACCTGCAGGAGGTGACCTGTGGGTCCAGGTCCAGGGTCAGTGTTGACAGCCAGATTCCTAAAAAGACACGAAGTTTTAAATTCATGTCTGGGTCAGAAAGCTCTACCAAGGTCTGGCTGTAAAAGTGGTCCATGTAAATAAGCTGATTAGGAGACAGTTTAATATTGATGACATTCAGCTTGTGTAGGGAGCCAGCAAAAACCTCAGCAAAAAGCCCCATCACACTCCCATTAAGCTCTTTTTACTGCTGTACACCCCATGAAAAGATATTTTACCCACAGCAAAGACCATATATACACACACTGAGATTTCGTCTGTGATGCTGTTGGAGTCCAATGTTCTCTGACCAGACTCCTTCAGGTACTACACGAGGAGGGTTTAAAGTTCAATATCAAATTATTAGTGTCCAGGCTGTTCTAGTTCTATTTGGGCTTACACACAGACTTAGCCATTTAAAGCAGTAACATTACAGAATTTCATGTTTTCATTTTTCATCATTATACTAAAACTAATAACCCAATCATAAGCAGTAGGCAAACATAAATATACCCTATGAAAAAACCCAACAGTTTTAACTCTGGATAAATATCTCAGTTTATCAAAGAATTAAACATGTGTCAGAGAATTTAAAAAATACTTTTTTTGGATATGTTTCTCTGTGCAAGTCCAGAATTTCTGAGAGAGAGCCAAGCTGATCAAACCTGACCCTTTTCTGCATTCAGGCTGCGTTTGAACTTTTAAGCAACAGACAGGCACCTTGTGGATTTGCCTGCTGAACAAGCATTTGCTCAAAAAGCCATCCAATACATTCAGGGGCAGAGAGGCCCACGAGGGGCTATTAGAGTGGATATGATATCTGGCTCAAGAAGTCTCTAAGGCCTGATATGGGCAGCAATTGAGATGGTATTTCAGAGGAATTACCCATGTGTGGTAGCCCAGTCCCAATAGCCTTCTCATAGACATCTGCTACTACTGATGCTTAAAGAGAAGACATGTACACCTTCTGTCTGATCTAGTACATCTGTTAGTTCTGTTGCATTAGTCTTGGGAAGCAGGCTTAAATTATTGAGGTGAAGAAAGAGAAGCAAACTGAAAAATATAGTATTAAAGTACGCATAGGCACGCTTCCAAAATTTAGTTAACCTTGGTCAGCAGATAGAAGTCAAAATGAAAATGCCTGTTTGGCAGCCTCTCACAGGCAAATCTTTGCATATTCAGGTTTAAATAAAAAGCTGTATATATACAGTGCAAAATGAAGCTAATCTGTTCTTGGCAAATAAAATAGGTTGGAAACCATAGAGAAGTGATTTGTTTTCCTGTGGGTGATAATTGTTTGCCCTGATGTGAAGTGACCCCAGGGAGGTCAGCTTTTGTGCTCATGGATCTTAATCGAAGTCAGGGGAATAAAAGCATGTGTGGTTTCATGGGGCCTTGTTTGAGGTTTATGATGATTAATGTACTTTGTCACAGTTCTATCCTGTACCCTGGCCAAATGAGGGCTCCACTGTTCTTGGCACTATGCCTCTTCCACTTCAGAGATAATCCCTCCGTCAGAGAGCTTGCTGGACAGACCATGATGTGGGAAGATCAGAGGAGAGTGGCCTGTCTGTTGTCACAGAGTATTCAGTGCACACATACACTTTTATAAGGAGAGGATTTTTTTTTTCCTGAATTTATTTAAAGGAATCTGCTACCACCGGTAGATAGAAACATTTTGGAGACATGTGTGAGTCATTTGAGGAGGAAAACCATTCCACCAGAACTACACAACCAGTGGGAAGAGCTGAATAAGCTCTGGAGAGCTGAGGACCAAAGTGAGACAGGTACGATGGTGCAGGACTAATGCCATGCTGAGGGGCTAAAAAGTGGATTTAGCTTTGGAGGAAGAATGGTGGGACAAGATACTGTTAGGATACCTGACTGGGGGAGACAGAAACAAACACCTATGCAAACTGACACCAGCTTTCAAAGCATTCATATGAAATAATTACCCTTCTTATTTTGTGCTTCTACTACTGATACAGCCAGGCAGGTACTATGGTGTTTGTGAGAGACAGGACTGTTGTGAGTGGCTGGTCAGTGCAATAGCTGCGTTTAATGTATCTGGCTTTACTGTGCATATACAGCAAATCCTATGTTTGACAGGGCTGATTGCTTAGGATCAACATAAGAGACTCTAGTTGCAGGCAGGATCTCTGTCATTTAGATGTTACAACCTTTCTGGCACTCATACTTGCACACAGGGCTGACTCAAGGCACAAACCTGCCTGATATAAGCCTGAGCTGCTGCCCTGGAGGTCTCATAAACCCATCAGCCAATGCTAAAATGGTGTGTGTGATGTGCCCTTCTGCAGGTCATAAACACTCAGAGCACAAAAATGGAGACAGAAGGAATGAAAAAAAAAAAAGAAAATTCAGAGAAAATTCACCTCATGCCCCACCCTCGACCCAGCTTTGCACTCCAGTTAGCAGAAGTTCTCTTCCCCCATATTGGATAAGAAAAAGCTTTTTAATCTGTTGGAATCAAAACAGTGATTTTATTAAGTGTCTCTGTATTTATTCAGTTGGCAAACAAACAACCTATTTAGTGCAGGCTGTTTTCAAGCAGTGAGTCTGCAAATTAGAAATGGTTGTTATAATCACTGTTCCAGAGATCATTCTACTCCTTCGAGTACTATTTGTTTTCTCCCATAGGCTTCTTGTTCTGTACATCTGACTTTAATGGTTATAGTTGCATTTCTGAGCCTATGAACAATCCCAAACATTTGCAGTTTCATGTTAGTGCAATGAAAGCAAAAAAAGAACTTGTTATATTAACTCAGAGTTAGTGAAACAAAGCAACAGTGAACAAGAATACTGGCAGGTGAACTTGGACAGAGCTGTAATAAAACTTTTTTCAACCACAGATCTCAAGGAGATAACCTGACCTGTATGAAATTGTGATGGAAAGGATTTTATCTAGGAATTTTAGAATTACTCAGCTAATTTGGTCCCTTCCTGGAAGAGCACAAAAAGATGACAGAAATGTTGCTACAAGGACTACTTCAAACTTTTTGAAAACATAGGGAATGAATCTATTCTCCTGAACTAGCAATTTGTCATCAATTACTTCTGAGCCATGAAAAGTGAAACATTCATTTAGAATTGTCAACTGCACAGAAATATTTTCACATAGCAATTTTTAAGGGATTAAGTCCCAAGCAGTAACTAATTCTGTAATTAATCCCCATTCACTGTAAATGGTGCATTTCTTTGAGTTCAACAGTGATTTTCTTGTAAGAAAATGGTACTTCTTTATCCAATTGCTGTCTCCAGTTTTATGACAATGGGCTATATGTCAGTACATAACATACATTTGCAGGCATGGCTAGAAAAACCAGAATGAGTTTGGTGTAAAATTCCATGTGCCTGGCTTGCAGCTGAAAGTCTGGGAGCAAGAGTGCTGGGAGCAGTCACGCTTACTCCTGGAAAGCAGCTCTCCTTTCAGCAGCATTGCAGGGCTGGCCCACGCTCTCTCCTGCCACAGCAGCCAGTTTGGCTTCCTAAAACTCGGGCATAGCAAAATAGACAAAGGGGCTGTCTTTTTCTGCTGTCCCAGCAATCTGCTGCCCTAGTTACATGCCTACAACTTGTGCTGGCTCATAACCATGTGATGAAGGTTACTCCTGAGGGGTTTTAATTGATTAAAGCAGCTCTTGATTCTCAGGACAAGAGAGGCAAGATATAAAGCTTTACGTCTCAGGAAAGCAAATAAATAAATTAAAAAATATTTTGGTTCAGCTTTAGAATTACATTTTTATTTGTTTCAAGACCTCACAAGATGATGTGGACTGGAAAACTGGGGTTACCACAGAATCATATGTATGAGGCAGAAGACTCAAAAACTGAATCTAAATCACATTATTAGCTTTAGGGCTTCACTAATGGAATAAAACCAAAACCCACCAAATACCTGTCTAAGGTATTTCAAAGAAGTCATCAGTGAAACACTGAAAGAGAAAAAGAAATATCCAGTCATTACTCAAAACAAAGAGAATTTCTCATGTGCAATGTATGAGACTGTATAAGCATTACATAAACTGAGTTTCTCATGATATAACTGTGAATTTACTTTATAAGGGTGTATTTGTCAGTAATGACAGAAAACTATAGGGCATCAAATGCTCTAAGATTATTAAAAATCAGTTTTGCAACAGTGTAAAACAAACATAAAACTGCATTCTTGATCTCTGAGGAGGATCACACCCTGCTTCTAATTCTAGAATTCGCTGTGATTTGTGACTTCCTTGCTTGAAAGTCTATGGAACTATCTTCCTAAATTTGGCCATTAAAAAGGTATGCTGCTATAACTGTAGAATCACTTAGGTTGCAAAAGACCTTTAATATCATCCAATCTAACCATTAACTCAGCACTGCCAAGTCCACCACTAAACCATGTCCCTGAGCACCACATCTACATATCTTTTAAATACCTCCAGGGATGGTGACTCAATCAGCTCCCACAGCCACTCCTCACATGACTTGTGCTCCAGACCCTTTACCAGCTTCATTACTATTCTTTGGATGCATAATATGTAGAATGTTAGTCTGAAACAAATAGAAGAAGTGCTTTTTGCCTTGCAATAAAATGTTGGTCACAAAAACAGTCAAGAAACTTAATTTAACTTAAATGTCTTGACTGATGCTGGCCCAGAGGTCCCCAAATTATTTAGGCATTTCTGCCTGCATTCCCAATTCTCATAGTTGATCCTGAGGTGAAGAGGTGGAGATAAAGATAGGAGGTCTCTGATAGCAGAAACTGTGAATGGTCTTTTTCAACACTGATGAAAAGTGTCAGGAAGAGATGTCTAGGAATATTGATGGAAGTGATGAGCCGAGCTAAAAAGCTGAGCTAAAAAGATGTCACCAATCTGCTGACATCAACACAAATGGTGAAAAAGGCAATGAAAGTTTAGGATGAAGAGAAGAAGCCCTCTGTTTACCAGACCTTGCAAAGAATGCAGAGAAATAAGGGATGGATCTTGTTCCTATGAACTGGGAAAGTGCCATGCAAGAAAGCAGACTTATTTTATTTCAGCCACCAGTGTCTTAACTATTTTTTACATTAAGATTTCTCTCCTTTTCACCCTTTGCTGTCTGTTTAGAGAATATTTTGAGGCCTTTTGATACTCCAGCATCCAAAACTGTATGAGCATGACAGAGAGCGCAGATGCAGTTCTGTGATCTCTTGGGATGTATAATCATCCATACCCTCTCCTGATGTTGCTGCTGTTACTCTACAGGGAAATAGGGCAGTATCTGCTGTGTATTCTGTGTAAATGTGATACCATAGATGTATTGCAGAAATGTGTCTGTAACAAACACTTTATTCATATCCATAATATTTTAGTTTCTAGAGACCTGGTATTGATCATAGCAACTGGTATTCATATATTAATCTGCCAATATCAGTCATTGTCTTTTAACTCCACATATTCACACTCAGTGGCAGCAGAAGCAATAAATTTTTTCTTGTGGCTGTCAGGAATCCAGATACTCTGTCATTTTTAAATGGGCACCTGGGGTAGATTCTGTCCAAGCAAAACAAATCAATACAATTAGTTACACTAAGTGCATTTGGACAAGGATACTTGAAAGGGGAGAAGAAAAAGGTGCTGCAGGCAAAGAAAACAATGGAGAGAAGAGGCGTGTGTGCTGCAGGCTTGGCAAAGGCTGGGAGAATGGCACCCAGTTTAATCTATGCCTTGGGAGTGAGGAAGGAATTGAGGATGAAGTGAAGGGAACTATAAAAGAGGTAGGCTTAGGAAAAAAAAAAAAGTGGATCTAAGATGAGTCCCCGGGGTTGAAGCAGAGGAATCAATGAAACCAGTTACTGTGCCACAGACACTGGGCAGGCCTAGAGGGGAATCTTGTCCCTAGTCTGTTTGATTTAGGAGCAGTGTTTTGGACTTCGAAGCAGATGGGTGATTTTATAGCTGTTCTTATGGGTTTATGCTGTTATCATGGTTCTACCATGGCAATAAATGTGACAAGAAGAGAAGCTTGTGCAAGAGCCCAGATCTTGGAAATGGTGCAGAAAGAAAAAAATCTGCTATGTGTCTTTTTGTAGAATTAGATAATATAGAAGGTAAGGTTTGCTTTCTTTGCAAGCATTACATTTTAGTCACTGGTGTAGAACTGGTTGACATTTTATTTTCTATTTCAAAAGCTCATGTTTGATTGTATACAAATAATATGCTTTTCTGTGGGCTAAGCAATGCAGCTAACTTAACATTTTAAGAGCACACCTGAGCAGATTCAGGTGACTGACCAATACAGTCACAGTGCCTTAAAACAAATACATTTGGATGGGAGAAGAAAAAGATGCCACAGGAATGGAAATTATACAGGAAAAAAAAAAAAGGAAGTTACATGCAACAGACAGAGTCAGAAGAGATGGGAGGCTTTGTCTTCACTTGCTAGAAATAGCTGAGCTGATTCCCCAAGTTCATCATTACACCAGCTTTAATAATGTGTTATCATCAAAAAGAGGAAATTACCTCCACCCACAAAATGAGTAATTATGAAAGGATCCTTACAAATGGTTCACAAGGCTGCAGCTGGTTTCTTGTTCTCTTTATTCAAAATCCAAAGATAGTGTAATTCATCAAGATCATTATGAGAAAAGGCATCATAGAATCACAGAATCATCAAGGTCGGAAAAGACCTTAGAGATCATCTAGTCCAACCTAATCAACACAGAAGTGCATGTGGGTTTTTACATTATGTGAATCCTAGAACAGAGTAAATGGTGGCAAAGCAATAAGTGTTTCACTCGGATTGCAGAGTTCATGTCCCCAGCAAATCCTTGGCTGTAGCTGATCGTGCAGGTTGGACACGGCAGGATCTGTGATACTGCTTTTACATGTTTCCAGGGATGTGCCAGCTTCACTGAGCAGCCTAGGTTTGGCAAGAACTCCTGCAAAACTACAAATAAGTGGTGCCAGGATGCTTGAGCCCGAATGGAAAGGTAGCCCTGAAGTGGAGGGCTACTAATCTCTGGAAGCTGAGAAAAGCCCTCCTGAGAAAGCAAGTGCTCCCTTTAAAAGAGGTTCTTTCACCCACAGTGGCACCTCTAGACAAAACCCTTTCTGTCCTCGCTTTGGGAGGGAACTGAGGAATGTGATTTAGGGACGGCCAGCAACACCCTCCCGCACCAGCTGCTGGCAAATCCCGGTCGACGTTTCCGGAAAACGAGGAGCAGCCGGAGGAGGGGAAGAGAGGGAGGGAGGCACGGCATTCCGGGCTCTCTCCCAGCTCCGCTGCCCCCGCAAATCCCTCTGGGCACAGCCCGCGCCCCCGCTCCCCGCATCACCTCCCGGTGCGGTGACGCCTCGGATACGTCCCCCTGCCGCAGATCTCCTCCCTTCACTGCAGTCAGTTCATCCGGATGTTTTGGTTTTTTTTAACATGCAAGCTGTTTTTTCGTTTGTTTCTTCTTAGTCTATTTGGAAACACAGGAGCAAAGGGCGGGCTCGCACCCAGGGACTCTCCAGAGCCCCTCGGGGAGAGGGAGGCTCGCAGCCGCCACGTCCCGGCTCCCGGCGCTCCTCATCCCGGGATGGAGCGGGGAAGCCGCGGCTTACGGAGGTAGGTTGGGATGCGGCGGCGGCCAGGTTTTCATCGTGGGGTTTAAAATGCTGGGAGTGTTGTTTTCTTGGTTTTTGGTTTGTTCGGGGTCGTTTTTTTCCCCAGCACTTAAAACATTCATCCATTGACCTTGTCTGAAATCAGTAATAATGTGTTTGTATCTCTCAGGTTATAGTGTGAAGAAAGATACTTATGGTGCTTGCATACCCATGCTACAAACAGGTCAGTAGCTAAAGTAAATGGGTTCGATGATTCAAGTAACTTGTGAAAGAGAGTTTTATCATAAAATATGCACAATCATTTTTACAAGTGTGCATTTAACTTAGTTAAAATGTTGGTGGCGTGAAGAAGTTGAGTCCATTTTCCTTTGCAGGCACGAATTCCTTTTGCTTGCAAGTAAGGTGTAGAAAGTGATCCCTCCAATGTGCTGCTCCTGTGGAGCCCAGTGTACTTAACTGGGTATGGAAAACATGTATTTATTTTGTTTCTTGCTTCAGCATGACGTTGTTCTATTAATGGAATGCAACTGCTTTTTGATACTCTATTAACATCTTTTAATTGTCTTTTTTCAAACAAGTGCACAAGTTCCTCATCTTACAACTCTTATAAACTCATAGTTTAAACTGTGGAGTGAATGAACTTCTCTCTCATTCTCTACAGATTTCGTTGAATGGGCAATTATGATCGTATTGCCTGGTATGTGTGTGAGTCTTAGATGAGTGTAGCTAAAAGTAAATACAGCCCTGTGCTGCTGATCCAGTTATGCAGCCAGACAACAAAGGTGTCACCTATGTGATGACTTCAAGTGGGCATGGAGTGTAAGGTTTCCTTTTGATACAGAGGCTATGGTGTAAATCAAGATTTACAGATCATCTCTGATGAAATTGTCCTGATTGCCAATGGGACAAGACTGTATGAGGAACGTCTTAAGACATCGGCCTTTACCTTGTATACTTCCTGTCAAAAAAAGATTTTTGAAAAGAGAAATCATCTGTGACGAAGACAAATCCTAGTAACAGGGAAGCACATGAGAAATTCAACAAACCAAGATTTCCCCTTTACAATCAGATGCAGCAGAAAATATTTAATCAGTCAAGACTTCAGTGCAAATAGTCTAATAGTTATTATTGCTTTGCATTTTAGTAACGCTTTAGTTTTTCGAAGAGTCATTTGCCCCGAGTGTTTTTTCTTTGATGTTGACTTATTTTTTCCAGCACTGAACATCAGTGCTTTGATCCAGGAGTGACTGATACATATTAAGTTGCGAGCATAGTTCTCTTTCAGTCAATTATGGGTATATCCATGTACAGTTAAAAGCTAAAGAAAAAGACTTTTTCTTCCCCTAAAGTATTTTATCTAGATGGTTATTCATAAATGTGCTCTTTTCAAAAATGAATTGATCAGTATAAATACTTCAAATTAGTATGCCCTGCCATCATCTGCAGGTTACAGTGTAGGTGTTAACATATTTTCTAATAGTAAAAGAAAGATTTCATTCTGCTATTTATACATTGTGAACATGATGTTTGAATGCCTCAGGATAGTAAAGCAATGGACAGAAGTAAATAAATCCCCAATGTGGTTGGTAATTTTCTCTTAAAACTGACTGATGATTAAAATAATAAAGCTGTTCCTAAGCCAAGAAAGAAAGTATTGGAATAGTAAATAAGCAGTAAACAAGGAGCCCATATGGATTTAGAAAAGGGAGTTAATGAATGTACAGAGTGGTTTGAAAGTGAGATGTGTCAGGCTGAAACAAAGAATTTTCAAAAGCCAAACTGAGTTAGTTTCCACAAACAGAAATAGCAAGACAAAGAAGGAAAGTAGTAGCAGTGGGCAAAATTCAGTGTGAACCTAGTCTGAGAAAAAACCAAATTTCTTACTTTTCTTTTGAATGTGAACACAGATGTTGGACCATGGGTACACAGGCTGAAGAACCCATGGGGTTTAGAAGATGGAAACTCTATGAAGAAGCATTTGTTCTGCTTTCTCTCTCAGCCCTCTGGCTCTGATTGGAGCTAAGCACAAAACCATTGTTGCAGATACCATGTGGCTGACCCAGTGTGCTCTGGCCAGAGACCGTAGACCACCTTTAAGCTCCTGTCCTCAGAACAGGTTGGCATTGGCAATTGCTGAAATTACTGAGCAGCCACTGGTATATTCCACTGTCAGTATGGAAGAATTATAAGATGGGAATCAGGATAGACCACGACAGGCTAAGCTGATACTTCCATGCCAAAACAGATGGTTTCTGAAATGAGGAAGGCGGGAATGTTCTCCTTGTGTTCCTCTGACACTTCTAAGCTTACCATTTCCCACCAGCTGCCTCTTTCCTCCTCAAGCCCTGTGGACCATAAGGATCTTTGAAATGTGGATTGTCAGTATTTGGAGGTACTGAATGACCTCTTGGGATTAAGAGCTGTCTGGTCAGGGACATGGAAAAATAAAGAATGAACAGAAATTGTGGGAAACATAAACCACATTTGAATTCTAAGAAACTTTTCTAGAGGATATGAACATATAAATAGCCTTATCATTATGCATGTTTCATGTCACCTTTGGGTTTGTACAACATAACTATGCTAGATTTACTTAGATTTAGTAACTTTTCATCGCAAAATCTTTCAGTTAGACTATATATTTTATGTCTTATGTGTAGTCCAGAGTGATAATAATATGCTCCGCATTAATAGGCACACACACATGAACACAAACGTATTTCTTCAGCAGTTAGTAGATACCTACTTTAATGTTCTCAAAACCTCCCCTTTTTTTTTTCCCCCTGGAGCAGCCTATATCTCTTATAGACACCAATCTTGCATCTCTGGCAGAAACATCCAGCTGCACTCAGCAGCCTCCATCGTTGTGCCTACATGGCTGTGGTTGTGTCTGTGTTGTAGAATCACATGGGATCTTTGGGAGTGCACTAGCCCTGGCCTGCCTGACCACTGCTCACATTTCCTGAGGCGTGGGAGATGGTGAGCGTGCATCTACACGTAGGCACTGTGGAAAATGAACAGAGTGAAATCTGGCATCATTAGCATGACAATATAGACACAGCCCTTCTTGACAATAAAAAGTTAGTGGTTGCAAAACACCATTCTTGAGGAGAAGACAGAATTTTCATGTAGCATAATCTGGTTGATGAAATGAGATTTTGTAGGTCTCATCTGATTCAGGAATTCAGTCTTTAAAACAGAGTCGCTGAATCCTTTCACATTCCATAAGTGTTCTTTTCCTCTTTTGTTGTTGCAGGATGCTCACCAGAATCCCAAGTGTTGTTGCCCAAGTGTTCCTTTTTCTGAGCATAGTTCTTGTCATTGCTATTGCAGTGATTCAGATAAATCAGCAACAGATCCTCTCCCCAGGGCTTAAGGTAAGTCTTAGAATACCTCTGAAAGGAGAACAATGTTTTGAACTGATACTTAATATAATGTGCCTTTCTAAACTGATTTTTATTACATGATTCAAATGAGCTTACAGCCATAAATTAATGTTTAATCACATCTTTGTCATGGGAAAACTGAAGCTGAGAGAAAAGGAGAATGGGTCAAGAGTTAGTGGCAGAGCAGGAAAATCATTCCTTGATTCCCTCTCTGTGATGCCTATTACACAATATTTTCTCCAAGACTGAAAGGCCAAATGAGGAGAACATCTCACTCCTTTTTTTTATTTTTTCCAGAGATTGGAAGTAATTTTAAAATAATTTTGAAGTGGGAAATACCCAGAGTTTAAATTCTGCCCCCAAGCACAGCTGGGAGGTTTATGCTGACATCTTTGCAAACTGTTCCTGTGTCTCAAAAGAATTTGGGCTCTAAGTGTGCACTTCATGATTTGCCACATGCTGGGACTTGCTGGATATTAACAGAAGGAAAATAGCTTAATGGGGGAGGGGGCAGATCAAGCTGAAAAAGACAAACTGAAATACTCTGAAGTTCAAGCTTTTTTTTTGTGCTGCTGGAACATATGTGCAGATTATTCAATGCAAGATGTACACAACTGAGAACAAAACTGTAGAAATTACCCTTCTAGAGAAGCTGTGCAGTCTGACGTTTTGACTTCTGTTTTTTTCCCACGACTCTCTCATCAGATTTTTCTTTGAAGTCCTTTCTATCTTTCCATTTGCATGTGTATTTAACTGGATATTTCACATACTGATAGCAATACGATAATGCCTCATTACACTTCATGGGATTATAAACACCTTTGGCTTTGTCTGAATCATTTTGTGGTGTGTGAGTCAGACAATGGGATAAAAGTGTATTCTGGTACCCTTTTTATGGGTTTGGGTGGTGTGGCAGGGTGTGTGTGCTGGGATCTCCCATGGGGACACAGTGCCTCAAATATATGCTCTGTTTTGCTCCAAATTGCTGCTTGCAGCAGCCTTACATGCCACCAATTTTCATGCAGAGCAACACTGGTCTTACATGTATCCCAGCTGAAGCCAGGACAAGGCTGAAGCCACAATCTAAAATCTAAATCTACACATCTCTTGAATTTGTCATTAGTTCAGTTTCACATCCAGAATGATAAAACTTCTTACCTTACTCTTCGGGGAAGCATTGGAACCACCTCAACTATCTGGAGCAGGTTTAGGTGGGGAGGTGTGCCTACTGAATCAGAAAGGCTTCATGGCTGGTTCTGAAGGAAGACTGGTGGTTCTTCTACTAGGTGTGCCTTGGCTTTGGATTTGGTTTTGGGCTGTAAGCCTGCTAGTGCAGGAAATGTGGAGAGCTTTATGTTTGATTCCTGAGATGCTGAACGATTAACACGAGCAAGAAATAATCCTTTGGGAGGAGAGCGAGGGCCTTGGTATGCCAGTATGAAACTTTCCAGTACCTGGTTGATACAATAGAGCCTGGAAATGGCAATGTCCTGAAGTTAATGGTTGATTAAAATCAAATATGGCAATGACACGATGAAAACAGACTTGTGCTTTGTAAATGGCCTTGTTCTTCTGTTACTACTCTGTGTTTACTCCTTTTTGTGGCATAAAAGCTCTTTCCCAGCATGTACATTGAGAGTGTCCGTGTGGCACAAGAGATAAATTATATGGTATGCCCCTGATGTTTTAAAGTGTTGTGCAAAATTAAATGTTTTGGTTCCTTGGTGATTAGGTTATCTGAAGATTGAACCAATGGTTTGAGAAGGAAGGGCCTGCTCAGGTGCATGATTCATGACTCATTAGATACACTATGAAGTCAGAAGGGTAATGAAGAAAGCACAAATATCCTTAGTGACATAGCTTGTGGAGAAGTCTAGACCTGTAAAAGATACTGGCTCTGAATGTAATGAGTCTTCATACCAGTAAAAAAAATTTGTTTTTTTACTGATGTTTTGTGAGTCCTGATGAAAAAACCGCCACAGCTTTATTAAAAACTCCACACCTTTATTATAATATTTTTCGTTAAATTGCCTCTCCAGGTGCTACAGTTTTCTACACCTAAATTTTGCATGCATCTTTTGGCTCTTAGGAAGTGTTTTGCTCTCTTTTATGGATGTTATACTAGATTAAAAATTTTCAAGCCTACACAGAAGTGCACTTCTAGCATAAAGCCACTTTAGTGGCCTCTGTCTTTCCTGTAACTGGATTAGCTTGTTAGCTTCTCTTGGCAGTTTCCAGAGTGATTGGAATGCAGGCGTCCCATCATAACTGTGCCTGCTGTAAGGGTTTGGGCATCGGTGCATCCTCTTATGGGAATGGCATTTAGGCTCAAGAAGTAACTAATCCTGGACCTTATTGTTGCTTCCCCATTACTGCTCTTCAGGAAGTACCTGCAAAGCCATTCATATGAATATCCCTTGTCTGTTTGGGCCACAACAAGGTTGATTGAGTGAATAGCATGAAACTGCCTCAGAAACAGTGCAGGTAGTTGTCACTCACACTGGTAGCAGTGTGAGCAGGGGGTGCCCTCTTGCAAGGGAAGGACAAACAGTTGATAGGGGAACAGGTAGTTTTGTCTTTAGTCAGCCCAGCTGCAGCCAAAAAAAAAAAAGGGATGCATGAATGAACCTTTAGAGACACAAAATCTGGTTTATTGTTACCTTGCTTTTTGTTTAGCTTCTGGTAAGTCTTTAGAGTAGTCACAGTGTTCTGACAAACTCAAGAGGCAAAATGGTGCATTTACTTCATGCTGTAGGCAGCATGGTCACCTCTGTGTTGGAGGTACATGGGGCAACAGTAAACCCCATAAATAAGCATTTTCCCTTAAGGCACTTTTCCCCCTTTCTTTCTTCTTCCTTCTACTGGACTAGAAAACAAAACTCTGGAACTTTTCTGGGTTAGTGTTGTCTCTCTGTCGTGTCTAATCTTGACTAATCTATTCCATTATCTTCCAGCTCTATTCAGGCATGATAGTTAGCTCTAAAAGTAACTAAGTTAAAAGCTCATAGTTGGAATTTTGAGCTGACAGAGACTATATTTAAAAAATAGCCCTTGAGCAGATTGACCATTACTGTGTTACGTACCTCCAGAGTCCTCATCTCTCTTCCAAGGAGGGGGAATACACTCAAATTATCTTTTGCTAAAGTAGTTACTGAAACAGAATCTGATGATGTAGTGGTTTGATAGTATCTGTGGAGCCTTTCATCTTTTAGTGGATCGGGGTAAATATTGTCTGCATAAATATAAATGAAATTTTCATTATGTAACAGGCCTCTATGCAACAGACTAGACTGGTATTGCTGGTATTCTTTGGGGGCCTGGAGTTTGTAGGATTACAGTGGAGTCTGGGAACTGATCAGGTGTGGAAGCTGAATGGTTTGCCACCTGAAGCAGTGATCTTTCTCAGTCAGACTTCAGGCTCTGCAGGGAGGCAGTAGGATGAAATTTATGAGCTGCTACAAGGGCTCTTACTGCTTTCCAGCCAAATGGAGGCTCTAATTTTGTCAGTATTGTCAGGTTCCTGGGCATCTGTCTGTTTTAAAATAAAAAGTGTTGATGGAGCAATGAAGCCTGCACTGTGTCACTCCTACTAATTAGCTGATTTTGGAAGAGAGGGGCAGCTAAACATACTATCAAGGATCATAGAGAGGATAAGGAAAATTTCAGTTTTCTTCCCTTCATGAGATGGTTTCCCAGCTGCTACAGTGTTCTGCTGCCATAAAATATGGGAAAGGGATAAAGACTGGTCAGGTGAGCAGTGGGACAGGATAGAGAAACCTGTGCTTTAATCCCACAAAGAGTCCAACAGACCTGGGGCAAGTAATTTAAATATTTCTCATTTATTTAATAAATAATCATGGGGTAATATTGATTCTCTGCTCTTTGTTGTCTCATAGTCTGGCACACCCTGTTCTCAGAGGCAAACTCACAGGTGGACTGCCTAAACCACTCCAAGGGAGAGGTTTAATGGGGCAATTTGAAAATAACCAGACTTGTTACATCATTCTTACTGTTGACTGTTATGTATTTTACCTCTCTGCTTGTAGCTTTATGGATCCCTTGTGCATCCTTGAATCTAAAGCCCGTGTTTAGGTATCAAACTCTTCAGTATCCAGGGAGTGGACTGGGATAATCGGAAATTAACTTGCTGCAAAATCAGGTCTTAACACGGTGTTATCTATGTGTCAATGTGGATTTTGAACCTGATGCTGAAAGGAGATGAGCATTCTCCATACCTGCTAAATTAATTATTGAAGATACGTGGTATGTTCATTGGTTTGCAGCCAGATTCATTCTGTGCTTGGCTGTTGGATTCATGCCTAAGCACCTAACACTAGAATTAATCTCTTTAGTAAATAATACACTGTGCATACATTTTCTAAAGTGTTTGGTAGTGCAGTGAAATACAGCTGCATATGGGCATTTAAGCTGTCCCTATTTGTTTCTTATGTAATGGATTTATTTTTATTTCCCAGTATGGAATAGTCCTTGATGCTGGATCCTCTCGAACTACAGTCTATGTCTATGAATGGCCAGCAGAAAAAGAAAATGACACAGGAGTAGTAACCCAGACATTCAAGTGCAATGTAAAAGGTGAGCTCAAATGGAAGTTCCTCATTTTTTTCTAGCTTTGCTTATACTGTTTTTTGTTGTGGTTTTTTTTTTCTTTTCCCACTGTGTTCCCTTTTCAGTGCTGGGGAGCAAGAACTGCTAAGACTATGTTTGTATCTGTCAGCATTAGTCCTTTTCCTACTGATAGAGCAGGGTCCTATAATCATTGCAACAGGGAGAGGAAATTATAGCTAAACTTGATTTACTCCACTGTAGTGCATGATCAGTGCAGACAGACTTCAATCTGCAGAGAATCAGGACCTACAAATGTTTAGTCCTTGTGTTTCTTTTAAAATAAGAGTAAAAAATATATTTTAAAGTAGCTTGGAATAAAAAGTGTTTGAAAGAATGGGGATCTAGCCCCTTGTTAGATATTAGCCATTAATTAAGCTTGTCCGTATTACAGAACTAGGAAGCATGTAATAAAATCATTAAGTAAAATAGCTAAATTGGCAGAAGTATTTCTGACAGGATAGTTGTATCAAATATGTAGGTCTGACCTTGACTCAGGAAGATCTGTAGCTGTGCACTGCTAAAAAGTGTCCCACAGGCACCACTGGCTACCTGCCTTGTCTTTTATCTGAGTTTTTTAATTCATTCCTTATAGACAGACTAGGTTGACTTCTGTTCACATTCCAGTATGGTTAAGTATAAGTTCTAATGGCTTGTTGTGGATTCCTTCATAGCAGCTTTTGAAACTCCTGATCAACTTCAGTGACATTTGACTAAGCTTTCAAAGATATGAAAATTCCACACATTTTGTGAAGACAAGTGGCCAGATAGGGGAGAGAAATCCACATTATTCAACAGTAGCTAATCCATAAGGGATTTCTGCAGGAAGTCAAACTTCGTAAATTCTGCTTCTTTGAGTTGAATGAGCTTTAGATTATCCTCTAAGACACTAAATTTAGAACTGACTTTGTTTAGTGTACTGATTTGGGTTTGCAGGTTAGGTGAGAGGAGGTGGTGGGGCAACTCAGGAAGTATTAGTGCAGTTTTTTTGATTTCTGATAATGACTGTGGCATTCAAAGAAAATTTTTTCCTTTTGTCTCAGTCATGATCTTGCATCCCTCTTTGTGTCTGGAAATAGATGCTGGAGACATAGCCACAGAGGCCCATGAGTAACCAGGAGTAGATGGCAATGGTTTCTTAACAGCATCAACATTTCTATTTTCAGTGTTAAATATATGTGTGGACATCTTAGAGTCCTGGTAAGACTAAGCATGGGAAAGCTGGCAGTTGTCCAGAACAAAATGGTTACTGCCTTGTAACCTGTCTTTCTGAACACTGGAAGATGGAATTTGCTGCCACCAAGGGAGGGTGAGGCAGCAGCAGCTGCTGAGGATGTAAAACTGCACTTGCTGCTCTATTTTCCTCTGGTAACAGCTTTCCTTCCAGCTTCAGGCCTGTTTGTGCTAGACTTAGGACTTACAGAAAGTCTTGTTCCAAAACCAGGGCTGTGAACATCTAATGATGACACGGTAATGTTTGTGTTTAAGTTCACAGTGTCAAAAAATGAGTTGTGGATTGTGGGTCTGTAAAGTCTTACATATTTTTGCTCCTGTTTTTATCACTGCAATGTGACTAAACATAGTTTCTCATTTCAACGTGGTAAGAGCCACCTTTTGCTTAGCTTTGGATCAGATTGTGCAAGAGATGGCTGTTACAGGAGATTGAGTTCT